>CM029549.1:20066393-20638393 GCA_017141385.1 Sogatella furcifera
GTGCTCAACCACAAGGAAGCCCCGCTGTGGTGAAGCTCCCACCACGACCACCGTGTCACCTTTCAGTAAGGTAACTTCTCCACTACCGTCCTCTGCAATCACAAAATCAACGCTTAAATTAGAGAAAATTGAATAAATTCCGTGGAATAGCTCATATACTACAGAGTGTCTGTATAGCCTACTCTCTAGAGACTGAATATACAGAGTCTATAAAGTAGGAATAATTGAATAGATCGACAATTATATATAAAAAGACAAATAAAAATGTTGAATGAATTCAGTCACTGTTTTCAGTCAGTGTGAGCTGAAAAAATGGAGTAGAATCAATCACTGACTCTATTTTTTTATCTGGGAGGGCAAAGTTATCAGCCGGCCTACTCTTACACTATAATACTATTCTTAATACTGAGTAAAATTAAAAGCTGAAGAGGAGGCCTTTGAACAAAATGAAACGACAATTAATAATATATTAAACTTATACATTTAATTGTGAGAAATGAAGCCACTTTATAGCATATTTTTAATGAAAATAATTAAAAGTGGATCTTAAACATCGAAGATATGCTGCTATTTCCCTATTCACATTTTTATTATTTATGATGAAATATGAGATAAAACTTGTGGGAAAAACTAAGGATTTGTGGGCATTTCGTTTGAATAACATGATTAAAATATGTGGTTTGGATAATTAATGGGCTTATATAACTAATAATTAACAATGGTTAATAGATTTTTCTTTAATTAAATGATACATAAAATAAGATTCTTAATTGAGATATGGACATTAACATTTATTTTCATTATATTATATTAATCAGGGGTTGACTACTATTAATAAATTATCATGGGGTACTCGCTTGGCTGCTCAGGAACATTTTGTGGTCAATCTAGATACAATATAATGACTCACCTGACTCTCCATGTTGATAACACTTCACTTTTCCGCGACTTTAATAATTCTATTTTAAAATACAAATACCTGTCTGATGAAGGTACTACTCTTTCCAGTTGTTCCCTTGATACACAGAGTTATCCTACCCGGACTGTGGTAGCCTGTGATATCAAGAAATACAACTGTCCAGAAAGTAACCCAAATCAGACAGGGAGACTTTACTATGTCTCTCTGAACGGAATCACTAACAAAACAAGAACAAGAACTAGAAGAGCAAGAAGACTAAACTCCCAAAAATTTGGAGTATATAAATGGATGAGTCTAAGGCTAGAACGTGAGCCCTCATGGTCACTCCACGTTCATGCCCTTGGTGAGCCAATGTTTACATAATAGAATATAATCATGTTTACTATCATTCGAACGTTTGTTATTGAAAACAAAATAAACTAATTTAATTAACAGTCAGTCTGAATTCTTTCAATAGTTGAATTTTGATAAAATATATTATTTTTAAACTGAAGTGATGTGTATTCATCACAAATAGAATTTACAAAATTTTTGTTTTAAACTGACCTGGAAAAGGTTTTTTCATTACTCTTGTTTGAGGATATCCGAGCTTTGTGTTGCCTGCAACTGTATATGATCGGCTCGGCGGAACTGGTGGAGGTCTCTCCTGTTGAAAAAAATCATTATCACTATTTCGATTGATTATGGATTAAATCAACAAGATTGGATACATTGAAATTGAATATAACGGTTAGTTATAGTAGCAGGCCTACTTGTGTGTACCGGTATTGTATAAAATTTGATAGATTTTTGTTTTGAGAAGCAAATCTTGATTTGAGGTTAAACTCTTGTTTCGATCGGCCAGTTTGAAGAAATGTCTTCTTTGCTCGACAATACTATAATTAAAAAAATAGTAGAATATCAATACTGTAGAGTCCTGTATCAATGATAATCGACCTTTCAATTCGATTATTTTATTTGATTAATGTATCATTTTGCATATCTTATTGAATGTATCTTGAAAGTGCACATGGCAAGAATCAACCAGTAGCTTACTCGACTAACCATATCAAGTCCGAACAGTGTGCATGTCTGCTGTATCATTTTGTGGTCGCACTTTTCGTTGGGGTCGGGCGGTGGGGTGCCGGCGATGGGCTGAGGCCGCGGCCTGGTCAGCGTGGCAGTGTTGCCACCTGCCGTGCTGATCACACCAGCTGTAGCCGCGCTGTTGGCAGCACTTCTAGCCGCCAGAGTTGAGGAACTGTTGTTGTTGTTGTTGTTGTTGACGCGCACTGATGCTGATGTTGTTGTGTTGTTGAGCGACTGCGGCGACTGTAGATGCAGTTGCTCGAGGTTGCGCCGTATCACCGGCCATCTACTGCGCATGTGCCAGCCGCGCCACGTGGCTTGTATTAGGACGGCCGCTCTGTGCCTCATCTCCCACCTGGAATCATTCAAATTCAAACTTTCTTTGTATTGAATCTTCGTGGAGTGTAAGATAAGTTAACACGTGTTAACATTCTATCTTCGTGCAACTGCAATGTAAGACAAATTTATAAACATTCTTAAAAAACCTTGATGTTCTTGAAAAACCTACAGGTCTATATCTATTATCTGAGTTTTCTATTACTGAGATGATCCCAGTGGGATCTTGGAATGTTCTAACAAATCTCGGAAATGTTTCCCAAAAATATTTAAAGCAGGCAAGCACTGACCTGAGTCGCTCGAGTTGTTGACGCACGCCCTCGCTGAGGAAGATGTGTCGCTTGCCGAACGCCCAGCTGGTGCTGACCTGGCTGACTGCCGGCTGCTGCTTGAGCGAGTGCTTCTCCTCCAAGCACTGCAGGATGAGTAGGCAGTCGTCGAGTGCGCGATCCTCGCTGCGCTTCAGCTTGCCGAACGGCGCCATCAGCTTGTAGCGCAGGTTGAACGCCTTGAAACGCATGCGGTGCGGGTAGCCTGACCGCCACAAAAACATGTAGGTTAGTATACATCGACATTTTATTAATAAGATATAGCCTAATTATTAAGTGTTCATTGGCTCAATATCATCAACCCTCCAAAATTCAAAACTATCCATTAATCACTTCCGGATCATTTCTTTGAGTGGAACCCCAGAAATTTTGTACTATATTTTAATGAAAATTGTGTTGTGAATACTAAGGTCTGTTCTTCCTTTCACGTTGTAAGTGAATAAATAATTGTTACTATGCTATTCTAGACCAAATATTCAACAGTTAAAAATATAATACTAAACAAAACATCAGCAAAACTGAGAAACTAGTAATAAAATGTATCCAAATGAAATAGGAATAGGCTACAATTTAAATGTTAGAAAATTATCATTAATAGCAGAAAATTGAAACAAATATTCAAACTAATAAATCATAATACAAGACGAAACCAATGAAATGGATAAGAGAAGAGAAATAATTGTTAAGGAAGTTGGAATAATAACAATATATTTTGAATTAAATAATATTTTGTAGTTGATTAAAACCTTCTATAAATAAACCTTCTTGTTCAAGATATTGGATAAATATGAAGTGGGTGAGATTATAAACATGATATTTAACTCAAGAGATATAGGATGAATGTGGAGGCATGAAAGAATACTTTACGTAATTCACCCTCTTGCTTAAGAGGTTAAGAAAAATTGAAGGCCGGAGAGAGTAGCGTACATTCTGATCATTAGAGATTCAAGATCATTAGGCTATATCATGTTGAGTTGAGAGAGTCTTGAGAGATATAACCCTCGTTTTGAAGAGGTCAAGAAAAATTGATGTAAGGACAGTCTGCTCAAGAGATTGAAGATTATGTTTAGTCGAAAGAATAACTTGAGATTCATAATTAATCTTGTAGGAGAGGTTGTAGATGAAATGTGGAGTCAAGAGATAGTCTGGTGAAAAGATAATAAATTGAGTAGTGGATCGAATAGAGTAAATAGTGGATAAGTGGGTAGTAATAGTAGATAGTAATAAGATGGGTGGCTCGTTGGAGGAGTGATAAAGCGCCGGTCTGATAACCAGGTGGACCCTGGTTCAAGTCCCAAGCGGGGAAACAATCTTTGACCACAGCACAATCACATAAATACGGCCACCCCGTCTTTCGGAGGAGACGATAAGCCGTCGGTCCCGACTACCTAAAAAGTAGTCGTCATCTATCATCCATTTCATTACCCACGCACAAGCCTATGAGCTCATGTGGGCTTCACCCTCATAAACAAACAAACAAACAAGTGGAGTTCGAAGAAAACTGTTGATCAAAATCAGTAACAGCACTGTAGATCACTGGAAAAGGGCATTAGATACCAAAATTACTATCGCTTCACTTCACTTATTTACTTGGAGATTCAGAAATCTGTGAAATAGAAATAGACGTCTAAAGTTTTCATAGAGTTCTTGGCCTTTAAGCAGTTGCCCTTTCTATGTCTCAAAATAAACTGGAGAAATCTATATAACCGCCTGTTCACTAGTGCACACGATAAAACTGGAAATGGTAGATGGTACCCTATCAAGCTATTCATTGAAAATCCAAGTGATTTGACCTCACTTCATATTTCGTTCTTAGTTTAGGATGTTCCACTTCCTAATCAGTTATTTATTATGGTAGAATATTGGTGAAACTGAAACATTAATACTGTTTAATCTATATTCATCATCTTTCTACATGAATTCAATAAAGGATTATTGTACTCAAGTTAATTGTTAACAATGGGACTAATTCAGGATTATAATAAATTGAGTTCCAATTCCGTTCTATTACTCCTGTACGTATTCGGAAACAGGGATTCTCAATCTCCTTCCTCCATTTGGCCTATTCATACATTTTTATATATACTCACTACAATAATTAAAATCTAAACTATTCAAGGTTTAATTTATTCCTAATTCAACTATTGAATATATAAAATAGGATAAATGAATGAATCCTCACCTCCGGCCATGAGGTTGACAGTTTCGAGAACTTGCAGCGATCGTATTTGCTTCATAATAGTGGCCTTATCGAAGCGGCCCGGGGTCTCAGTGCTGTTAGCTCGTAAACAGCGCACAAAGTGCGGCCGGGCATGCACCAATGTTCTTAATAAGTTATCCAGTCTTGTGTGAAAGTCTTGCGTGAGTGTTGATACCGGCTCATCTCCGTTCAATCTTTAAACAAATCAAACGTGGAGTTTCAATATTAAACTTATCCTAAGCAAAAAAAAGCGTTTCAAAAGTTTTATCAAGGTTATGATATGTTGATTTGGAAAGATTCCTAATTAAGTTGGCTGGAAATTGAATTTACTAGAATTGAAACTATGCCCACTTGAGCATTTTTTACTTGTCCATGGATAGAGTGCGCGGATGATTGATGTAATGGAGAGTGCGCGTATGATTGATGAGATCAATCGACCATGACTGCTGAGGTTTGAACCCAGACCAGGTAGTGCTCTAGCAGACTAACGGTTGTTACACCCCAGACCACTCATCCAATTTATTTTACCAGGTACATACATTAGCCTACTAGAAATAACAATTTTATTCGATTACTAGTAATTAGAATCATGTTGGAACAATCTGAATTAATCGAAATTGAGTGAAATCCCTGTTACATAGTCAAATTATTGTGTGATTATTCAATGCTGGAGAAATTATCTGAATAAATTGTATAAATTCTTAAATAATGTGAACGTTTTTTAACTTGGAAAGAGAAAGTTGTGGGTATTAGCCTGTTTAAGCTTCCAATAAATAGGAATATAATTTTTTAATTTCTAAAATATTTAATAATAAAGAGTATTTTTCCAATGGGATTATACAATAGTTGCATTATACACGAATAACTCTTCCAATTATTACGTTGATGGTTCGAATTATATTGATTAGAATTATAATCAGTATAGCCTATGTAATGATCATTATTGCTTCAGCTCTGCTCATAGATTTGAAAGAGAACTGATGTTAGCATTCTATGGTGGAAGAACTCAAAATGCTTTGGGGACCCATTAAGAAATCAGCAATATTGTATTATAATGCCGTTGACCAAACTCTAGTCTTTTTTCTCCTACTTAATCATTCTTGTCAAAGACTCAAACTTTTTTCATACGAAAATTTCTCTAAAAAATATTTATTAATGTGGAATGTGACTTACAAATCAGAGTGTGAGGTTGGCGATATGCGAAAACTGACTCCTCTTGGTGCCGTATCCACAGAGAACAAAGCTTTCAGTTCACTTCCAAAAAGATGAGTGGCAAATCCAAAATTGCAACTCTGCTTGTGGAAAACTGCCACCAAATCATCAGGCACCACGTCTTTGTTTGTATCTGCAAATTACAACAAAATTGATCAATATTTGTCTGGAATAATATCGCTATCAGTTTACAGTTCGTTCATTTATAGATTCTAAAGCGTCCGATTCATAGTAATTCAGATTTTGTAAGGAAAAAATATTATTATGGCTTTTAATGGTGGAGAGACTCTTACGGGTAAGTTCCACCTCGCCAATGTGTATTTGGCCAAATACTGGTCCCCATCTAAGAGCAGTCCACAGCAGTGTTCTTGTTTGACTTAACTTCTCATTTTGTAGGAATATTTCGAACTTGTTGGGTCGCAAAATATTGCAAGAAATAGTATTGTGAACATAAATAATTTATATTGAGGTTCATCAATTTATCAATTTGAGGTTCATAAACTTCGTCTCATTCTATGTCATTCTATTAATGTAGGGTCTTTTGCTATTGAGGTCCGTACGTTATGGGTGACTATACAATCATGAATATCAGCTTTTTGGAGAGATAGTTGTTGTATTATAATTGAATAACTAGAGAAAAGAAGAAACATCAGCATTATATAAACTTGAACTTCTCAACCAAATTTATTCAATGGAATAAAAAATAAAACTCTTCATCTTTACTCCAACTGTTGAAAGACTGGGTAGAAAGATCAAAAATATGATACAGACTTTAAATTCTGAGTGATATTGTACAAATTTAGGGTTTTCTGATAATTCGGTAAAATATTCTTGTATTATAGAGAAAAAAATAGTAAGTAATTTATTCAATAACGATTTGATTGAACCAAAGACGTTACTAATCTTAAGAGTAGTTAGTTTATGATTGTACTGACCTAAAAAGTCTGTTGCATCGTATACTACGTTTCCAGCAAAGTGTTGAATGCCAAACGTTCTTTGCTCGAGGGGTTTTGGTTCAAATAGTCTTGGATTGTGTCGATGTTGAGCTCTAACTTTGGCTATGTAAGATTCGGCTGATCCTCTAATCGAGCATTCAACGTCAAGCATGCTCAGTAATCCTGTGCGCTGTGAAATTTAAAAAAATAATAATCATAATTTTTAATTTGATTTCACACTGATTCAGTTCAAATTTCTATTGCAATCTATTCTAGGTGTATTGAATAAATGGACGTTGCACTTATTTCCCATGAATTTGACAAATAGCAATGTCTAGAAATTAATATAGCCTAAGTGAAGAGTTCTATACAAATGTAATAATAGATGAGTATAGATCAGTCAGTGTAGTACAGTATCAAAATAATATATTCTGTGTTTTGTTCACTAGAAATATAATTTACATAAATTACATATGGAATAGATTATTTTATGGATTTGATTTATTTCCAAAGTTTTTAAAATGTCAATGACAGAAGATACCAAGAATCTTTCTACCATTCTTGGTTTTATGCAAAAAAATTGTTCATTCGCTGTTATTCTACACGATTTAGTATGGTCTTCACATTTTTAATTTTCTAGACTTTTCTAATCAATTTTGAAACTTACCAATGAAGAAATAAGGTCAATGCAGGGAACATTATCCACATAGTCCACCACTACTTCACACTGGATACCTTCATCTCGACACGATTCTATGCTGGACTTGAATATGTGTGTGTTGTAGAAATGCTGCATTGTCTCAGCGCACAGATTTATGCAGAGATGTTCTAGTTGACTCGGCTGTAACATAATAATGACACACAAAATTGATCAGAGTCACTTTACATAATATACTTTGCATATTTTAAACGACAATTCAAAATAAATCAACAATTTCATTGAAACTGCAGATTCAGAATACTAAGTTACAATGGGAGAGAAGAGATATGAAGGTACGGTATTTGTGGAAGTATGAGATTTTACAGGTGTTTTACAATGTAAGTCACTGCATTAACTATAGTAAGTCACTGCATTTGAGTCTATAGTGTATTTGATTAAAATTCACAACGCGAAATTTATAGAAAGAGCTGATTCAACTCACCTTTGGTTCTTCAAATCCAAACATATCAAGTATGCCGATGAAGCCATCAGTAGCATGCCTGACTGCGTTGTTCAGAGCTGCCATAGATTTGCTGGATTTCGACCCGCGGTGCCCACTGTTGAAGCGTGCTGGCTCGCCACCTGCACAGATTGAATTAATCAATCTACATTGATGATTAGAGAGGAAATAGAACTTTTAAGAAGGACACTTGAACCTCTGTACAATAAAGTAGATTATTCCGAGAGAAAGGGATCTTTATAAAGGTTTTTGTTATTGTTATTGAGGTTGTCAAGAGTATTCTAGGAAACAATGCGATTGGACACCCACCCTTTCACGCTCACGGAAGTATGACCTGAAGTATCTTTAATAAGCGATTTATCATTCCTTCCAGCTTTTCAAGATGATTCACATATCGGAACCTCTATCTAGTTAACCCATTCTTCCTCTACCAACCTCCTACCTACTTTGTCAAAAATTATACTATCCAACAAGAAATTTTCTTTTACACTTATGTAGGTACTCTGCTTAATGGAGTGCACCCACTTCACCGCTAGAAACTGTGTATTGACCACCATTGAGGGTGAGGGTGTTTGCTATGTGATTGTGAAGTTAAGTCACGAACACTGTGTACTGTTTTTGGATGGGTGACCAGTATTTGGCCAATTACTCATTGACAAGGTGCCAATTAAGGCGTTGGGTGTATTTATTTATGAATGTATCAAATATACTACTCAATAAAATGATCAACAGTAGGCTTGCACCAAAATATCTCATTTTTCCCATGCTTAAAAGTTGATGCTCACCTCAGCCTGATTATGCACAGACTCGTTTGAATCGGAACTTAGGGTACCCAGGGTAGATCCAAGGCGCTTGAGGCTGTTTGCGCGTCTGACAATAGTTGCAACCGTTCGACAGTAGAGCGCCTTTGCGAGCGAGTCGCGTATCATGTTGGACATGTTGGCGTCACACAGCGACTTGACTAGTTGGCCACCGCGGGCCGCGTGCGTGCGTGACGTGATGCCGCGAAACAGGGCCGTGCGTCCAACGCCCAACAGCGACGCCACCGACGCCAGTTCGGTTTCGCCCTTGACGCCCACCTCGACGCCCGCCGCGTCCACGAACGCCACGTTGCCCAGGAGCAGCACCGCCGCCAACACGCGCACAACGTCTAGGAACGGTATACCCAATACACCTAAACAAACAAACACATCATATTTCAACATCGTAATTAATTTAAATTAAATGTGAAATATATCAGAAATAAAAATTCAAATCACAGTAGCCTATTCTTTTGATAGTAATTTGAACACTACATGTTTCGCTTTTTTAAGAGGCATTCTTAAGTAAGGCTGAACAAAAATAAACAACATTATTTATTGAACAAATACAGTATGCAACTTTTTTTGAATGTTGTTTATTTGTTCATTCAATCTTGAGAATATCTCTCAAACTACAAACCATTAAAAAGGGATCCCAATTTTTATTTGTTAACATATTAATATATTGATAGTAGAATGAAATAATTAATGCAATAATAATTATTATGAAATGCAAAGATTGACTTGGAATATAATTGACGAATCCGTATACCCCTTTCATAGGTGGTCAGTGGGATGAAAAATGGAAATGAAAAAAATACACTTAACAGTAATAGCCCTAGACAAAAAGGAATCATCAATGTAAAATGCTTGTCCAGCAATTGTCTTATTCCTTTAATTGAGTACGGTATTCCAAAAAGTCAATCAAAGATGACATTGTATTCATGTCAGATCATTGTTCTTTGGCAGAGTTCATTGGCTCTTATTGCTTTAGTTCTTTTAGATGATATCACGTCGGGTAATTACAATTAGATTGTGGTTTATAATTATATTTTTATGGAAATGAACATAATCATGATATGAGTCTTGAAAATTCATATTATTTTGACTTTTATCCTTACCCAAACATGCTTTCCATGCTTGAAACCTGACTGCATCTTCAGCCTCATCCTGGTGTGTATCGCCATGTTGCAGGTACGCTAGATTCAGAGGAGAATATCCCTCCAGGTTCAGTTTGGCTGCGAAAAATCGATAAAATTATGAAATTTTGACTTATGATTTGTTTGGTCAGAATAATTCAAGAGTCATGGAGCAAATATAAGCGTTTTTCAATATTATAGGAATTCATTCATCATTTATTGATTTATTATTATTGTTACAAGGCTTTCATCTATGGTAACAATTAGTTTACAAAAGATTTAGAAATACAAGCAATTTGAGATTGTTTCATGAAGATCAAGTCATTTTGATCCATTTAAATCGGAAATAATAATTATTTTTAGTAGGTCCATCTAGACCGTCTCAACTAAACGAAACATCAGCAAAATAAAGCTATTAAAAATGTTATTGTTCTATTTCACAATAGGCAATGGATGAAAATAAGATATAATACACAATAATATCAATAATGATGAGAATGTGAACTTTTCTATAATAAAAGACGGTTAAATAACAAAACATGACAAAGTCGTTCTTCAGAATTTCTTTCAATTATTTATTTTTTATCAATATTTGACCTATAATAGGTTATCAGCTATTAACGACTTATATTATCTTCGCATAAATTGATTTTATTTTATTATGGATTTCCACAACATCGACAAAATATTACGATCCAGTTCAAATATTTTTTTACTTCATGAAAAATGTTCAAGATGTATGTGTAGCCTACCTCTTTCCTCTGGCGTGAGGCCAGCTAGCATCTGGTAGAAGATGTGGTAGTTCTTCTCATTAGGAAGTGGTTTGATTACCCGTGTTTGATCCAGAAAGTAACAGTGAATTTTGGTTCGGTAAAGTGCTCCATCTGTTACTTGAACTTCAATAAAATGACCCTGTAACAGTGAAAATTGAGCTTATTGAAAATTGAAGTTTATTACATGTTCGAATTTTATTTATGATAAATTATGGTGCAATACGTTCAAAATTAATGATGTGTAATCTTCATTATTGAATTTAACATGTTTCAAATAATATGTTACTGTAAGTTGAGAAGTATCAACGACTCAACGTAGAAATACAGAAAGGAAATTTGATACCTGATATAGTTTTGTTTGTCAATGGTTCAACAGCCCATGAAGGGCCTAGGCCCACCAGCCTAGTCTTAAACAATAGAAACTCAAAGTTGTATTTTTATTGAAGAAGACTTTTTTATTCCTAGCTTACAAATTTTGAAATTGGAAGTACAGTAATTGTACCCAAATAGCGACAGTATCGAATTATCATTTCCCTTATAGTACGGTGCAATTAGACTCGAACCTCAACATCCAAAGAGAAAGGACGATTCCTAAGCCAACTTGTTCTATACAACCCCTTTATTGTTTGGTAAAAAGTTACACCCCTATGAGCGTCGGGTTTTTGGTGGAGGGGGGGGGGGGGTGAAAGGTTTGGAAGAGATTGAGACCAATCACAACTCTGTATCATCAACCGTTTATTTTTTTAACCGTTCAACCGCGAGATTTTTGACATAAGAAGGTACACAACCGGTTTTTATCACACTTTTTCTGATAAATTCGCTCATTATCTGAATTCTATTGAGATTTCTCTAACAATAAGCATTGGACAAGAAATTTTTATGTACCATCTTTTAGAGGATAAATCACTCTACATTTCCAGACCAAGAACATAACTCTATCGCCAATAGTTACCGAGTTGCAATAGAATGAATAATGTGTAATTTTTCAACAATTGAAAACGCTGATTTTCCAACAATGTTATCATGAGGAATTAATTGAAGAATCATGATGAATCTTATATGATATTAAATATCACATTTTTTTCTACAATTTGAGACCAAATTCATATTTTTTGAACAATTATTAGATGAGCTACGTATATTTAAAAAAAATCGTCGTCTCCTTAAGCTCAACGAAGCGTTTCAATCTATCATTCATAGTGTGTGGAGCGCCTCTCAGAGTGAGCTCTGAGCTCGACAGTTGGTTTGAAAAATGGATCTAGCTGATTCTGTAATTGTTAAAAAAATGTGAATTTGGTCTCAAATTGTAGAGAAAAATGTACTCTTTGATACTATATATGATTCACAATATTTCTTCAATAGAACTTTGATGAAAACATTGTTGTAAAATCAGCTATTCCAATTTTTTCTCATTTTTGATATTTTAACATCTGTAACTTTGTAACTAATTAAGGTAGAATGGTGTTCTTGGTCTGAAAATGTAGAGAATTTTTCCCTCCATAATTATTATGGAATTATAAGCCAATCCGAAAATTTTTAATATTTTTTTGTACGATAAAATGTAATTTTAGGGGATTTTGGGGATGTACGGGTTTTTTTAAATCGCTGTAGCACATGAACCACTGAACATAGAAGGGTGAATCCGGCCTCAAATTGAAGAGAAATGAATTTCGCCGAGAGGGATTTTAAAATACGGATGCAAGAGTTTCCAATTCAAAGTTACAAATTTTTAAGGTAACGGAATAATTCCTGTGAAAAAAATATGGAGTTTTCAAAAAATTGTAACTTGGAAACGGTTGATGATACAGAGTTGTGATTGGTCTCAATCTCTTCCAAATTTTGTTTTCTAGAAAAAACATGTATGAATTTTTTTGTCCGACGCTTGGTTCGGCTACAATTCACAAAAAAACGAAAATTTTGCACCTTTCACCCCCCTCCCCCAAAAATCCAACGCTCATAGGGGTGTAACTTTTTACCAAACAATAAAGGGGTTGTATAGAACAAGTTGGCGTAGGAATCGTCCTTCCTCTTTGGATGTTAAGGTTCGGCTTTTTTTTGAACTAATTGCACCGTACTATTAATTTCACATTATCATTATCACATGTGATACTGCAGTATCACTTATCTTAACTAATTCTCATTTCATATCCTCTTGTAGTATCAATGCTCCAATAAATTATGACCCTACTTCTAGTGGTCCAGTGTTCACTGACCACTGATATGATATGATTATATGGGTAAGCTACTTCCTCAAACTACAATGAATGAAATAAAAATAATTTAAATTTCACTTGAAATTCGATTTCAACCAAAAATAATATTCTCAATATTCCAGTTATTTAAACGGATTGGTATAGTATTTGTTGAGCACTAATATGATTGCGTGTAGGCTACTTATTCAAATTGTATATGAAAAATAATGTAAACCTTATTTGAAATTGGATTTGAATCATTTATCATTTTCATAATCATAAAATTATCATATCATTCATTATCATAAAATTGTTTGTAATATATAATTATGTTTCATCTGCAATCCTGCATTATGTTTGATATCTCATGCCTAAATTATTCTATATATTTCAAACATTGATTCACAATCAGTGACACCACTCTTTTATAATGGGTATAAGTATAAGTGTGAATAAGTGCCGGCCGGGGTGGCCGAGTGGTCTGGGGCGTTACAACCTTCAGTCCGCTAGCGCTACCCGGTCGTGGGTTCGAATCCCACCAGAGGCATGGTCGTTTATGCACCTCATAAATCACCCTCGCACACTCCATTACCCACGCACAAGTAAATTGAAATACTTATGTGGGCATCATCCGCAGCAAAAAAAAAAAAAAAGTATGAATAAGTGCGGGTACTAACAATGCGACTAGATTCAGAGTTTGTCGAAGTTTTTGCAGATCCGAGCGACCTGAGAACGGTGAAGGCGGCAGCTAGGTGCTTGAAGGCGTCGGTCTCAGGGCCGCCACCCGCCACGTCGAACAGTTGCCGCAGCAGCAGCATCGACGCGTACGTCTTACCCGACCCACTTGTGCCTAAAAAAATATAAATATCCAAATTAAACTTTCCGGTGCTATCTTCATATTGGGAGTCAGCGATATTTTTTGCAAATAATCTTGCTTTAATATCAACATTCTGGGTATTTCAAAAGATACTTTATAATTTTGGAAGTTCATACAATTCTCCCAAGATACAGAAATGGGGTTGGTAATTTTTTAACTTGAAACTGGTGAAATCGCTGTGTAGCAAGGGATATTGTGGCAGTCACTTTTGATGGACACTTCTGCCTTCAATGGACATTTGCATGCTAGCTTTGCGTTTTGGTTTGAAGAAATCGGCAACAACCCTTCATCTACATACTAGGCTTTAAATACACGATTGGCATAATTTTGTGGAAACAGGGGTCATCAAGCTAATCTGCTACCGATAGGCAGTCTGCAGATGCAGGATAACAAATGGAAGCCTCACAGAACATCTTTCACTGCACAAATACTTGATATTTCCTTTTTCCTAGGGCTACTTATCAATGCATTCTATATAAAATATAAATCACTGTAAATAATAAAAAAAGATAATTTCAAAAGGGTATTGTGATTTATATTTTATATATGTAAAACTTGATATTACATTCTTCTTTAAAACAATATGAATATGAGAGCTCTCAAAGTTATTTACTTAAAATTGTAAAATTAACTTATGAAACCCTCTATTCATTTTATTTGACTTTTACTGTTAAATGCTAACTAATTGATATAATCCAATGCATTTCTAAGTTCAAAGTTCATAGATAAAGAAATTTAATGAAGCCTATCTGCATTGTGCGGAGTTTTATAAATGTTTTACTTACATAAACTTAGTGGTAGTGAATGATTACTATTAAGACGTTCATTAGGTCTTCCAATACCGAGTGATTTAGCAATACTGATGATAACAGCAAACAATCCTATCTTCGTTACTGTGAATTATTATGCTCTCCGTGTTACTACTATGTAGTTGTTGGTGATGAATTCCTACATTTTATGTTTTTACCACTGCAATAGGCTACCTAAACATAATTGAAAATTCCTCTAAAATCTGCTATGAAATTTTCTTACCGGATAGAATGATAGCCTGAGGGTATCCACTCTCTGACTGCTGGCGCACCGCTTCCTGCACCACCCTAAGCAGTTTCGGACTCAGTTGTATGCCTCTCGTGCTGGTTAAGGTGAGAGGGTTGCCCACATCTTTGTAGGGGTTCACTGATAGTAAGATGGGTCCCACGTTCGTCTGAAATTGAATAAAAATTCAAGAATAATTTATTATTTTTTCTCCTCCAATCTATTTATTCATATATTAATGAATTAATTATATTACTTGTGTTATGCTCTCTCAAATGATGAGAACGACAAAAATACAGTGATGCATTCGTTCCAGACGCATTTTCAAAAAACTAGAATATCAAAAATATTTTATATCATTATGATTCCTATTATATTTTTTGATAACTTATCACCTTAAATAAACAATCATAGTGTAAAAGAAATACTTAGAAACGATAACTCGAATGTTAAAATTGTATCCCCTGAAAATGTGAGTCATAGAGAGAGAAAAAACTATTTGATGTCGACAATGTTTTCTTATTATTATTGAGGATAAAACAATGAGAAATTAAAGGAGAGAATATTATAATACATAAGAGGAGAGGAATTGGAATAAAAAATAGGTAGAATATGATAGTATTTCAATTTCAATTTCCATTTCCATTTTATGTTAGAGTTTTCATGTGACAGTGAACTAAGAACAGAGCGGTGTTGAGTGCTATAATACACGTAGGCCTATACACATACACCAATATCCATATGTTTTTGTATTGCATCATCACATACAAATTCAGCTGTATTATAATGAAGAAACAACTTAAGAAGGCACAATAATCAAATAAAGTAAAACAAGATAAAGAATAGAATAAAGAAACAAACTTGAAAAAATGTTTAAACGTTTTCTCAAAGGGTTCCCCGCTCAACTTCAATTAAAAATCATAGATGTGTTTTGCGCGTGATGTGAATTGAGGGGCGGCGACGTTAAAATACGGCGGACAAGGTCAGAGGTGTTCAACATCGGATGCGAACCGCGTAGCGTAGGCAAAATATTATTTATCGCCTTTCCGTTACCTGAACAAACAAGCAAGTAAAATAATAGAGAGGCCGCGATACATGAGAAGTGATCCGCGTGAGTCATCGCTTGTCTGCCGGTGTTGCTTCTCACGGCAAATGTTGATTGATTTTAATGAATCGCATTCTACTTTCGGCGTTGGCTGAATTTCAATTCGCTGCCGAACAGGCACGAGTCAAATAATTAATAATTGCCATCTCAAGCCAATACGTGACCAGCAATCCACTCAGTACATTACTTTTATAGGTGCCCTCCCACCCCATCGGCTATGGTGTAAACTGAAAATACCTACAACTTATTTCATATTTCTATGACTTGTATTACTTGCTTACTAGTATCGTGCCTTTAGTGCCTATCCTTTGTTTAACTATTGTGGAATAGTTTGGTTTTATCAATTCGTAGACCTGAATTATAAATTTCTTCCTACAGAGCTATCTGATTATCCTCTACTGAATCCGCCGGAATATTAATATCAAATAATTGAAGTATTATTCACTTAGCTAAATGGTGTGTTTTCAGATCTTTTGTCATAGTTGGATTCTTCCTGGATATTATGATTTCTTTGTTATGGTTCATTTTGCTCTGTTCCTTAGAAAATACCCTTCAATAGATTTTCTGTGCATCCTTGAATTAATTAATCATCTACCAAAGAATAGAATGTATTTTGTGGTCGATGTCGATGGTATGGTTTCCATGAATATAACATTTTGTCATCATTTGAAGATGAAGGTTAAAACTATAACAATAATTGGTGATGTGATATGGTTTTTCATTTGTAAGTTCATTGTGTTAGTAGAGTGATTGAAGACCACTCTGTTTTTGGTCAAGACTGCTCTGTTGCAAAATTACTAACACTATTAAACCTCGAGATACAGAATTGGCAAAAAATGCGCAGCCTCACATTCTGGATTGTGGGAATAGGATTTATTCTGCACCAATCACATTGCAAAGTGTATAATTAGAGGCAAGCTACTCTAGAACAATTGCAATGTACCACTGATAATGGAGTACATGATGTAGATTCTTTTATTTGTGGCCGTACTTGTACAACTGTCTACCTATATGCTACACTACTATACTGTGTTATTTTGTAAGCATTGTGAATGAGCAACCTTGATCGTCCGTGTGAAATCCCAGATTCGATAATGTAGCTTTTAAAATGTGGAATCATGGCCACAGAGAACAGACCACATTAGGGTAGGTTGTGTTACTATTTTGCAGTTAACGCATCGTACAGCAGAATTTCTACGTGAGCTTTGAGATCAAGATGAAGGAGAAAAAAGAGAGAAAGAGGAGTGCTAGTGAGTGAGGGAGAGCGTAGATTACTCAGACAGGTCTTGTTTCGGTCAAGTGCTTGAGTCTGTCCAAGCAAAGAAGACCCTCTGGTAAGAGAAGTAAATGGCTCCAGATTGGTTATTTATTGTCAATATTTGGCCTCAATCGTAGGAAATATTCTGATCTACAATTTGAGAACAAATCAATATTTATTAAACCACTATTGACCGAACTGGAGTCATTTTCTCATTTTGTCAGAGGATCTTCTTTGCTTGGACAGACTTTAGCTGGCCTTCTCCCATATTACCTATTGCAAGCTCCATTACTTTCCCAAATCATAGTAATCCTTCGGGTACGATGCATCATTTTCTATTGCTGAATCTAATTCTACAGCAAGAGGAAGACTGGATTATTACTCTTTTTATTTTGCTCAACACTCCAATTGTGAGTTTTGGTCGCTCTTGAAATGGGGGAGGGCCTTGATATGATAACGAAGTATTTCTTTTTTCACATCAATTTATCAACTCACACAATAGAGGTATCAATACAAAATCAAGTATTTAACTATTTATTATTCAACTATTTTATCCTTTGATATTCAAACAAAATATTTTCATATACTTTCGTTTTGATTTCTTATAGAGCTCAAAAGTTTCATTTGAAACACAGTCATCATAACACATATTATATGTATGTGAAACATATTATATTATATTATAAGAAGCGATCACTTTTTCATTTCATCAATAGAACGGATTGTGCTATTACAAGACGGGAAGAGTCAGGTCTGGTTACTGTGCCTAGATTATTGACTGCGGCCGGTCAGCGTAGCTTTATCTACTTGTCACCATTATTTTTTAATACTCTCCCAAGTAATTTGAGAGGTTTACTTGCCCAAAAAAACTTTGTATTACATTTGAAAAAGTATCTGGTTAACTCTCATGGCTGGGATAGTGCCGAGAATTTCTGGAATGCATTAGTATGATAATTATTCCAGTTGAATGGATTTCATTTTTTACTCATTTTATATCATGTTATACACTAGGCTAGGCAATATGTAAAAACAATATTGTAATAAACAATTTTTGCTGCATCTAACACATATCGTATGTAAATATATTGATTATTGTAGCATAACTGATTTATATTGTTTACTGAAAGGTTTTGATTTCAGTTGTTAATATATAGGTAATGTATATATAATATGGTAATAATAAGTAAGTAGTCAAAGTACGGCTGCTCCTTCCCCAAGCTCGAGCTTGCTCTTTTGGGGAAGTAGTTCCTTATGTTTATTTGCATTTTTGTTATTGATTCATTTTGCTGTTATATTTCTACATTGTGAATTATTGTAATGCTTTATCAAGGAATAAATAAATAAATAAAATAAAATAAATACCTCATGACGTTTAATTAATTTCTCAATATTCTGTATCACTGATACACTTCAGCTCCTGAATGCTTTGTGATTATTCTAATGAATCCTTATTCGTCTTTCCGAATGTGTTCCATAGAATAAATACCATTGGTTATTTCCATATGGTGTATTATGAGTGAGCTCAGGTAATTATTTTCTATGACACCGCTATACTAGATTATAAGTAAACTAGACTCAACAGGTTTCAACCCAACCAGTCTAGTTCTAAATGGAGTCTATAAGATGAAGATCTACGGAGTGCAGTCATCTGTGTTTGAAATGTATACATGACCTAAACTTGATTTGCCGTGCATTTGTAGGTCATGATAATCAAAGGCCTGTCGGTCTAGGAAAGTTGGCCTCTAAACAAATCGAATCAGAATAGATTGTAAGCATTGTTGGCTCTTAATCATTTTCCCATCCTTGATCTCATCATACAGCAATCAATCGTAGCTGTTCTAGAGCCCAAGGGAATATTTCGGGGTCCTAACGGTTCCTGTATAATAAGCGAACATTAGACGTAGTCATCGTCATTTTGGTTTGAGTTTGTGAGTTCTCTACGTGTGTCTGTTATTTTTTCAACGTGCGAGTGAGATTCCTACTACGTTTGTGTGAGATTTTTTTCTAGGCTTGTATGACTTCTATGTATATGTACATGATCGATACATGTGCTTGAGAATGAGACGATGAATAGGCGGTTTGATTGAACCTGTTGTTGTTGTTGTTCGAAACGACGCACCTAGATATTAACGTTGATAAAATTCTGATACAAGCTGTTGTTCTCATAGTTATTGAGAATTCATACAATCCATCAATCAATGTATCGATTGATTGGGGTGTCAGATGTTCATCAGTAATGTTGGATTGAAATTAGCTTACACGACCAGATAACTATGATATAAAATCGCACGCCCACTATAATCGATAATGCACATGAGGACATGTTACTAAAGGTTTATTTGAAAGAATATTGAATCAAAAAGCGTCTCCAAACCTCTTATTCTTTGTTGGTTGTCTTAATCTTGAATCTTTCTAATTATTCTTCTTACAGGAATATGGAGATGGTCAATGTGTGTATGGAAAGAGATTTTTCTATTAGATCTTCCTTATCGATTAATTCAGAGCAAATTTATAGGGAACCCAATTCGTTACTGAGGTTCCTTCAACTTCAATCGCTTATTCTTCAATCACTTTTCTTTTTTCAGATTTCTACTTTTAATTCCAACATAACCAACCCAGAATATCATTGTACTCTTATTATAGTTATACCAGATGGTTTATTTAACTTGCACTTGGTCACTGGTTTTGATTATGGTACAGTAAAAAACACAATTGAGTGATGATGTGCTCAATTGCTCATAGCTCAACGTACTGTACTCATGTTAAGAGTAAGAGTACTAGTTTGCATCTACTACTAGTTTGCATCAATTCGAATTCAACTCGCACTCTGACACTGGTTTTGATGATAATAATTATACAGTAGCGGAACTAAGCACAATTGAGTGATGATATACTGATAGATGGAAGAACCGCTTTAAAACGGCGTTTGAAGTGGATCTGACGTGCTAAGCAGGCGAGCTATTGAAATAACAAGGAGCCGTATTGGAATATGGTGAAAAAATGAATATAACCGGCTTGAAATTTGAAACTGCAGAAGCGTATCGGGGGATTAGATAGGAAGGGTATCGACGTGTTTTGGCTTGCGGTAGCCGATCGCCCGCCGCCTGCCGCCGTCCGCACCAAATTGTAGGTGATTAAATGGAGAGCCTTTTCGTGACCTATCGTGACGCGACTGGTTCACACGTCCCAACTGGCAGGGCAAAGGGAAAAAGAACAAGACTAGAAGAGGAAAGGAAGAGGAAAGGAAGAAGAAAAAGAAGAAGGATAAAGAGAAGGAGAAAAAGAAGGCGTGGGAGGATTACTAAAAAGATAAGAGCACCTGTTTGTGAGAGGAACTAGGAGTGGATGACTTTGCTCTTCCTGATATTAGCTACTTAATAAGTAGACTACGAATCATAATCCGGCTTGAATATCATCACATACGATTAGGAAGGATAACATTTCACTGAATGAATGATCAATTGATATGTAGTAAGAGTCCTAATTTTTGTTTTGAAGGATTTGTTTGTGACTAAATTTGAACGGTGTATTATTTTGGTTAAGGCTGAGATCGGATTAGCATCAAACTACAGTAGATTTTTGCAGTGGCATGAACTTCTAGCCTACCACGACTTGTCCAAATTTCAATAAAAATTATGTCATAATATTATACCTATTTTACATCATTCAGGAACAAAATATTATGGCATCATTTTCATAAATTAAAATTTAGATAAGTAGAGTTACAGGTACAGGTGATTCAAAAATAAGCTGCAGTGTGCTCCTCATGTGGCCTTAGCCCAATTTGAATAGTCTTGCATGCCTGACACAAACTTGACCTGTTATTAATTAAGTTTGAACGCTGACATTATTACCATTGACATGAAAAATCACTCATTGTAAAGAGCGGTGCAGTACACTTTTCATGCCAAAGCACTCTGTTCTAGATGTTGCTAGAATAAATTCGACTACCTTTTTATAGGAAACATCCCTACAACTCCTCAACTTCTAAACCTATTCAGATGCTGAGATTTGTGACTGGGCGATTCAATTGAACTACCAGGAGATTCATTCCAATTCGATTGGGAATGAAAGGTGATGGCATCATATAGTGGGGGACAGATAAACAGATGACAAACCTACTATTTTTCCTAGTCATGGAAGAACTTGAAGTAATTCATTCATCTTACACTAATTTTATCCCTTGCAGGTCATCAGGAAGTAGGGTGAATTTCTATTATCATGAAAAAAATTCCGTAACTCATAACAGTTCCTGAAGAGTTGGAGTTACCACTTTTGTTGAATATTAGCCTTCTAACGATCCCAACTTTGAAATCCTCAATCTGTACAAAATTATAATAAAATATATTATTTGAATTGTTACGCACACCTAACCATGTAGCCTGTGCTTTTTGTTTGAAATTTCGTTATTTTTGAATATGTTATTTATTTTTGTACTAGCCGGCAGGCTCGCTTCGCTCGACTTCTCCGCCTAACCAGGGGGTTCCGCCCCCTGGACCCCCGACAGTATCAGCAGTGTCAGTGAGTCAAACAGGCTCGCTTCGCTCGCCTGCATAGGCCTAACCTCTGTCAGTGTAAGCTGAGACAATCAGGCTCGCTTCGCTCGCCTGCAAATTCTGTTCAGAAGGGATTCAAAACTTATTGAACACAGCATTTCTAGACCTATTCTGGACCTGTTCACCAAATTTCGACATTTTCTACCAATTTATTCTCGAATAATAAAAAAAAAACTCTGAAAATTCCGAAAATAGTAAAACGCTAATATTGAGCGTAACCTTGGGAACTATATCGGACATAGTTTGAAACTTGATTCAATATCTTCCAAATTAGTTCATCTATAATCTCGCTGAAATATTGAATTTACAGTAAGGATTGGTCGTATCAAGGCGGAAGATATGCAACCCGCAATACATCTACAATTTTGAAAAACCTGATTACTGGCGTAATCTTGGACGGAATTCAAAAATATCTTAACACAACATTTCTAGACCTTATCTGAACCTACCTACCAATAATCAACATTTTCTACCGATTGGTTCTCGAAAAAATTGAGAAAACGCAGAAAAACTATAGAAAAACTTAAATATTTGGCGTATCCTTAAAAAGTTCCTGAAATCCGTTCTTAGCGCGCGTCTAAACGTCCAACTGAACATGCCTGCCAAATTTGAACGCATTCGGTTCAGTGGATCTTTAGTTCTGGTGATGAATGAATGAATGAATCAGTCAGTCAGTCAGTGCCATTTCGCTTTTATAGATATAGATTTTGTGTGTTTCAATAAATTTAAATTGATACTCACATAGAGCTGGGACGCACAAAACCTGGCGTGCAGGCACTTGAGCAGGGCGTCCTCGGTGAGAGGCCCCGCCAGGTGAATGAGGTCATCGAGGTCGGCCACCGACGCCCTCGTCTGCATGCCGCCCCCGCCCTCAGCCGGCGCCCCGCCTCCTCTGCCCCCGCCGCCTATCACACCGCCTCCTGTCCCAGTGTTGATGTGCTGAGGAATGGGGGCGGGCAGGTGCCGTGGAAAGGTGGGCGGGGCAATCGCAGATTGGTTGTTGCCGGGATGCGGTGGTGTGTTCTGATTGGCTGGGATGTTCTGTAGCACTGTGGACTGCTGGTTGGCGGGGGCGGCTGGCGTGCCCCCCGGCCCCCCCGGCTGCAGCCGGTTGCGCAGAGTGACCAGCTCCGAGCTCAGGCTCTGCAGCCGCTTTTGGAGATGCACCGCTTCATTCGATGACGAGGCATCTGCAACACACAACAATCAAATGTAAAAATAGAAGTAACTAAAACGTTGACATACAAGATAAATGACAGGATTAGAAATTTTTCTTCAAAACATGCATTGAACACGAAATATACTGGATGAATACTAATGTATGACAGAGGATTACAAGGTGTAACAATAGATGTATTTGAATAAATCTGTATTTTATTAACAATCTATTGATTTGTATCTACATCAACTACTTCAGAACACTTTATTCAAAACTAGCCGACAGGCTCGCTTCGCTTGCCTTCTCCGCCTGGACCCCCGACAGTATCGGCAGTATAAGTGAGTCAAACAGGCTCGCCTCGCTCGCCTGCAAGACCTCTGTCAGTGTCAGCTGAGACAAACAGGCTCGCTTCACTCGCCTGCAAATTCTGTTCAGAAGGGATTCGAAATTCATTGAACACAGCATTTCTGGACCTGTTTACCAAATTTCAACATTTTCTGCCGATTAGTTCTCGAAAAATCTAGGAAAAACTCCAAAAATAGTAAAAAGCTAATATTGAGCGCAACCTTAGGAAGTGTATTGGACATAGTTTGAAACTTGATTCAATATCTTCCCAATTAGTTCATCTATAATCTCGCTGAACCATGTAATTTACAGTTAGGATTGGTCTAATCAAGGCGAAAGATTTGCAACCCGCAATACATATACAATTTTGAAAACCTGGTTACTGGCGTAATCTTGAACGGATTTCAAAAATATTTCAACACAACATTTCTAGACCTTATCTGAACCTGCCTACCAAATATCAACATTTTCTACCGATTGGTTCTCGAGAAAATGAAGAAAACGCAGAAAAACTATAGAAAAACTCAAATATTTGGCGTATCCTAGAAAAGTTCTTAAAACCCGTTCTTAGCGCGCGTCTAAACGTCCAATAGAACATGCCTGCCAAATTTAAACGCATTCGGTTCAGTGGCTTTTTAGTTCTGGTGATGAATGAATGAATGAATGAATCAGTGCCATTTCGCTTTTATATATAGAGATTTGGACTTAGATACAATAAATTGAGTACTAAAAAATATTTAAAGGATTAAGTATTAAAATATGAAAGAATAGATTGGTCGGTAAGTTAGTTGGTTGGTCCATTTCTCTAAAATTCAATAAAAATTCTCGCTCGTCAGAACAAAGCAGTACCGGAGCGCCCATCTCCCTCAACAGCAGTTGCAGAGTGTCACTCCGCTTCGATCCGCCTCCACTATATACTGCACTAGAAAAGAAGAATGAGAAAGACTATCAGTACACCTCCAAGATTCGCCTACTATCTCCTTATTAGCCAATATACTTTCTGGATTTTTCCGGTATGTTTCTGTAATAATAACCGGGTTGTTTGATTGAATTATTTAATTTTTTAATCTTATTTGGATGGTTGTATCAAGGATCAAGGATAGAATAGGATCGGATAAAACTGATGCCCGTTTCATCAATGCCCCTCATCAAAATAAATTATTTCATTTGTGATTGCTCGAACTCATCCACTTTATTTTGTAACTTGGGGGTGGAAAAACCATGGTTGGTCTTGTATAATTCCTTGATCACGTCCAATTCAGGTTGGCATGCGAATCAGTAGCACAACCTTTATTGTTATTCAGCTGAGATAACAACGCCTCATCTCGATAAATGAAAAATGACAATAACATCACGATATACAGTAGTGCTCTAAACAATAGGTGTAGAAATTCTATAACTGATCTTTTTTGGCCATTGTAGTGTACACATTCTTTCTCTTTGTTTTTGTTGTGTATATCGTCTATTTTTAGATTGCTCATAGATTCTCATTCTATTTCTAAGCAATCTTGCTTATTTTCTATTCAGCTATCTCTCTTAAGTATATTTTGAAGTATTCTATTAGCCCTTTCATTATATTCATACATTTTTTATCACTGAGTTTCCGAGTGTACCATCAAAAACATATCTTCGATGAAATGTAATCGAGTTATCTATCCTTTTTTAGTCAAGAGAGCAGCTGTATGCTGTCTCAACAGATTGCAAGAATTTAATCATCTTATATTGATATTTATACTATTTTATACTGTATATGAATATTTTGATGTTTTAAGGAGTTAAAAACTTGATAGTTCCATTTCCATATCAAAAAAGTGTGTACTTTGTGAATTTATGAAATCTAACGTTAAATGCCTCTCAAATCAGTAACTCTTTAATCTTGGCCAAACTCGAAATACGACATTGCAAACAAGCTATTACAACCATCTTGCTAACAATCATAACTTATTTCAACCAAGAACAATGAAGCTTACTTTATGACTAGGACACGCACGATCGAACCACGGACTTTGAAGATGAACGGAGACGTTTTAGCCGCTTTTCAACCAACACGATACTTGCCTCATAAGAATGATTGCCTCACTTTCAGCTCTTGAGTCTTTCTTGTCTTCTACCTTTACCTCATGCAATCATTCTCATCCTCACATATTTGGCTGTTGAAGAAAAAGTTTATCATAATATTATTTTAATCTGTGATTTTGATTACCAACTTGAAAACTATCATTACATCTATTATTACATCTATACTCATTACAAGGAATTTGAAAGAATCTCCTATAGTCACTGTAATATTGATGTTACATTTATCAATGATTAACTTTGAGAAAGGTTACTTGTCATTTGTACAAATTCTTTTCCACCCTCAGATCCAGCCTCTACTTTTTATAGCCTAATCTTCTCTCACCCAAAAAATCAATCACCAGTAAATAGTGATAGCTTCCTCTACCTTTCTTTGCATCAACTTGAATGACAATACTTCACATGTTTAGTCAATTCTATGAAATTTACCTTATCTATTATAATTATTGTTGCTGATGTGATATGACAAATCATAAATTCTACCAGATATTACTTATTATTTCGTGTTTCTCTTGACAATCCGATTCGAAGTGTAAGATTTTCGGAAATTTAGTCATCCAAGATTTTTTCTCCCCCTTCAAATCTATTACTGTACATCTACTTCCGCGGTTGTTGGTGATTAGGTATTTTAGGTTTTACAGCTTTGCTGTTGATGATTACGCGGATATTTGTTTTTCAGTTATTCTTCTAATTAAAGGTTGCGGCGTCATCTTTTTTACTAGCTTGTCAAACAGATTTTCAATAGCTTAAACCATTACGTTTGGGCTTCTTTTTTCCTATTGGTGGGTTTTCACACCTATCTCTTGTCCTGTTGTTCAATCCTATATCTATTACGAATTCCCAATTATGAATCTTTTCATTATAGATGAATGTGACTTTCTAAAACCACGCTTCTCCCCTTGCTTACTTTTTACTTGCTCACAATTCATCTACTCTCTTTTCGCTTACTTCGTTTACTCAGTTACTTTCCTCCAAATAATGTTTCTAGTTGTTAATCATTGGCCAACTTGGCAGATCGTTAAAATTGCTGTTTGCTGCTCATCACCTTCTGCGCTGCGTTCCGTTATCGCGTCGAATAAAGTTTTTTCAAGCGAGACCTTAACGATTTGATCAATCAGAGCCGGGTAATAAAAACGACGTACTAAATTTCGACTGGCAGTTTGGCTATCACGACGAGGTGCTATAGTTATTTGTTCTGGAATTGCACAGTGTAAAGATCAACCGGATGCCTCTTGATCTGTACTAGGAATTGTGTTTGTAATCGCAACTACTCATACATTTCATAGAAAATGGTGGGAAAAATTTCATAGGAGATATATATCTCACTGAATACTCACGTATCGATCACTTTCATTATTAGATGGAAATACACTCATTTATAATTCACTGGCAGCTCGTGCCCACGAAACAGGTGAAGTGCCCGTATCTTTTATTGTACTCCAATTGTTTTCCCTCTCTCCAAAATCCTTCCACAACTTTATTGAAGAGTGCTCAAGCGGTTTTAGTTGATTGAAAACCATTTTGAAAAGATAAAATGAATATATTGTAGTGATATTAATTGTATATTAATCACTGGCGACTCGTGCCCGCGAAACAAAGTTGAAAATAAATTGGAGAAATGTTTCTTGAAGTAGGCTACTCTGCTGATGAAAATGAATGATCGGATAGTTAATACTGTACCTCAATTTTATGTTCTTAGAAGTTACACCGACAACACTCTTCTCCAGGATTTTGAAAGGTCATTTTCTCATAGGGTAGGCCTACTATATAGCCTGACTGAACTCATTGTCGAAAAATACGTTTATATTATGAATCAGCAATAAATTTGAAGCTTCAAGCAAAACAAAGTAAATTGAAACAATACTAATAGAGAAATGGGAGAGGCTAAGGAAATAGTGGAGAAAACATGTGTGTCGCTTTTGTACGAGTGAAATGCGTGGCCAATTTATAAAGGGAGAATGATAATGATTGAACGGTGAAATAAGAGGGATGATTAGTAGAGAAGGGAACGAAAAGAAGAACGAAGTCCACGGCCAATCTCAAGGTCGTAAGAGGTCATTCACTACACGTGTTGACCAACAACAGCTCAGACTGAGGTCTCACTACAATCCAGGTCTTGTTAGGATGGGCTTGATCAGTTTAGGAGTCTGGAGTAGTATTATTTCAGCATGAAAGATGAAATAATCCTTAGATCATGGAAGATGAAAATGATTACCTCTACCGCATGGCGAATCACAAGGCTGTACTTGGAAATACTTCTGAGCAGTCGTTTCTTTTTCAGAACTACTAACTAATCTACAATGAAGCACAGCAGAGGACACTTTCACAAGGCTTCAAAAATATTCTTTTTTGAAAATAAGACATTATATTACTGTATTTGTATGGAATAGAATACATTACAAAAAAATATGTATAAAATACATTATAGTATTAAAGTATTTGTATAGAATGTAACTTCTAAGAAACTTCACATGTAATGGTTAATATCTGGTACCGAGCTTCGCTCTGAAGCTGCGTCCAAACCGTTGAATTAAATAAATTATTATTGAATTACATAAATATGTTATTGTAAAAAATCAAGGAACCTCCGGCCTTGTAAAAAATAAATTCAAAATTGATATGATCACCTCTCACAAGTTTTTGACAGACATGAACATGTGTTATAGACATGAATTTAACTCCATTCACTCCAGCTGGATAGCGTTGGTCAGCTAACGATAACAGCCATTATACGCAGTACTTGGGATTAGGCCTATGCCTGAATAAGGAATATTTTATTCTTTTATTAATCCTGCCAGAGAGTTTTCCCAGACATGAGACCTGGTGCAATCTTATTTTTTCATCTTGGTTATATTACATTTCAAATTTCGAGGAAATCGTTAGAGCCGTTTTCTAGATCCGTGGTTCCACATACATACAAACATACATACATACATACAGAAATTACTCGCTTAATATAATAGGATAATAAGATGATGATGATTATTATTATTATTTATTTTAGTAAGGTTTTCTAAAGAATGCACTGAAGATATCATTGCATAACGTTACAATTCCCAAGCGACATATTCCTGTAGCGGCTTCAGCTGCGCTGCAGTTCTAACAATCACAACTCTATTTACATAACCATATTATAAATGTCCACTTTTGTTTTTAGGGCTACTAATGTTTAACAAAAAGATGAATAGTGGTTTTCATTGGAAATGACTTGAAAATGGTGAATTTTATGGGGGTCTCATTCCAGCAATAAAAAGGACATAAAAATGGTAAATTCATCCTTCAAGTAACAGACGATAGATAACAGCCATCATATTATAATTTCCACATGCAGTATTTTCGTGACACGGATTCCTCTCTCCATGATGAATTGTCCAATGATGAAAGATCAATACATTCTACCGTATTGGAGAACCTGTTGAAATCACTAGGAGGAGAACTGAAGAAAATACCGAATTGTGAGATGAATATCAATCTAAGATAAGGAATGCTAGATACAGGTGTTGCCACATTCCATTCATTTGTAGATGGATGGCGGGATGGCCTTTGTAACGGTCTGTTATGATAAGTGTCCAGAAAACCAATGAGAACCAATGAATAAAAGAAGAAGATGAGGATAGAAAAGGAGGAGAAAGAAGGAGGATACAAGGAAATGAGCAAGGAGAGGATTAGGAGCAGGAAAATGAAGATAAAGAACAAGAAAAAGTAGTTCCTTAGAGAAGAAGTAGGCAACAAATTATTGTAAAAAACAACTTGCAGGAATTCTTCCTGCGTTCTTTCCTGTCATCTACATCACAGAAAATTATCACCTATTTGTTAGTTTTGAATAGGTTTGTAAATCTCTGTCCATGTTCAACTAGTAATTATTATCGTACTGTTCTTTTTAACTGTCACGTTCTTCATTAGTATTGCACCTATGGATAGTTCTAGTATAATACGGTACCGAAAAGAAAACGTGAAACATTATTGTAGAATAAATTAATATCAGAGACCGGTTATGAGTGAGAGCATAGCTTCCTTCAATAGAAGGCCGTGGCCTTAAATCTGACAACGCTGTAACACCACTGCAGCGTAGGTCTACCTTGTATGATTCTGATTCACTTTTCTCCAATAAAAATGCTTGTCAACACATTTTAATCAAGATTCTTGTACAATTTGAATAGATACTTATAGATATAAGAAACAGAAATAATTTTTATTGCAATAAATATAATAAAAATAAAAAAATACTTGAATGTCCATCACGTTTATCAATATAAAATATCGAGTTTTATTAAGATTTTGATCAATGAATCATTCTTCTGTTTTTATTTATTTATTTCATCAAATTGATACGGTAAATAAATTGTTTTGAATAATTGTTCAGAGCAATATTAGCCATTGTTAGAACTATTTTGAATGCAATAGTCTACTATTTTAGCAGTGATTACACTCTCATTGTTCATCCCAATATACATTTAAACCGATACTATCTAACTTTATCGTTAATAAGTACACAGAACAGCTTTTCGACATTTAGTAGTCAGGAATAAATCTTTGTATTCTTCGGTTGTAACATTGGTTGCTGATTCGACCCCTTACTTATTGAACGGAAGTTTTCAGCAAGGATAAGTCCAACATCATGAACATTTGAGAATGGGGCAGAGCTTCTTCTCATAAATTAGGCTTATCTATCTGTACCATTACATCCAATTTCCATATTTGTCCTAATATTCCTCCACAAAACTCAATACATCCTTGTTAGAATGTTTTTAACACACATTCAATTTTTCTGAAGGAATCAACTCCTTTCTTGGGATCGCACGTTGCCACTGGTTTTGCTGCTCAACATCAAATGACATTGTAAAAATTTGAATAAATCCATTTCTTCTTCCAAGATTATTGCTGTCAATGCCGGGAATGGAGCAGAAATACGACATCTCATTGTATTATATTCGAAAGGTTTTTCAAAAAGATTATTATTTAATAAAACTGAAATCAAAATTCACACACCAGCTTTGCAATCGATTCAATGCTTTCAGCTGGATGATTACTACTTATACTACAAAATCTGTACCTCCAGTGCGACGTTGCCATATTATTAGGGCATGGCCTTCTATTAAAGGAAGCTATGGTGAGAGGCATAATCTATTGAACATGAGTTTCAATAAGTTTGCAATGGAACGAGCATTTTCAGGTTCTCTAGGTAGGGCTTGAGTTGATCAGATGATTCGATAATTTAGCTGAGATCTTACCCAGCTTTCAGAGAGGATGGTGGTTCACTGTTCACACAGTTAATTTACAAACAGTTCATATTTCAAAGTCCTTCATAAAAGATATCAGGCTTGAATGAGGTACAGTATTATTTCAATTACTACATCTAAACAAATACTACTTGTGTGTATTGTTTTGTCTTTCCTCTCAACCCCTCTAGATTGATAATCTCAACACCTACCCTATCTCGTCCACCTCTGAAATCGTAGCCTACTGGAACATGAGAAACTTCTCAAAGTAATCAATTCAGGTCGATTGTTCGAGGTTCAGGTTAAATCCTGGTTTATGATACGCAGCACCGACATTGGTTTATTTGCAACCTACAGTGCTTGAAATAAAAACACGAAAATAGAACAGAATCGCCGTACTAAATAAGCTTTTGTGAGTCGGGTAAAACGATAAGTAGCCGTTCTTCAACATAATAATTTGCAGCTGTCAAAGATAGTATCAACATTTCTACAGTTTACACCTCAATAAGCCAAGTATAATGCACAGTACAATATAGTAAAAAAATATATATATACATACAGTATGCAGTATCAATATTGCTAGAAATATTGTCATTGATTTCAATCGCAGACTGCTACACGCATGTACTGACCAGCACTAATCTATAGCTGGAATGTAATAAATAGTTATACAGCTTTATATGATTGCCATTTTTCAGTGAGCTCTCAACCATGAAATTACCTATTTGCACAGCATGGAGTGGGCATATCGGAAAACCCAGCTGAGCCGTCACGTATATTATCGAATTGTTTAGAAAGAAAAAGATTGTTAATGGGGCGAGTGAGAGGAGAGCAAGAGAAAATCTGTAGTGAGTGAAGAGGAGAAGAGTTATTGGGAAGAGTATTTCCCAGAAGAGGAATTGGGAAGATTTATGGACTGAAATTTAATGGAAATCATGAATTATTAAGGATTAGCAATGAATTTATTGTATTTTGAGGGAGAGCAAAACTTCCAAGGAAGCTCAAAATGAGAAATTTTGCAAAGTGCTTTGCGTAGGCTGTGATATTATAAATGCAAATCAAATTGTTTTGGAAGAAGCATAATCTTCACAATTTGTCATGTATTTATCCTGATTTTCACCAATTCGAAATGATTCAACAAATAAGAAAAAATCATCAGCGCTTGTCTTTTACATGAAACAGTTACTAGGTTATGATCATCCATGATGGTGGATAGGATATGCGGTGAATAAATATAACAGTATGGTTGCTTTTGTATGAATGTTTCCTCAAAAACTATTGAGACAATACAATACAGGGATGATGGTGCGATGATATCGCTCCCATGCAGAGGTGCCCATCCCCCCCATGGACAGAAGCGCAAATCCCCCCCATTTTCAACTGCTCCAAACCCCCCCCCCCCAAAAAAAATAATACGGTAACCTGTCCTCTCCCAATATAAGCTCAAATATCTGGTACCGAGCTTCGCTCTGAAGCTGTTGAATTACATAAATTATCTGGTACCGAGCTTCGCTCTGAAGCTGCGGCCGAACTGTTGAATTACCTTATGTTATTGTGGAAAATCAAGGAACCTCCTTGTAAAGAATAATTTTTTGATAGTCTCACAATTTTTTGATAGTCATGAACATATTACATATACACAGTTATAGACTTGAATGTAACTCCATTCACTCCAGCTGGATAGCGTTGGTCAGCTAACAATAACAGCCATTATACGCAGTACTTGGGATTATGCCTGAATAAGGAATATTTAATTATTTTATTAATCCTGCCACAGAGTTTTCCCAGACATGAGACCTGGTGCAATCTTATTTTTCCATCACGGTTATATTACATTTCAAATATCAAGGAAATCGTTAGAGCCGTTTTCTAGATCCGTGGTTCCACATACAAACATACAAACATACATACATACATACAGAAATTACTTGCTTAATATAATAGGATATGTTATTTGAAAAAATCAAGGAACCTTCTTGTAAAAAATAAATTCAAAATTGATATGATCACCTCTCAAAATTTTTCGAGTCATGAACATGTGTTATAGACTTGAATTGAATGTAACTCAATTCACTCCAGCTGGATAGCGTTGGTCAGCTAACGATAACAGCCATTATACGCAGTACTTGGGATTATGCCTGAGTAAGGAATATTTTATTCTTTTATTAATATTGCCAGAGAGTTTTCCGGGACATGAGACCTGGTGCAATCTTATTTTTCCATCACGGTTATATTACATTTCAAATTTCAAGAAAATCGTCAGAGCCGTTTTCTAGATCCATGGTTCCACATACAAACATATAAACATACATACATACATCCTATTATATCAAGCGAGTAATTTCTGTATGTATGTATGTATGTATGTTTGTATGTTTGTATGTGGAACCACGGATCTAGAAAACGGCTCTAACGATTTTCTTGAAATTTTAAATTTAATATAACCGTGATGAAAAATAAGATTGCACCAGGTCTCATGTCTGGGAAAACTCTCTGGCAGGATTAATAAAAGAATAAAATATTCCTTATTCAGGCATAATCCCAAGTACTGCGTATAATGGCTGTTATCGTTAGCTGACCAACGCTATCCAGCTGGAGTGAATTGAGTTAACATTCAAGTCTATAACACATGTTCATGACTATCAAAAAATTGTGAGAGGTGATCATATCAATTTTGAATTTATTCTTTACAAGGAGGTTCCTTGATTTTTTACAATAACATAATGTAATTCAACAGTTCGGCCGCAGCTTCAGAGTAAAGCTCGGTATACCAGATATTACAGAAATTACTCGCTTAATATAATAGGATTATTAGCAATTGGAACCAAATAATAAATAATTAAGAGGAACTTTAAAGAATTCCCAAGAGTGAAAACGCGTTCAACAGTCTATACATAAAGGAAAACAAGTCTACTCGAATGAATTTTTGATGTACGAAAATCAAAGTATCCTTTATCTATATATATTTTACTTTGCCATTAATTCAATGCGTCTCCATCAGTTATTGTTATATTAAAAGCATATGCTAAATTAATATTGTTGTTTTTTTTACTTTCAGCTTGATTATTACTTGTAGGAAGATTACAAAATATGAGCTTTAAGCAGAGATAGTTTCAATAATGAAGGTTTTATAGGATGTTTGAATTTGACAGTTTCTAATGAGATACAACCATGATTTATTGATATGAAAATGTCACAAAATAGAGTAGATAGTGAATCATTTGTACAATTCTTTTTTGTTTGAGAAATAATTGATGTAGCCAGTGCTTGACTTGTAAAATTGAAGGTTCTATTATGGCGGCAGGAGCGTAGGATGGAAGGGGGTCCGGGGGTCCTCCCCCGGAGAAAAATAAAATTTTAACTCTTCAAAACCCGTTTTTATAGTAATTTTGAAGCTTTTAGTTTTGTATTTTTACCATAATGTTTTCCATTTTTTTAATAGAAAATTAGAATTACTTACTCTACCTCTCAAAAATACCTCAAAAATTAAACACTAGATGTAGAAAACATATAATCAATTAATCAGTATACAAATTTTTTCACTCTGCAAGAACTTGAAGATGCCATTAGGCAGGAAGTGGCTACCATTCCAAGGGAAGTTACACGAGGAGCTATGAACAACTTTAGAGGAAAACAGTGTGAAACTGTGAATGACATCATTTATAAGACATACTTTTCAAAACTGAGTTGAGTGTACTAAGTGATGTTCAATGGCATAATTTAGGCTATTCACAAATATACAGAGTGTTTCAGGAGGAATGTGCAATACTTCTCAGGCTGATTCCTTACACCAAGTAGACAAAAGAGTTCAATGTGACCAACCCCCGAAGACGCTTTGTTACCGAGATAACAATGGCGGAGAATTGAGATTATTCAAAAAATATTTATTTTTCTAATTTTTAGAGGCTTTACTGAGGTTCTAAAATAATCAATTCCTATGTAAAATGAGCTGAGGAATTCAATGAAACCAGTCTGAAGTCTGTAACGTCAACGGTTATTGAGATAATTGAAAAAATATGCTTAAAAAACGCCATTTTTCAACAATAAGGGTTATAACTGGATAAGGAATCATAAATTTGTATTTTTTATTAATGGAAGTTGAAGAGAGTCGGATTCTAAAGAAAAAGTTAAATGGCAGCGATTGTGTAAATCTTACCCAAATCTCAGAAATCGCGATCAAAAATCGCAAAATTCGACAAAACATAGCACAAGTGATAAATTTGTATTTAGTAGTGATTTTGCGATTTTTGATCGCTATTTCTGAGATTTGGGTAAGATTTACACAATCGCTGCCATTTAACTTTTTCTTTAGAATCCGACTCTCTTCAACTTCCATCAATATTAAATACAAATTTATGAATAAAAATATGATGAAATTTAAAAATAAAAATGATTTTCCAAGACAGGATATTCCATATGAGGTACGCAATAGAAATAGAGTCGACTTACCAAGACCACGTTTAGAGCACAATAGGAGGTTCTTTAGATATGTAGGATATAGAATTTACAATGCGCTGCAACTTGATATTCAAAACTGTGTGTGTATAGTAATAGGTTAAAGGTCACTTTGAAAGAACATATTTTTGCGCTTGATAATGTAAATTTGTTTTTTTAGGAATTATCTCAGCTGAATGAATTATACCTGGGTCTACTGGGTTACTCAGGTCTTATACTTAGTTTTCCAGTTTCATAAAATCATAGAGTTTGAAATTTTCTGTGTACGATTGCTATTGTATAATTTCTACATCCAGAATTTTTGCTGTATAAAAATAAATTGCACATTACTAGTTGGAATGATAGTATATAAATTATAACCTATAAATAAGGAGTGGATGTTTATGCTTTCTGTATCGTCCGTCTTCTGGACTGTATTGATTTTCTAATGCTTGCTTTTGTATAATTATTTTATATTTGAAATGTTTCAGAGATTATTTTTCTAGTTGTTAACGAGTTCTCGTGATTTCAAGTAACTAGGTTTTAGAGCTATTGTATGATTTAGTTTTTTGAACTATGAGTGAGCTAGAACATTGATTTTAAGTTTTGTCTTTATTTAATTAAAAATTTGTATTCATTTATACTGATGGATCCCCACACAGGATTACCTTTGGGGTCTCCTATTTAGACGATAGGCATTCATTTTTTGTAAAGTGTTTGTTTATTGGTCGAATAAATTTATTTATTTATTTATTTATGATTCCTTATCCAGTTATAACCCTTATTGTTGAAAAATTGTGTTTTTATAGCATATTTTTCCAATTATCTCAATAACCGTTAAAGTAACCAACTTGGAACTGGTTTCATTGAATTCCTTAGCTAATTTTACATAGGAATTGATTATTTTAGAACTTTACTAAAGCCTCTAAAAAATTAGAAAAATTAATATTTTTTGAAAAATCTCAATTCTCCGCCATTGTTACCTCAGTAACAGAGCGTTTCTGGGGGTTGGTCCCATGGAACTTTTTTGTCTACTTGGTGTAAGGAATCAGCCTGAGAAGTATTGCACATTCCTCCTGAAACACTCTGTATAAGTAATTGAACACTTAATTGTGATAGGGCTTTCAACATGTTATATTGCACAATAAAAAAGATTATATTTTCACTAGTACCTCCAAAATAATTCTCTATAGTACTTTAGTTTCATAACTAAAATATTTTTTTTAAGATTATGTTTTAATTTAATAACTACTATATCGCCCTGAGTTCAGGACTTTACCAGTACGTAGGAGACTTTTCAAAGATAATTAAATAATATGAGGATAACCGTGACTTTTGTAAAAGTCAACTGATCTTGACAAACCATAGTTTGTTGTTCTCAGCTTATCAAGCCAGTTGAAATGCATATATAATTTGTTAAATTTGAACGAAATTCAAAAATATATTGAGTACATTCTCAAATTTCAAGAAAAAGGATACCATTCGTGTTCAAATGCGTCCATCTTGGGAGCCATTGGTGACAGAAAGTCGCATTTGGGCTCAAATTGTAGAACATAATCTCCTATTTCTTTCAAAAAAATTATATACTTTTTTTTATTTGAGTAATCAAATAAAGAGAGGAAATTTTTAATGCGTGTTTATAGGGTATGCATATAACACTAAATAATTAAGGGGTCATTATGAAAGCTCCATCCCCCCAACGTGGAAGATGTAAGCAAAAAATAAAATTCCTCCTAAAAATATAAAAATTAAATATAAAAGGACAACTTCTTACAAGTTCTGATAGTGATGTATATAGCACAGAAAATCAAAGCATATTATAAAATCCCCCAAACTTGAAAAATATAAGCTGAAAACAGAATAAGTTACCACTTATAAGGTATTATAAGTCTATGAAACTCAGGTTGATTGAAAAAATCCCAAACTTATAAAATACTGTATACGGTGAAAAAAATTCTCCCCAAAAAATAGAAAAATTGAATTTTTTGAAATAATTTTATTTCGGGGGTAAATGTTATAAGTGTTTGAGCCATTGAGGCCATCAAGGACTAGTTGTAAAAAAATCCCCCAAAACTTGAGAGGTATGAACAGATGATATGGAATAAGATATTATGGGGAAAATTTTTCGTGAGTGTTAATAGTCTATGAATTCAACATGGAAAACATTTTTAACTTCTTTAGAAAAATCTCCCCCAAACTTACAAGATGAAAATGGAATTCATTCGGAAATAGAATAAATAAATTTTAGAAGAATAGTAAATGAATTCAAGAAAAATCATTCTGGGGATAGCCATGAAGCCCCCCCTCCCCAACTTATAAAAGAAAGCTGGAAATACAATCCCTTAACAATGTTGAAATTTAGTATGAGAAATAAATTAATCTTGTAAAAGTGCTTCAATATAACACAGAAAATATTCTAGGGCTAATTATGAAAAATCCCCCCAACTTATAGAAAATCAGCTGAAAAATAGATTCCCCCCCAAAAATCGCAGAAGCGCATTTGCGCTGCTGAACCCCCCTCTGGGCACCCCTGCTCCCATGCAGGAATCCAAAGCTAATGTATGTATCATAAACGACCAAATGAAAATCACCCCATGAATATTTTTATCTCAATGTTTCCAATTTGATTAGTTGAGAATTAAAATCACCAGACACCAACACTTGAATCAACAGACACATAGACACTCACACTCACATGTGAAAGTATTAAAACGTTTTCAAACTAATCTCTTCCTGAAGAGACTGTATCCACAGTAGCTGTACAGTCTCTATAGCTGTATTGTATTAAATCAATGAAAACTGTATCACAACTTTGCAGAATTTTCAAAACATAGCTCTACCTACAGAGATTGTATCCTCAGTAACTCTGTAGCTGTACAGGCACTGTAGCAATACTAATTCAATGAAAATTATAATCCAGACGAATTTATTGAAACGGATCGGCAAAAACATTGTCGGCGTTGGTGTGATGTTATGAATATAAAGTGAGGCTGTCGGAGCACAAATGCATCGCACGTAAATGAGGCTGCTGCGCCGTGTCACGTTCATGTGTCACGCGTGACCCATATCCACACCACGTCTTGTGCATTCTCATTTCTCATCAGCAATCGGTGGCGCTGATCTTTGAGAATATCAGCACTGGCGAGTAATCTGGTAATCGGTTCGAACATGTTAATGTAAAGCAATCCTCGCCTTCCAATGGGCAACATTCCATCCAATTCAAGCATTTCACGTCGTATAAAGCTAGAAAAAGTGTGATTCTGATGAAACTATGAACGAATATAGAGAAAGATGTTTAAAGACCGTAAGTGAAATAGTTATGGAGTATAATACTTCCAATGCAAGGGAGTGGCATAATACATTAATCATTTAATGAGTAAAGTCGGAATATGTTTCAATTTCATGCTTGCAACAATTTCAAAACGATCAATAGGAAAATTAGTTGAGCAGGATTCTTCGAAAAGTGTGTTAAGGGTTGGAATTGCTCAAAGTTAAAATTCCTCAATTCTCATGAGCTTATGAAAAACTTCCTTGTGAGTTTCTGCCATGGGAAGTTTAACAGTCTGAATAATAATAATGTCACTAAGATAATCTGAAAAATCTCCTATTACCCATAAAATACTTTTCATCGCTTTGATGAAGCCTACATAAGCTCTCAGCTTGCACGTGGGTAGGATATTGTAGAAAAGGATCGAATATACGTATCTGTATAATATTATCTCTGCTAATTTTTGTCACCTCTTCAAAAATAACTCTCGTCACCTACCATTACACACACATACCCATGATATACACACACATATACCCATGATGTATTCACACACATATATACCCATGATATACACACATATATACCCGTGATATACACACATATGCCCATCTCCACCACTTCTCACTTTTACTAGTACATTATCAGGTTTGATAAAGCACCCCTAACCAACCCACGCTCCTGGACCCATTAGACGGACAATGCGCTAAGTGAGAAATTAGAAAGTAGGCAGCAGGCAGCCTTCCTGATAAAAGGTACATGTAGAAGTTCAAAACAAGATCACGGCTCCTTTCCTACCGTGTTTGTTGTCTTCCATTGATTATTATTAATGACACGGAGCTTATTCATAAAGGCAGTGGAAGGAAAAAACGGGAGGGAAACCGGTTGCGTGCGTGTGTGCGCGCGTGCGTAGGGGAAAGTCCAAAACACACCGACTTCATATATTTATGAGGCCGATCTGATTCTAGCTCTGGTCCTGCTATATAGATATAATCTGTGTATGATTATTAGGTATTTGTATGTGAGTCCTATATCGGTTGAACAGGGAGGCAAAGACAGTGTGAAATTGAGGAGCTTGGTATGTGGGACCACAATTCCAGGGGCTTTTGAGGACCCGCCCCTTCGCCCACCGGGGCTCCAAACTGCTCTTTTTTGACCACGAGACAATCAGGCTCAAGCCCGGTTCACACTGCTTGTTCACAAGTTCAAGTTTCCGAGCTGGTACAGCTCAACTGATTGGATGTGCGTGGAATGACACTTGAGGTACTGTATCGTGCTTGCCTTCATTATCTGATGAGAAAGATCTATTAATTAATTGATATTTGATATTTCCAATTTCCATCTTGAGCACAACAAACAAGAGTGCAGAATATCGATATAGTTATTCAAAATTAATTTCTTTCCTTCTCATACCTGATGTTGGGTCCACAGGTAAAACCGTGTATTGCATTTTGTACGAGTACACAATAGTTTTGATTTTCTCCAGCTGTTTGTACTCAAACAAGTTCATTATTTTAAGTTAATAGCGAAATGTTACAAAAATACAATAAATGATACAAATATTATTGATTTATACAAAATAATTATTGATTTATTAAAAATCCGTGATTTTTCATATGCATTAGTTTGGGAAGAGACTTATGAACAGGGCTCAACGAATGAAATATATATACAGAACATATTTCAAGATTTCTTAATATTCAATTAACATAAGATACGTGGTAATCTAGATTATATAGGGTCCGGCAGAGAAGATGAACGTTTTTACATTGTCGGATTCTCCCCTCTGTGTGAGGCATTTAAGATTTGAATCGGCTTTCCTTTTTGACTGATGTCTGCTATTAATATAATTTCAATAATCTTAAAGATTGCAACAAATTCAGCCAAAAAAATGGTAGCAGAATTCCCTTGTTGATGAATATAACGGTATCAAATAATAATTTAATGTTGAGCCATAAGGATAGAGACTTCGAAGTTAATGGTAGTATATTAGAAAAAACATGTGAAAGAGAAGATCGAGAGGAGCAACAACTATAACTAGTTTCTAGATCAAGTTTAAAGATGCCGGATCAGGAATTTGGCTGATGCAGGATTGGAGTAGATTGTAAGAAGGAGTTTCGAAGGATTCAGGAAGAGGAGAAGATAGAAAAGGACCAAAAACGTCATATGATAAAGAGTGGAGGGAAGGTGAGGGAGGTGGAGGGAAGGCGAAGAGAAGGGAGGTCTGAAGAGGAGAACAATGGAAAACAGAGGTGAAGGTTAAAGATAACAATCGAGAAAGACGAAGGGAAAAACAAAGAAAAGGAAAAGTTGAGAATTGAGTGATTAGGAAAAGATAAGAGGAAATGAACAGGAAAATATGGAAAGTACGACAGTGGAAAAATCCTTGAAAATATGAAAATTAGTAACATGGATTGAAAAGATACAATAATTTATTAATGATGGTGATATTTAAGCATAAATATTTGATAAAAAGATTATGAGAAGAAGGTGAATAAGCTAAAGGAGATAAAGTTGAATGGTAAGAATAATTATAAAAAGCCAAAAATATTAAAACAAAGAAAAAATATATTTTTCCTACAGATATCCGTAAAATTGCAGTTTTCGCACTGAAAATCGTGTGTAAAACGGTCCATTCTTGAACTAGTAATAATTAGCGTGCGAAAAAGTAAAAATTAGCGTGCCTAAAAATTTTTACACACTTCAGATTTGCAACCTAACAACACGAAATAGTAAGTGTATCAAATGGATGTTCCGTATTTAGAATTCAAAATTAAGGCGGCAGCCCTGGCTGACGACCAAACGGGAGTCGATCAGCTGGTAGCGGCAAGTTGGAATTGCGACCAAAAGGTAGTACCCCGGTCAGACCGAGCGAGACCGTCCGTCTAAATTTTTTAGGTTATTTTATTGTTTATATCAATACCGTGAGTAAGTTACGGGATAAAAGTTCTATTTATTCTCAGAGCTTTTATAATAATTATGAGATTAGGGATTTATGTTATGAATACCGTTCAATATTGTTGGTTATAGAATCTGGGCTTGAATTGTTTGAATACGGTAAGATGATTGTCATTTGTTGATCTTGAATTTGGTTCATTTCATACAGTAGTTGACTCAATTTAGGCTACCAGAATTCGGTGGCGAAATACATTATTATGATTTTTTAATGTGAAAGTAACTTAATACTTCAATACATACAACTTTGAAGAAGACTCTGCCACCATAATTACTGAGATTTTGAAAATACCGTAGGCTAAAATGAAATGAACTCAGATCACATTTACTTGATCTGACTACTTCAACTACCATGTATGTAAGTTAATATACAGTATAATGAAAGTGGTTGAATGCATGATATAGAATTCATAGTAAATGCGACATTCTTATTTAATACTATCATTAAATTACAGCTTCAGTTCAATTGAGTCTCATTGTTGGCTGGTTCAGCTTTGAACCTTGCACTTAATTCATAAAGTAGGATTCTGTTATTCAATGCAGGTGACAGCCGACGACTAAATAATTTTGCATAAAAGCATGATAAAGTCCTGAGAATCATAAGCAATATGATTGTAACCGTGCATAATTTTAACATAGAAGCAGTTAGCTTCTATGCTTAGCTTCTATCTTATGCTGTAGATTGCCTAATCACTCGCGGGTTGCATCAATCAAAAGCCTACCTGCTGGAACTGATGAGATATTTTGTCTCAAGTGATATGAAGCAACAAAATTTTTCCAGAAAGAATAATATACAGTACTTTACATGAAAGTATGTTATTCATAGCACTATTAGGTTATATAGGCTATCATTTCAATGAAAATAAAACCATGAGTTCAATTAATTGTGAACTAGAAGATTCTAAATCCCTTCCAGTCACATTAAATAGTGTTTAAAAAGTCTAATTTGCGCTGAATTCTAGTAAATATGATTATTCAAAGTATGAAAGGGCGTTTTACACTTATCAGTTACCTGGAATATTTCAAGGTCTCAAAAAGTAGTTTATACTGATTTAAGCTCATAACTTACTGGTAAATATTACAGTGAGTATGTATGTATGTCTGGCTCAACAGCCCATGAAGGGCCTAGGCTGGTTGCCAATTTCAAATTCACTCTACTATACAGCCCGTCCAAGCCAAGAAGACACCCCGGCATGACGGGAAAACGGCCCCAGCCCGTCCAATACCGGCCCAAAAGCCATTAAGTACAGTGAGTACAATAATTTATTATTCTATAGTCACTGTGATACATAGAATAGATGAAATCTTTGAATTATATTACTTCATATTACTCAAATAAAAGTAATTAACTGATAATAGATGAGATTGGACATTGTAGGCTTCTAAAATTGAAAGTTCCAACTCAAGATTTCCGCCATCTTGGATTTGTAAAAATTGTGAGATGATGGTACTTTACATGAATCTTATATTGATTTCTAAGGCAAAATAAATTGAGGATATTGCGATAAAAAATACTTGAAATTACACTAAAAAACACATTTGAAACTTTTTCCTACTTTTCACACAGGCCCAATGGTAACTGTAGGAAAAATTTAATGTGTAACTCGAGCATAAAGTGTTATTGCTGCACTCGAGAAACGTTTTTCACTCGCCTTCGGCTCGTGAAAAAAACTGTTTCACTCGTGCAGCAATCCTTCACTTTACGCACTAGTTACACAAATAACTATTTCTACAACTGCGCGTAAAACAAGATTTTACGAGCTGAATTCTCCTCGTAAAGTAGCCCATTTCTGAGGAGAATCTTCATTACGCTCGCTAACCATCTGCGCATGCGCAGTAGAATTACTTTACGCTCGCTAAGCAACTGCGCATGAGCAGTAGAGTTACTTTACGCTCGCTAATCAGCTGATCATGGATCGCCAAAAGTAGGTCAGGTGGAGTCATAACATAACCTAACAAAAGTCGACAATGTCTGATTGTACCTGTACCGGTAATTACACAAGAGTAATTTAATAGTTCGCAGTATTTGAAGACTGAAAAAACTGTAGATTAACAGGTTCGTGCAGTTGTAGAAAAAATATTGTACGTAATTCGCGCGTAATGCTTCTTTATCGCTCTTGCAAAATTATCACGCTCCGCTACGCGTCGCGTGATAACTGTTTTGCGCGAGCGATAAAGTCGCGCATTACGCTCTTAATACATAAATAGCTATTAAATAACGTTTGGAAGATAAATTAGATCAAGACAAATAGAATAAGAGACGAGATTGATAAGGAGGGAGGCTAAAGGAGGAATGCAGAAAGGAGTAGGCAGAAAGCATTATGGCATAAAAATGACGATATTTCTTGGAGATCATGTTAGAAGGGTAACGAAATAATAGGTAAGGTAGAAAACTGCGAAAGATTAGCCTGAATAGATTATTTCCATAGAACCATTTTCTAATTACGTCATTTATGACAGTAATGTGAGGAGAGGGAGAGGTAGAAGAAGCGCCGCACGAAACCACCGAAATACACGCGCCACCATCGACAGTAGCAGTGGCGCCACTCCTTGGCCCGGGACAGAACAGATTCCTGAGCTGGTGGATCCGGATTATTATTAGTCGACAACTTTAGCTGCTTCTGGCTTCTCAGCGCGCGCTTCCGTCCACTGATTAAAATCAAAACACACGAGGCCTGCCTGCCTAATAAGCAACGGAATGAAAAAGGTGGAATTTCGAACACCTCGTGACCATAGTTGTAGTTTACATCCACACTATTGTATGTTGTATTTTTTTATTTATTCTGATATTTTACATTATGGTGGATGGAGTTTCTTCGATTAATTATTTATAGAAATGAAATGGAATGGAAAAATTATTCATTACGCGGATGCGGAGTTAGAACTAGGAAGTCCTTTTCACTACTCAACCTCTTTATTTCTCACATTTATTCTACTGAAATCCATACTCAGTACACTGTTCTATTGTGGAGTATTGCGAAGTACTTTATAGTAGTCAAAATAATATTAATGATGATGATAATTTTCATAATTCGTCGATTTGCTAACTTGAATATATTAGTAGACTATACTTATTCTCTCTTAGGGCTACTGTATTCGTTAAAACTTTAAAATAATTGAAATCAAATTATTCTTTTAATTAGTAGACTATCATGGCCTGGTCAGAACTGAGAAAAAAAAATTTCCTAGAGAATCCAGATTATATTGTTTAATGAATGCTCTTGAATGAATGTGGTACAAGTACTTCTTTGGAATAAAATTATTGGCCATTTAATTCTACGATGAGGTGGGGAAAAACTTGAACAATGATCATGAATGAAATTCAGTACTTCAGAATAATGACTTTAAAAATGACTATTTATCTTTTCCTTCAATGACTATTTAATATTTTCCTATCAAGTTTGAACATTGTACCAATGAAATCGGTCTAATGGTATTGGTGAACTTTACTTTATGGTCCCAGCTCTTGACGGAAAGCTACTGTTCTTCCATTACTAGGATCTAAGTAATGTTCTTCCATAACTAACAAAGAATAATGTTGAATCCTACAACAAATTCAATTTCTTTGTACTAACTTAGAAAAGGTTGTCCTGTCAATTAATTAATGATTCATTAATTACTGCATGGTACAAATTCAATCAACTCTCAATCGCTTCAGTAGGTGATCGATTTTGTAGGAGGTCAACATACAATCCATTTTAGAATATTTTAAGCATAATTTCACTTTCTAAAATAAAAGATCACTGTAGTATCGAAAGGTCGAATCGATAAGGAATGGAGCAAGCACAGAAAAACTACTTGCACACGTTCCTTACAAAACCGTGGGAGTTGGGTGGTTGAATTGATGGTCTATTTTAAAGGGGAGAATTTCTCCCTTCCACAAACATTTAATCTGCATACAATGGTCATTACAATATAAAGCATGTCTTGATCCAATGCTGGCTCCAGATAGAAAGGGACTGGAGAACTATGGAGAGAATAGTCCTTGTTTTCATTTTGCTTTTATTCTTTACAGCTTCTATGTGTCAGAATAAACCTTGAATTCATTGTTTTTTCTCTCTTTATGTTGTAGATCATAGAGTGGTTAAATTTAATAATGAATAAACCAATACGTTTAAGGGTTGGCAAATTCTTTGAGCATGATATTCCTGCACAGTTTTTGGATGTTTGAAGCTAATGGTATGTTACCAACTACATTGGCGTAACAGTTTTTTCGCCCCCCAAAAAAATGACTATAAAGAATATAAACTTATATCATACTCTACGGTATCACTAAATTTCTATTGCTTTGTAGGCTACTCTTCAAAGAATATATAGAAAATAGAATTTGTGGTTGCGAATCTTATCATATCATTGCATATTATTATAGCTATTAAAGTCCTATTCATTGAAAGTGTTCATAGTCCATTATAGTTCAGTGTCAAACCACAGTATTAAACAATAAACATAAGACATAGTCAATGTTCAATGTTGAAATTGATTGGAAAACAAATAGCCTACATTGAAAGATTGTTATAATCCATGCCTAATGATTGCTAATCACAGTATGAAAGATCATACTCTGTTGATTGAAAATTATTTCAAACTGAGTGAAGCATGTAAATCATAGTGATAAAATGGGCCAATGACATCTATTTGGCGTTCCGACCAGCCTGCAATTAAATAGACAGTGATTTCAATTTTCAATTGGCCCACCAATTTCGATTACAACTACCACGCCTCAAAATCACGAAAATTCTTTTAGCTTTCAATCACTTTGCGTAACTAGTGGTTACAGTGACAGCCGACTTCGGTAGGCTACCATTCGTTTTTGTTCTATTCTTATTGGCATGAAACGCTTGTAGTTGTACTTTTCAACGCTACTTGTAAGCCAGAAATTTAATTTCATTCAGTTAAGCCCCGTTTCCATTCATACATTTCGTGCAACAGTGTTGCACAACACATTGGCAACATGTTTTTACGCGTTTTTCACCGTGCCTGGTGTACCGTTTCCATTCCGTCAAATGTTTTGAGCAACATCAGCATCTAGACTACTTGGACTCGAATTCACTGGTCATCAGAGCTCAGTTCGTTGTGAGCATTTGAAGAAGATGGACGATAGGCTCGCTCTAGCAAGTTTTGTTGTTGTAGCAGGGGGTTATCAAATTCTTAAAAATAGGCGAAAAAGACCACGGTGGTGGATTAGAAGCATCCTCGCAAAACGGCCGTATGAGGGTGCTTATAATAGTTTAATGAGGCACCTTACATTACAAAGTGGTTCTGAAAACTACGAGAGAATGAGTGCTTCCGATTTTGAATTTCTACTAAATCTAATTGCGCCTCGAATTGCCAAAAGTGGGTACTCACTGCCGACAAGCTATTCCTCACTGCCGACAAGATATCCTTTTAGGGGCGTCAATTCTGCAATTTGAGTTCTTATGGTTCACGCTAGATACATTCTACAGCACTGTTTCTGTTTCATATTGTTCAATTAATTCAATTATATTATTCTTCGACCACTCCATTTTCAATGTATCAAGAGTTAAGACAATACGAAACACACAACACACTGAAAGTCACCAACAGTGAACTGAAAGTATTTCTCGTTTGCATCACATCATGGTCTGGAAACTATTTCTTCAAATCGCAAAAAAATGCAAAATAAACAGAAGTCGCGACTACGTCTTTTTTCTCTCCAGCTAATAGAGAAGACAAATGCATTGTTCAGCAAAACCATTTATTCAGCTCGAGTACCTACCTACAGTTCCTCTTTTATTATTATTTTTTGTCACATTGCTCAAATTCAATTACTTTTTCAAACAACTGACATAAACATAAACTAAATATATCAATTCATCATAATTACATTGTAGTCACGTACAGCCAGCGAGAATAGCGAATATATAAATATTCTATATTCATATATTTTATATATTCTATATAAATAGGTATTTCATATTCTATTCTCTATGCGTACAGCAGGAAAAGAGACATTTGGATAGATACAAGTATTACGGACTATATAATTTTTTCTTTTTTTGAAAACAATTCTCGCCTAGCTGAATTGTGAACTCCTATCACATAAGTTAGGTACTCTCATAATATAATATTATAATAGTATCCACTGTGGTAACAGTAATTTAACAAAGTAAAACCGAGTAAGTTTAGTCTTACTTACACTATAGCAAGGTTATTAAAGATTTTTTAGTCTTAAAGAAAAAGAAAAAGATTAAAGACTTTTTAGTAACCTTGCTCTGTAGTAACAGAAGTAAAACCAAGTAGAAGTATTATTAGAATTTGAATAGGTCGAATGCAAAAAATAAAATGACTTGAATATCCTATAAAAATAACTTCTTCAATTTTGATTATTTCTGAGCAATCGCGGAGATTCCTACTAATTTTTGAACGCTGAATTCAAATCTGAAATCCAAATTGTTCTATCTCTATTGTTACGCGTTTTAGAATTTGAATAATTCTAATTTGTGCCGTGGCAACATTTCTTGCCGTTTCCATTCCCCAGGATACAATGTTGTGAGAACGAGTTGCAAAACACATTGGTCTCCAACATGTTGCCCGGCGCAACGAGTTTTGAAACATTTTCAGACCGTTTCCATTCGTACTCCTATCTCTCTAACTCCTATCACATAAGTTAGGTACTCTCATAATATAATATTATAATAGTATCCACTGTGGTAACAGTAATTTAACAAAGTAAAACCGAGTAAGTTTAGTCTTACTTACACTATAGCAAGGTTATTAAAGATTTTTTAGTCTTAAAGAAAAAGAAAAAGATTAAAGACTTTTTAGTAACCTTGCTCTGTAGTAACAGAAGTAAAACCAAGTAGAAGTATTATTAGAATTTGAATAGGTCGAATGCAAAAAATAAAATGACTTGAATATCCTATAAAAATAACTTCTTCAATTTTGATTATTTCTGAGCGATCGCGGGGATTCCTACTAATTTTTGAACGCTGAATTCAAATCTGAAATCCAAATTGTTCTATCTCTATTGTTACGCGTTTTAGAATTTGAATAATTCTAATTTGTGCCGCGGCAACATTTCTTGCCGTTTCCATTCCCCAGGATACAATGTTGTGAGAACGAGTTGCAAAACACATTGGTCTCCAACATGTTGCCCGGCGCAACGAGTTTTGAAACATTTTCAGACCGTTTCCATTCGTACAATTTCATGCAACACTGTTGCTTAACACTGTTGCAAAACATTTTTGTGCTAATGGAAACGGGGCTTAAAGCAGGAAAAGAGACATTTGGATAGATACAAGTATTACGGACTATATAATTTTTTCTTTTTTGCATGAAATTGCAACATGTTGCATGAAATTGTACGAATGGAAACGGTCTGAAAATGTTTCAAAACTCGTTGCGCCGGGCAACATGTTGGAGACCAATGTGTTTTGCAACTCGTTCTCACAACATTGTATCCTGGGGAATGGAAACGGCAAGAAATGTTGCCGCAGCACAAATTAGAATTTTACAAATTCTAAAACGCGTAACAATAGAGATAGAACTATTTGGATTTCAGATTTGAGTTCAGCGTCCAATAATTAGTAGGAATCCCCGCGATTGCTCAGAAATAATCAAAATTGAGGAAGTTATTTTTATCGGATATTCAAGTCATTTTATTTCTTGCATTCGACCTATTCAAATTTCAATGATACTTCTACTTGGTTTAACTTCTCTTACTACAGAGCAAGGTTACTAAAAATTCTTTAATCTTTTTCTTTTTCTTCAAGACTAAAAAATCTCTAATAACCTTGCTACAGTGTAAGTAAGACTAAACTTACTCGGTTTTACTTTTTTAAATTACTGTTACCACAGTGGATACTATTATAATATTATATTATGAGAGTAACTTATATGATTTCACAATTCAGCAAGGCGAGAATTGTTTTCAAAAAAAGAAAAAATAATATAGTCCGTTATACCTTTCCAGATGTCTCTTTTCCTGCTGTACGCATAGAGAATAGAATATGAAATACCTATTTATATAGAATATATAAAATATATGAATATAGAATATTTCTATATTCGCTTTTCTTGCTGGCTGTACGTGACTACAATGTAATTATGATGAATTGATATATTTAGTTTATGTTTATGTCAGTTGTTTGAAAAAGTAATTGAATTTGAGCAACGTGACAAAAAAATAATAATAAAAGAGGAACTGTAGGTAGGTACTCGAGCTGAATAAATGGTTTTGCTGAACAATGCATTTGTCTTCTCTATTAGCTGGAGAGAAAAAGGATGTAGTCGCGACTTCTGTTTATTTTGCATTTTTTTTGTGATTTGAAGAAATAGTTTCCAGACCGTGATGTGATGCAAACGAGAAATACTTTCAGTTCACTGTTGGTGACTTTCAGTGTGTTGTGTGTTTCGTATTGTCTTAACTCTTGATACATTGAAAATGGAGTTGTCGAAGAATGATATAATTAAATTAATTGAACAATTCTAAACAGAAACAGTGCTGTAGAATGTATCTAACGCAAACCATAAGAACTCAAATTGCAGAATTGACGCCCCTAAAAGGATATCTTGTCGGCAGTGAGTACTTTTGGCAATTCGAGGCGCAATTAGATTTAGTAGGAATTCAAAATCGGAAGCACTCATTCTCACGTAGTTTTCAGAACCACTTTGTAACGTAAGGTGCCTCATTAAACTATTATAAGCACCCTCATACGGCCGTTTTGCGAGGATGCTTCTAATCCACCACCGTGGTCTTTTTCGCCTATTTTCAAGAATTTGATAACCCCCTGCTACAACAACAAAACTTGCTAGAGCGAGCCTATCGCCCATCTTCTTCAAATGCTCACAACGAACTGACCTCTGATGACCAGTGAATTCGAGTCCAAGTAGTCTAGATGCTGATGTTGCTCAAAACATTTGACGGAATGGAAACGGTACACCAGGCACGGTGAAAAACGCGTAAAAACATGTTGCCAATGTGTTGTGCAACACTGTTGCACGAAATGTATGAATGGAAACGGGGCTTTAAGCCCCGTTTCCATTAGCACAAAAATGTTTTGCAACGTGTTAAGCAACAGTGTTGCATGAAAATTGTACGAATGGAAACGGTCTGAAAATGTTTCAAAACTCGTTGCGCCGGGCAACATGTTGGAGACCAATGTGTTTTGCAACTCGTTCTCACAACATTGTATCCTGGGGAATGGAAACGGCAAGAAATGTTGCCGCGGCACAAATTAGAATTTTACAAATTCTAAAACGCGTAACTTTAGAGATAGAACAATTTGGATTTCAGATTTGAATTCAGCGTTCAAAAATTAGTAGGAATCCCCGCGATTGCTCAGAAATAATCAAAATTGAGGAAGTTATTTTTATCGGATATTCAAGTCATTTTATTTCTTGCATTCGACCTATTCAAATTCTAATAATACTTCTACTTGGTTTTACTTCTGTTACTACAGAGCAAGGTTACTAAAAAGTCTTTAATCTTTTTCTTTTTCTTTAAGACAAAAAAATCTTTAATAACCTTGCTACAGTGTAAGTAAGACTAAACTTACTCGGTTTTACTTTGTTAAATTACTGTTACCACAGTGGATAATATTATAATATTATATTATGAGAATAACTTATATGATAGGAGTTCACAATTCAGCAAGGCAAGAATTGTTTTCAAAAAAAGAAAAAATAATATAGTCCGTAATACTTGTATCTATCCAAATGTCTCTTTTCCTGCTGTACGCATAAATAATATAATATGAAATACCTATTTATATAGAATATATAAAATATATTAATATAGAATATTTCTATATTCGCTATTCTCGCTGGCTGTACGTGACTACAATGTAATTATGATGAATTGATATATTTAGTTTATATGTTTATGTCAGTTGTTTGAAAAAGTAATTGAATTTGAGCAACGTAACAAAAAAATAATAATAAAAGAGGAACTGTAGGTAGGTACTCGAGCTGAATAAATGGTTTTGCTGAACAATGCATTTTTCTTCTCTATTAGCTGGAGAGAAAAAGGATGTAGTCGCGACTTCTGTTTATTTTGCATTTTTTTGCGATTTCAAGATATAGTTTCCAGACCATGATGTGATGCAAACGAGAAATACTTTCAAGTTTCAGTTCACTGTTGGTGACTTTCAGTGTGTTGTGTGTTTCGTATTGTCTTAACTCTTGATACATTGAAAATGGAGTGGTCGAAGAATAATATAATTAAATTAATTGAACAATTCGAAATAGAAACAGTGCTGTAGAATGTATCTAGCGCGAACCATAAGAACTCATTGCAGAATTGCAGAATTGACGCCTCTAAAAGGATATCTTGTCGGAAGTGGGGAATAGCTTGTCGGCAGTGAGTACTTTTGGCAATTCGGGGCGGAATTAGATTTAGTAGGAATTAAAAATCGGAAGCACTTATTCTCACGTAGTTTTCAGACCACTTTATAATGTGAGGTGCCTCGTTAAATTATTATAAGTACCCTCATACGGCCGTTTTGCGAGGATGCTTGTAATCCACCACCGTGGTCTTTTTCGCCTATTTTTAAGAATTTGATAACCCCCCTGCTACAACAACAAAACTTGCTAGAGCGAGCCTATCGTCCATCTTCTTCAAATGCTCACAACGAACTAAGCTCTGATGACCAGTGAATTCGAGTCCAAGTAGTCTAGATGCTGATGTTGCTCAAAACATTTGACGGAATGGAAACGGTACACCAGGCACGGTGAAAAACGCGTAAAAACATGTTGCCAATGTGTTGTGCAACACTGTTGCACGAAATGTATGAATGGAAACGGGGCTTTAGAGACACAAATTTGTAGAATAGGCTATGCTTTACCTTTTTCGAATTAGGGGACATGAAGTTATTTTCTTCAAACCTATGTACATGGAATAATCGAGCTTCATGTTTAATTACAAAGAAAAGTTATGAAGATATTCATGCTATCAAGGCTGCTAGACTATTAAAAATTCAATAGAGAATATTACATTGAACGTTTCTAGTTTCTATGAACCAACAATTAATTAGTTTTGAAATAAAAAAACTCATTTGAATAATTTATAACAAATGTAATATTAATAATTATTCAAATAAAATTTCTAGTTGAAAAGCATAGGCTAGACGCTAGTTATTCTGCAAAAGTTCTCTATTCTACCTATTATCTTATCAAGGCTGCTGGACTATTTAAAATTTAATCGAGAATATTACATAGATGGGAGAATTTGTATTTAAATAGCATAGGCTAGTTATTCTGCTAAAGTAATCTACTCTATTTCACCTATTATCAAGGTTCAATGGATATCGTATAGCTGGAACAATTAACGTATTAGATATTGAAGTTTACAAACTTTTGAATATGGTATAAATTATTACTACAATATTACATAGTTTAGGTTGACATAAAAGTTTAGTTTTCTTCATTAAAATATTTCTGAATAGAAATTCTATTCTATTCTCTCTGTTTGAGTATTAACTTTTCCAGTAATGATAAAAACTATGTAATTATGTTTCTCAGCCAGGGCTAAGCTCTTCACTTTCCAAAATAAATATTCTCATTTGTTTGGACAGACACAGTTTTAAAACTGTATTCCTTGTCTCTATCTGATACAATAGACTAGACTCAAACCATTTCAACCTGTACCTTCCAGGACGCAGGACCTTCGAATCCTTTCAACTTGTTCCTTCTTCGTCGTCACTGTTTCCCTCCTTATTTCTATTCTTTCCAACGCCCATTGTCAAGAGAAGATGCTGTCTCTCCTTCAACGGTCACGTCCTCTCCTTCTTCTCAGTTGTCCTTGAGGCATATCCCACACAGTCCTTCTTTCTTCTTTCCTCTCCCATCATTCTCATTCTCTCTTTCACTCGTTCATCTTTTATTTTCATCCCAGACCCTGATCTGGCCGTTGCTATACAACAATATGTAATCATTTTGTAGCGGCGCCTTGGTTCCAGCTTATATAGGTCTACGGAGAGGTCCTTGAAAAAAGATTGAAACGATTTTTTCCTCGCCAGGGAATTAGTATTGAGATGAAAGCGGTGAGAAGCCTAGAGCGAGATCATCCTACTGAAGAAGCTATTGATGGTTGCAACCATGGAGGTAGAAAGTTTTTTGTACAGTATTATCGTCAAGTTTTGGTAGGATGATTCGAAATTATCATTACCATATTCATTTTTTGTCTTTTGATGTTCATCCGAAATTATGTTATCTCATTTTAGTGAGTCTATTCACCCAAAATTCATCCTTGTAATGAAAGGCTTTACGTTATTATCTGGTAAGATAGTTGAGAATTATCTTTCTGATTTTTTAAGATACCTCATGAAACAACCGATTTGTTATTTTAGATCCAAATGACATGTTTGGATTCTCAGCTACAATTATTCAAAAGTAACAGCTTTTATTTTCAAATAAATCAGCTCTATTGAATACTTGGATTGAATACTATAAATTAGGCTACATTCCAGAAGTCATGCATAGTAAGCGACACATAATAAATTTGTGCTCTGCTCATTTTGGTTCATACGAATTTGAGATTTAATACATCTTCTTAATTTTCATTGTACTCACGCACAATTTTCCGCACAATTCAGATAATAATGTGTGAAAAATGTGAATACAGTATTAGATTACATCACCATTCCTATCCAGAGTGTGATGAACTGTCGTAATCGATTTCTCACCTGAAGTTATTAAATAATCAACATTTCACTTCAAAAAACAATTCCAATTCTTATTGAACTCCAACCACGGAAATTTAAACTCATTTAATTATATTAGAACTTGAAAAATCGAAGTTGAGATTCATTACAGCTATGAAAAAATAACAATTTCATAATTATTTCGATTGAAGTTACATAATCTACGTTCAATCAAAGAAGATGAAGAACAATATTTTCTGTGGTTCAGTATTCAGCAAGATTTGATCAATTAAAAATTCTGCAATTGGTTATCAGGATTACAATGCAGCAATAACCAATAGAGGAATTCAACGTCAATCCGATAACATCATTGCATGGTGTGATAATTGAATTGAATTTCCATTCAACGCCTACCAATGGAGTTTGGGGATCGAAAAGAGGGCGTAGCCATTCCCTTATTGCCAATAAGTTATTGCTTGAAATAATACTCGCTCCTGATTGGCTCGAGTTGTCAGAAAGGTGAATAAACGAAATGGCGGCTGGGGTTGCAACAGTTTACAAACTGGCGGGCACTTTGGGTTATTACAGATATCCACTAACACGTCCTGTATATCCCACATAATACGAAACTAATTTAATTTCGAGTTATAGAATTGTGCATAAACATAAACAACCAATGTTTTCACTTACTTCGCCAAATTCATTTAATGTTTAATAATATTATTATAATCTAATTTTGAAGCTAAAAATGCTTTAGCATAGATTGATGCATATAGTAGAATATTAGAATGCTTATAAAGATTGGTGTCTTTCAACAATGAACACTGACTATAGATAGAAGTCTTCTATAGACTTCTGTAGAATTCTTCGATAGTCACTGTAGGGGCTACCACTTCATTAAGTTCTTACAAAAACTAACTTTTTCAGCATTGGAATTGCGTGTATAAAGACATATCCTTACTATTTACGTACCTAATAAAAGTTTTATGAATAATATATTATTGTTCAAGTGCTCGATTTTATGGCCTAATAAAGGTCTCAGCCTCTATTGACTGGTGAAAAGACAGCGGTTCAGCAAACCATAACGCGTTCCGAGAGATGGCATTCATATTAATTTGTTTCGAGTGACTGATTTTGAATGTTGGATGAAATAAAATGATCAATAAAGTAATGGTGTGGCACCCCGAATGATAAAACTAATAGTCCCTCGATTCTAATTTGCACTGGAAAAATAACTTGGATAGGAGCTGACTGGTATAGCAAGAAGTCGGTTCACCAAGCGACCAGCAGATAATTAATTGCACTTTCCAGTCTTTAATGGGGCTAGCTGCTGATTGGATCAATTGAAATAAATTTTGACGATCGATTATTAGCCACGGCTTTCTCTATAACTATCGATACATTGGCATCGATATATTTTCAGCCAACAAACAGGGTAGTTGACCAGCCAGTATAGTTAAGAGTAGAAGGAGAGATTCTTCAATAGCAATCTCTTCTGTTTTTCTTCTCCTTTCCTCTGAATTTGTTCCTCCTGGTTGTAATTTCCATCTCTTTCAATCTGGGTTTATTTCAAATATCTCTCACCTTTTCCTTCCTTAATTAGTGTTTCCCAACATCACTTACAAATTTGAGAAAGTTAATTAATAGACAATTGTTTTACGTTCCTATTCCAATATTAATGATCCGCTTTATTGATGATCTTAGAATGATTATAGAATGAAGTGATCGAAAACCTAGATCAGTGAATTTTGAACTATCTATAACATCTGGTGAACATTTGACTTTTTCATACGGGTATAATATTATTAAGAAGAATTTTAGAAGTATAATTTTTTCCTATTGTTTCATGATTAAAATAAGTGTAGTCGCAAGAGATTACAACAATTTCTTTGCCCTAGCTAGTCAGTATGAAAGAGTATTGGTATCAAGTTTTCCATGTTTAATTCAATTATTCCAGGTAACTTTAGAAGAATTGTTTAGAAGGAGAATGAAATTTTCGATTTCCGATCTAATTTTTTTGCTATTTGAAAGTTATCAATTCACCAACTCATAGAACATTATACAACATATTTAAACATAACTGAACAACATCCATAATGACAACAAACGAACCATTTGTTACCATTTTCTAGCGCATTCCTATCCAACTGAATCTGTTCGTTTTTTGAGGAAACGAAACAAACACACTCATCACGTATGCTAATGAATGGAGCAAACTGAACACATGCTAAGTCCGTCCTGGGATGTTACCCGCGGCTAGAGAATTCATCGAAACCAACATACAGGTGCATCAGGTGGCGAACCTCTTCCTCCAGGCAGTAAGGTGTGTACTTAGAACTCTTCTACAAACTTTTTCATTTTGTTTTCTTCCTTTCTCTTGTTCTACTTACCCTCCCTCGGTTCTCTCTTCTTTTATCTTGAATATGCTCTTATTTTCGTGCTCTTCGTTTTAGTGTTTAGTGTTAATTCTTTCTTTCTAAAGGTGTTCACTCAGATCAGTATGCTGTATGCTGTATGCGTAATTTTCCACTTATTGGTTATCCCATTTCAAATATTCTTTCACTTCTTTTCTTTAACCGTATTTGCATTCAGATGAATTTTTATGCTTTATGCTACTGGAAAACACTTTTCTGAATTATGGTATAAATTGAAATCCAAGTCAGTCTATTCCAATTAGTTTCTGAATCAAGATTAACATTCTAGATTATTAATCTATCGTATATGGATGAGGTTGAATACTGTTAACTCGTATCGCCCATTCTTTACTTATGTTTTAATTATTTCATTCCTTACCAACGAGTGAAATTCGTTTCTTTATAGATTCTCATCTTTCCTTCTCTCCAGATTATCTCTCAACCGTTTTTGCAATGCTTTTAGCAGGTTTTACAGTAGGAGATCACTCCTGTTTCTACAGTAGTCTCCCTTTCTTCTGTACTCCTGATGCAGTGCATCTAGATCTAATAAACCACACCGTTCATTCCTTACTTCTGTTGCATTCTAATTATTTCAATAAATTATTTTAAACTTTTCTTAATTTTTTTTTGTGAGCCTTCATCTTCCTCAACGCTATCCTTCACCCATTGTTTTCTAAGTAGGTTTTCCTACTATAAATCTATTACAAATGCGAAGTAGGAATTGATTTTTGTCTCTCATGAAATTTTCTCATCCTTCTCCAGTTCTTACTGTTTCTTCAGCTCTCAAATTCTTTCTTCAGTTACAAATAGAAGTATTGATCTTGTAATCACTACTTACAAGTTATCTAGACTTGTTCGTCAAACCTATATGTTCTTCTTCCTTCTTGCTTTTTCCCAAGCTCTATACGTTTCACGTCCTTCTTCAGCCGCTTATTGCTTTATCTCTCCAATTCCCTCTCCTCACATGTCTTTGACTCTTTTTTGACTCCTATTTGTACTCTTTATGACTGTTTGTTTTCATGTTTCTCAACTCTTCTTGAAACTTCTTGAGGATCATGCCAAAGTCGTCCTTGGCGCATTCCTCTCAACGCATTCCGGATGTGAAGAGATTTCGCTCCTGCCAGTAAGTGCGCGTGCGTGCGCTGTTAGGAAGAAGGGGGCATTCCCCACCCTCAGCAATTAACATACTCAGAAGCCCTCGCTAATTCTCTGTTCACATAATGCCGAGACGCGTATAGAGTTAAAGTTCTTCTTCTTCTTCTTCTTCTGACGTCCACGGTATAGGCATGATATGCCTGTTCCGGTCTTTTAGATAGCTTAGTTTATAAACTCTATTCAAATATTTTGGGCCCATCTTTTCCTAGGTCGCCCAACATCCCTTCGGCCTGTTGGGGCATATTTCAGAGCACGGACAGGAATTCTACTATACAGCATTCTTTCAAGGTGTTCTTTCCAGCTGTTTCTATAATTGATTATAATTTCATTTAATGCATCCACCTTGAGCTCAGTTCGAATATCTTCATTCCGCAAGAGATCCAGTCTGGTACATCCTTTGACACTCCTAAGGAAGCGCATTTCTGCTGCTTGGATCCTGCTAACTACCTTCTTATCAAGAACCCACGCTTCGCTTCCATAAGTTAAAACTGGAATAGCCATAACCTTGTAAAATTTTAGTTTCGTGTCTCTCCTCACTTTATTTTTCAGGCTCCTATGAATTGTGCCACAAATAGACTGGAATTTATTAATTTTTTCCGAAACATCCAAGTCTTTCTCATAGGTGAGAGTACAACCCAAATAGGTAAAGGCAGAAACTTGTTCCAAGACTGAACCTCCAACAACAATCTTTGTTCTAACTTGCCATTTTCCTTTGAAAGCAATAACCTTTGTCTTTGCTGCTGAAATTCGGAGATCATACTTTCCACATATTTTTGAGAGCTGGAATATGGAGTATTGCAGGTTGTCTTCTGTTTCCTGAATAAGGATTTGGTCATCTGCGAATAAAAGTGTATTTATAAAACACTCTCGTCCAATCATTATTCCCGCATTTACCTTCTCCTTCCACTCTTTTAACACTTCATCTACGTATAAGTTGTACAGTGTTGGGGAGAGGCTTTGAGGGGGTGCTGGGGGGGAAGCAAGAGGGGTAGGGATGGGGACTCTTGGCAGAACACTTGTCTATATGATATTGATCGATGGGGGAAAAATTAGCCTCATATGTTTTATTTCCCCTAACGGGTGTATTTTTGCACTCATTGACTGGACTAGTATTACTTATGCACTTATGCAAAATAACTCACTTATCATGTGTTAGTTGTCACATTATCTACCACATCTATAATATAAGTCTTCAGTAAATTTTATGACGTCAGTAAATTTTCCCTGCCATTAATATAATGAAAACTTAGAGCTTGTACAGATATAGTCTGTCTGAGCAAAGAAGACCCTCTGGCAAGATGGGAAAATGACTCAAGCTCGGTCAAAAATTATCAATTAGATCTCAAATCGTAGGAAACAATTTGATCTACTATAAAGACCACATTTATAATTCTTGAACAAATATTGACCAAGCTGAAGTCATTGTCCAATCTTGCCAGAGGGTCTCCTTTGCTTGGACAGACTATAGTTTGATCCTTGCAATCGATTTTTATAACCAGTATATTATTTTAACTTAGTTCAATATCAGAAAGGGAATTCAGGTCTTATGATAAGAAATTGGTATTGGTATTCACTCCAATATATTTCGAGTGAATTTCGCTAATATAATCATAATTTACACAATCAGACCCAGTTCATTTAATTTTCCCCTCTAATTGATAAGATATGAGACATGTTGGTTCAGCTCAGAGATATCAGAATGCTGTTCGAAGGTTCAGGTTTCACTGGGATTTTGACATCAGAAGAAATGGGCTATTCTCGGAGACTCTAGAAAAAAACGTATCAAGAGTGTAGCCCAAGAAGTTGAAAGGAATTTGAAAAACAATCAGGTGTTCTTTGGGTGAGCCTGGACGGTTTTACGACCTCATGGTTTGTGCCGAGAGGAAACCTGTTTGAGCACTGGAAGCTCTCCACAGATGGAAAGGAACTTGGTCGACCAAACAAACGCAGGCCTCACATTTTGATACGTACAGTAGTGCATGATGAAAACATGGGTTATCTTTTCGATAATAAGATGAATGTTTCATGACATTGATAGTGCTGTATTGATATTCGAACAAAGATCACAGTGAAAATTTCAAGAAGTTGTTGCTTTGTTCACTCTCCATCTGGTCTACTTATTATTGAAGATTCAATAATACTAATATTAATATTTAATATAACTCAATATACCAAAATCGAAGCTTCATATAGTCTATTGTAGTTTGTAATATAATGTTTGTAATATATTACATTACGTAAAAATGAGCAAGGAAGGAGGTTGAAATATATTCCAATTGAGTCCAAATATAATATGTTAATTCCAGAGTTCTCAACGAAAAATTAATACGTATAATTTTTCGTATATATTCACAATATATATAAAAGTTAGTAAGGAAATAATAATATTTCAAGAGCCTTCCACAGTGAAATAACAAGGAATTACTAAGTGACATCTATAGTTGAAAAATTGAACTTGAACAGACATAAGGCCTACTGAAGTTGAGATGTTTTAGAGTGGTTGAAGAAACTGAATGTTTGAAAAATGTAATGTAAGAAATGTATTATTGATTTAACACACTAATAGTATGATCAAGTGATAATTTAATTTTTTTTGTTAATGTCTCAACAGCCCATGAAGGGCCGTTGGGCCTACCAGCTGGTTGTCAGTTACATATTCACTCCACTATACAGCAGAGGTTAATAATCATCAACCAGGATAGAGGTAAAGTGTGGTTAGCACGATGATCCTTTCAATCATAAGCCAGTTTTTGTAACCAAGTGACGGCGCAGAACACCTCCAAATAACATGCAGTTAATCAATTGGAGTGTAGTGCAACAATTACTAGGCTATTCCTCCATAGACGGGAAACGACTGACTATCTTTACTCACAAGCCAATATCTCAAAAGAGGGGATAAGCCTTTATAAGAACCATCAACATAAATATTTGGAGTGGACAGACAATTATTACTGTGTTGAGCGTTTAAAATGGAATTGAATATTGAAATGATATTTTCTCGATCAATTGATACTCAATTTTAGTTACCGATGTTTTGAACTTTGAAGTTTCAAGCGTAAATTTTTAATTTTCTCAAAATTTTATGAAAGCACTCCGATTGGTACCATTACTATTGACCATGTCACCCACTACTAGATGAGCTTCGTTGTATGACATTGCAGAAAGCAGCTATTCGTTTTTTAAACGGACTCTGTGTGAATGGTAGATGGATATAACCTACAATTCATAGGTGAGCGTGAATTAATTTCAGAACGAGTGCTTCTTTGAGGAGTTGCAAATTGGAATGGTCTGATGGCCTCTTTCAGCCGTCAGTCAGTTTTAATAGCAGTCCTCGTCAGACAGTGCATAATAAAACTCAGCTCGAGCGCACTGCTTTTTACCTCATATCTCATTATATTAACAGGAAATTGTTTCATAACTCCATCAAATCCGCTGGTCACTCTTGCAAACGACGTTTTAATTGCAAATAATATAACTCGCTCTATTGTGGGCTTCACTGCTGGAAGGGATGATTAATAAACTACATTGAGAATTCTGTTGTTAATAATAGGTAATTATTAGCGATCAGAATACAGAAATACAGAAAGTATTTTGATCGGACTCAAAACGGAAATATAGGACGTACTGATTTGTATGAGCCTTGATCTCATTCCTGTCATGTTTTATGTAGCATTGAAATTGAGTATACATCTGTGAATTATGTATACATCATAAATTAAGTATTACATACATCTGTAGATGAAAATTATGAATAAAAACTATTATGATGGCAGTCCTGGTAAACAGAATAGTCACAAAAATGCATTATTACTACAATCGATATTCAATCATATGCACATTAACGTGATGTCATGAACTCTTCAATCTTCTGGAATACGTTCAAAAGGTGAAGAAAGATTACATATAAATAAATGCAAGCCTGAAGATGCAATTAAATGTTGTACTAATACTAGTACGGAATCCAACTTTCCAATATTCACTTTTTCCTGTGCAAACAAAACTGATGTTATCCATCCAGATAATCATTTGCAGTTAGGAAGTACGTGAAGATTGTACACAATAGAGCTACTCATACGTAGCGCGAATAATAATACGGCGAAAAGAAACTGAGAGTGGAACGATTTTCTTCTTTCTGGTGTGAAAGAGCGCGAGCGTGGCTCACGTCTGCGCATAACTAGCACGTGCGCGTGACTTGGTGCGCATCTGCCACATTTGATGCGATTAGGCGTATCAGAAACGTTTAGACGGTACGGTGTTAGTGATTTTCCACGCTCTTACGTGCCCAGTCCATCTACAATCAAATCGTGGACCATCAATAAAATAAAACCGATGAAACGGTTTTTGCATACAGCACTGTGCCTGATGACTCTATTTTGAAGGGCTCAATATCCAGCTCGAGTGGGTGGGATACTGTTTACAAATTCATGAGGCTATAAGGAAACTGTGTGGAGTAGGAGAGAGGAGTAGAGAGGAGTATCATGATACGGAGCACAAAGAAAATTTCGAATTGAAAAATAGAACTTCAAGTAAGTGATTTTGATGTACAATATGAGGTTTCCGGTTTGTCTCTTATGATGTTTGGTAGGTCTACTGCAAGTGTACACTTGCACGTTTTTCTCATTTTCATTAGATAAGGTTTTAAAGTGGTAGCTCATCATATTTATTATTAAAGAGATTCAACTGATAGAAAAATGAAACATTTTAATAATATGCAATGATTATAATTTATTTCATGTTATTACTGATTTATTGTATACCCAATCATTAATCTGTTTGAAGACCCCCGAATTTTAATCGATTTCTACGGGATACAACTATTAACTAAAGCTTTTCATTGACAACTTGATAATGACTAAATTAATGAATTATTCTGTTTCTCTCTTTATTTTTTAAAGGTTACATGTTTTACATATTAGCTGATCATGATCTGGTACAGGATTATGATTATGATACACAAGATTCTGCTCTTATTGCTGAAATAAGGTTCAATTAGTTCACAATACACATCGGATGATGATTTCAAGTCACAACCTTTAAATAAACTTATCACATCATTCAACCCTGATTTGAAGACGGTTTCATCAAACCAACGTAATTGACCTGTTCAGGCGGTCTACTTTGGTTGGCTTTACGGAACAAGGAACCAACTGTTAATCCTAGATTTCCTGTGACTGTTGTCGAGTTACTGCTGGCAAAAACAACCAATCAAAAGCTAAGTGGGCGATTCCCACAGATAAACTGACAACTTCAGAGTTGAAGAAGCAATATTTTACACACGCCAGTTGTCGGTTGGTTATTGTGAATGATGTATGAGCGCCAATCATCAATTGTAGAGAGGAATGTGTGCGTGCGAGAGTTAGAGGCTGCGGTCGCGGTACCGTTAATAGTAGCTAAAGCAGCCTGTGCTGCTAACTTATTTGAATAGTCTTGATAGGAAAGCACGGAAGAAAAGGGTGGTAGCCGCACACGGAATCAGAGACAAACATTCTTTGAACCCGTCTCTGGTAACGCAGCTCTGGTAACCGGCTGCGTTGATATGGCACTGAGAACTAGGAGTGAGCGCTGGTTTGCTGGTTTGACCCGATGGACGGTTCTAGAAGGGATCGGGGCGCGGTATGGAAGAAGGCGTTGGAAGAAGAGTGAAAGAGTTGATGTAGAATGAATATGTAGAGGAGGTAGGATGATAATAATAAAGGCTGAAATGTGAAGAGTAAAATAATAGATAAGAAAGAGGAGGGAAAAAAATGAGGACTATATGGAGAAGAAGGAGGAGAGGAGAAAGAGGGTGTAGGGGGAAGAGAGAGAAAGAAGATGAAAAGGTGTGGCGGATAAGGTAGAAAAAAAGATAAAGAGGATGAGAAAGTAATGAGAAAAAGGATAAAGGATGTGTATGTGAGAAGTGATGTTTAGTTTGGATTTGAATTGATGGTATGGAGATAAAGATGGGAGATAAGGACAGAGCAAAGAGAAAGAGGAATAAATGAAGTAGATGGTGGATGCAAGAAGAAGTATGAATGAGAGAGCATTAAGGGAACAGAGGGAAGAAAAAAGGAAGAAGAAGACAAGAAGGAAGATGATAGTTGAAAGGAAAAGGGAAGAGGATAATGAGAAGGATTAAGGATGAGACAAAACAGGAAATTGTAAAGAAAGAGGCCAAGTATATAAGGAGAAGAAAAAATAGTCAGTAGAAGAAAATAAGGAAGTGGGAGAGAAGAAAAAAATATGGAGGAATGTGAGAAGAAAAGTTGAATAGAAATCAACAAGGAAATATGTTGGGAAGGAGGAAGAATAGAAGCAAATAGCGAAGATCATTAGAATGAACAGCTAATACAATAGGGAACTGATTAAGGAACATGAGAGGAAAAGTACAAAGCAAATTATGGAGAAGTATTGCTTCAAGCGGAAGAACAAGAACACTGAAAAGTGGGAGATCAAAAAAATAAATCCGAATGGATGGATTGATTAGAAAATGAAATATTAAAAATCATCAACAAGAAGACGATTGAGAACAATGAGTAGAAGAACACCAAGGAATAGTATAAAAATAAGAACAGTCGGTAAAAAGGATCAAGAAATGAGGCAATAGAAGAAAAGAGTATTAATAGGCTGTAATGAATGTATGGAGGAATAGAAGTGGTTAATGGTTAAACTTAGCTAGTACTAAGCTAGCTAACGGAGATAAATTTCTGCAGATTGCACGAACGATAGTTTTTTAGTTCTCTACTAACACAACAGTAACAGAGAACTGTTGATTTAAACGACCATTATCAGTAACTGAGACATTCTAAGGAGAGCTGAGTGCAATTCCTGTAGCCTAAGTACTAGAATCCATCCCAAGAATGTTAGTGCTGAAACTAATGAATTTTCTTGCGACTTGCAAAAACCCTATGAATCGAGTAGTTGTTAGTAGATGGTTTGTTACTTAATGATTTTGCTGTCCTGGAATATTTGTACTATCTGAAACTCAATCCTTGCTTTAGCATTGTCCTAAATCTTGCAAAGAGATTTATCATTCAATTTAAGATGATATTCAAAGATTTTATGGTTCATTCATTAATGAATGGAACGCTGGCTGTAGACAATAATATTGAGAGGGTAGACATCAGCAGCAGAGAATAGATTTTAGCCTGTATTCAGATTGATAGAAATTCAAAATGGGGCATGGAGAGTAGCTCAAATTCGTGTAGATACTCTCACAACTGAAGATGTGATAATCTCAAATTAATAGAAGCATTCTCTGCGTAACTACTGATACAGCAGAGGTTGGAGGCGAGAATATACCTACTCACACACATTATTAAGATGAAAAATTGGATAATCAGCATAATCGAGTTCCAGGTGTTGGTTTTTCAATGAATTTTGCTACAATATTACTTCAAATTCCACGTGTTATGTTTGGTTGGTTCACTCATATACAGCATTCCGGAAATGAACGGCAGATGGCATGAGTCAATAAACATTTATTCCGCCTAGCTTCGGCCAATGCTTGGTGGCATTGGAAATTTATGGCAGCCACATTCGTTACCATCCTTTAATTAGAGGCAATCTATTAATATTTATCAGCGTTATTTGCGTTGGCCACTATTGCCACAGCCTCTTAAATTTTATCAAACGCTGTATTATCATAGTTGAGCGGAGTGCTCGGAACCTGTTCTCTCACTATTAAAACGAATCTCCAATAATCCTTTTCATCCTCCTTCCTTCATTTCCTTCCTTCGTACTTACAACCACCTCACCAGATTTCATTCATAAATTCTACAGTTAATTACTTAAACAATCTACGGAACAGGTTTACAGTTAGACGCGTAGATTTGCGACCAAAAGTGCGCGGGAATATTCGAAAATTCTTCACTGGTTCAATAATTGTTTTTCGCAGATCGTAACCACTTCGATGAATGGGAAATTCTGATTGAATGTGTATAATTTCTTGTGTGAAGAGTTATGAATGGACCGTACAACATTTCTTTAAAGTTTTTGAAAGGTGAATAAACTATGTACATGACTACCAAAGAATAATCAAATTGTTGTATTAACTGCGACTCTATTTATAAATTGAGTCTTATCTCCATCAACCAAACATTCTTGTCGTTCATTGAGTTACATACACTTTAAGGAAAATCAAGTAAAATTCATATTTTACTGCATGAAACCGACTTTCTACATGAAAACTCATGTTTACTATCGAACACTATATGTGAGGTCCACAATATCTGTTCAAAGTAGTGAATCTCTATTATGTTAAAAGTGAATATCGTAAATAATAAAAAAGTAAATAATAAGAGTAAGTACTGTTATTCTAATACAATGATAATAAACATGGAACATATGTTCAGGAATGTCGTAATCGAATCTTGCCAGCCTGGTTGAGATCAATAAAAGCGCCTACATAGTTCGAATTTCAGATGCGTGGGTAGAAGGAGGCTATATTCGAAGGAGACAACGTTTTTGTGTCCTGGAGTTAGTGAGGTGTCCCCTGACACGACATGTTCCTATGACGTTCTTATTATTTCAGATCAATAGTCCTGCTTCGAGAACCCGTTATCTCGAGCTTCACAATTTCCAGTTGTCTCATCTCACAATCATTATTGGAAATACACTACAGTCGAAGTCGTATAGTAAGTCACCGGGACACAGTACCACACAGTGCTGTGATACGGAATATAAAATAAACTAGAAAATGAGATGAATAAACTGGAACGTTTGTTTACCAGTGTAATAGTCAAAATTAATTCAATTGAAACAAATATCTCCATAAGGAATTGTTATGCCAGTTAGTAGTCATTTACTTTGACTACTAACTCGGCTTTTCGAGCACAATTTGAATGAAGAGGAGAAAACTGCAACAAAATTACTAAATTACTATTGATTGTTTGATATTGTATTCACAGTGACAATTGTAAAATTGAGAAATGTGTTGATTACTCTTTATGGGAGTTGGAAACAAAATCATGTAATTAACCAATATAATTCAATCAGTACATTTTTTAATGCAGAGATGCATGCAACACGTTTGAACAAACTTCCAACTTTTCAACTTCGATACGGGAATTCCAGTGGGTACTTCTAATGTCCTTTTGTACTTATCTAAATTCATCAAACTTTATGGTACAAATATTCTTTAACATTACACAAAATTTTTCAGATTCAATTTTCTGTGATAATACCCATAGCCAATTTAGCTCTTCGTGTTTGGTATCGACCAGTTTATTTGGACATAGAGGGCCGTTTCTAATGAGACAGTGGTGTGGTGGTGTCGATGTAGAATACCTACAGTCGAAGGTGGTTGAGTCTCAAGGACACAGTTAGCTCTCTTCATCATCTTCTTTTTCCCTTGCCTTTTCTTATTCTTTTATTCTTCTTCCTCGGACACCTTCATTTCCAATGCCAGCACCTCGACATCTTGAGAGTCTAAGAGAGTAATGGTAGCAACACTATTGACGATACGCTTGATGATGATTATTTTGATAATTATTACGATGATTGATGATGTTGATGATAATTACGACGTTGATGCAGTTCGATGATCATGTAGATTGGAGTAGATCTTTTGAGAGTAGTACAGAGTGCACAGGTTAGAGCCGAATAAGAAAATGTCTTCTATCTCTCTTATTCTCTCCTCTTTTCCTCCTTGCTAACAAATCGAGATTGTTATGTTGACGCGTTAAGTGCCTCTTTCTCAATTCTCTAACGAAAAGCCAACTCCATCTCAAATCGTAAAATTAGTTGGCCGAAGGACCGACCGTTGACGAGATTGTCTTTCTACACCCCATTAAGAATTATGTGTTTTTTAAACTTGGAGATTATTAACTTGGTATTTATTATGAGAAAAACTCCCAAGGTATTTAAGTGGAGGCAATCAAAATCCACAAGGTTAGAGTCAAACACTGTTAATTATTCACTATTACCGGGATCCTGCAATGAACTATTGAAAAAATTAAAAAATACTGGTTTTATCACTGATCCTTTGTATCCTTGTTCCTTGATTGAATCAATGAAACCATTCAATTAATGTTACTCAGTTATGTACTAAATAAGTTGTATTCTGAATTCATTGTATTCTAGGTTTAAACTCACATCTTTGCTTAAAATACTTGCTATCAAGTCGCAATTGTAACATTAAACAAATAAATGAATAAATCTCTGATAAGAAAGGAGATAAGGAGAAAGCAAATATTTATATGTGCATAAATTCGTTCGAACTGCACCACTGCAAGACTTTAAACGTTAAGAATTGACTTTCTTAATGTATTTTAAACATCATAAACCACAAAAAATTTATAGATTGGCAAATCAATATTCCATTATGTTGGAATGATTGGGCGTTAATGAACGCAAATTATTCAGCGTATAATTTAACTAAGAAAATGGTAAATTTACGTCCCACATCAACGGTATTAATTTATTATTAAAGAAACTTCATGATTTGCTAATGGGAAAACTGATCAATTAAAACTTATTCGCTTTATATGCTCTCCTGTCATTATTCACTTGATCAAAATTGTCATTAAAATGGAGAATTTTGTCTATAGGATTATTGATATAATCTTCTCAATATTTTTATTGGTATGAATATTTAATAATTAACAAAGAGGAAGTAACTTACAGCTTCAAATCGCTAACATAACAGTTGATTCGAGTTCGATTATTCGCTCCTAGTTAATAGAAACTGATAATGAATACTAGCGAAAGAGTGAGTTCTGCAAAAGGGTTACACGTACTCGTTATACTGATACTGTGCTGGTATTAGTATATAAAGTACGGTATCGTATAATAGTATTTTTCGTATACAGAGATATACTCGATAACAAAGTGGTCGAGCCAAGCCAGTCTTGTCTGAGCTTTGTCGGCTCGGCAATATCAAGCTGCATGTTGAGCAGAATAATTCAAGTCCTACACTTGGAGACAACTTGCCCAATTAACCTATTTTTCGCAGACAAGCATGCAGTTTCGTTCCGTTTTGAGACGCGTTCTTTATCTTTTAACATCTGATTGCTTGTTATTCAGTATCCTATGTCATGGAATTTTTTTTCGGAATATATATTTTGTTAGGTCAAATATATTAAACTTTGTGAATCGAAGATTGAATTTTGCTACAACCGATAGTAATAATTAGGGGGCCAATATTAGGAAAAAACAACTTTTTCTCCATTCGTGCATGTTGTATTAAGTTGTTCTCCTGATCCAAGGAATGAATTAATTATCAATGGATAAGTTAACAATTTACATACAAAAATAAAAGAATTAACAATGGATAAGTTAACAATTAACATACAAAAATAAAAGTATAGGATGGTGGTCAATCGGGTCAGTAGACCAGATTTTCATGTCACTTTAATTAATAATTATTATTTGAACTCTTATGTCACGATTTGATGAAACAATAGGCCTATATGTAATTAAATAATACCTAATTTGTTTCACAAAATGATATCAAGTTTACTTTGATGATCTTATTGCACTAATTTTCAACAAAAGTTTCTCAATACCGTATAGCAGAGTGAGAAAAACATAAACCTGACATCATTGACTATCAACAAGGCATAAGCCTTGTAGATTCATGAAGAAGTCATCCTCAGTCTGAAAAAGTTGAGTGAACCGGAGCAACCGAAAAATTCAGAACTCGCTTTCCAAATCGACCAGTTTGTATTCAATCCCTGCAGTGTTAGTGATTTTCCACGCTCTTACGTGCCCAGTCCATCTACAATCAAATCGTGGACCACCAATAAAATAAAACCGATGAAACGGTTTTTGCATACAGCACTGTGCCTGATGACTCTATTTTGAAGGGCTCAATATCCAGCTCGAGTGGGTGGGATACTGTTTACAAATTCATGAGGCTATAAGGAAACTGTGTGGAGTAGGAGAGAGGAGTAGAGAGGAGTATCATGATACGGAGCACAAAGAAAATTTCGAATTGAAAAATAGAACTTCAAGTAAGTGATTTTGATGTACAATATGAGGTTTCCGGTTTGTCTCTTATGATGTTTGGTAGGTCTACTGCAAGTGTACACTTGCACGTTTTTCTCATTTTCATTAGATAAGGTTTTAAAGTGGTAGCTCATCATATTTATTATTAAAGAGATTCAACTGATAGAAAAATGAAACATTTTAATAATATGCAATGATTATAATTTATTTCATGTTATTACTGATTTATTGTATACCCAATCATTAATCTGTTTGAAGACCCCCGAATTTTAATCGATTTCTACGGGATACAACTATTAACTAAAGCTTTTCATTGACAACTTGATAATGACTAAATTAATGAATTATTCTGTTTCTCTCTTTATTTTTTAAAGGTTACATGTTTTACATATTAGCTGATCATGATCTGGTACAGGATTATGATTATGATACACAAGACAAGCTAAAAACAACTTTTTCTCCATTCGTGCATGTTGTATTAAGTTGTTCTCCTGATCCAAGGAATGAATTAATTATCAATGGATAAGTTAACAATTTACATACAAAAATAAAAGAATTAACAATGGATAAGTTAACAATTAACATACAAAAATAAAAGTATAGGATGGTGGTCAATCGGGTCAGTAGACCAGATTTTCATGTCACTTTAATTAATAATTATTATTTGAACTCTTATGTCACGATTTGATGAAACAATAGGCCTATATGTAATTAAATAATACCTAATTTGTTTCACAAAATGATATCAAGTTTACTTTGATGATCTTATTGCACTAATTTTCAACAAAAGTTTCTCAATACCGTATAGCAGAGTGAGAAAAACATAAACCTGACATCATTGACTATCAACAAGGCATAAGCCTTGTAGATTCATGAAGAAGTCATCCTCAGTCTGAAAAAGTTGAGTGAACCGGAGCAACCGAAAAATTCAGAACTCGCTTTCCAAATCGACCAGTTTGTATTCAATCCCTGCAGTGACCAGGGCTGTAACGACTGACCAACGTCCCTAACCTAATACAGCTGTTTTTTCAACTTATTCTTCGGAAAATTCATAAAAACTCATTTTGTAATCGACTCGGCATTGAATATAAATTATTAGAGCTTTCGCTCAAGTTGTATGAAGAAGTCACTATGATTGTTATACAATGAAATGAGAAAGATTCAAAATTTTTATACGTAGGAATATTAATGAAGGAATTAATAGGAATTTAATTAATAGGAATATTATTGAATTTTTATAATACAATATTCATGAAGCATTCATGAATGGAACATTACTTACTTTATTGTTTAATGTAAACATAGCTGACGAAATTGATCCAAAATCACTTCTTTTCAAGGACTGTAGGCTGATTTTTCTAGTACGAAAATCCATTCAATTTTCCATGTAATGTAAAACCTTTAATAATCTATATTACAGAGGTTACTACATACTAATTATCAAGATTTAAGAGGATTTTCATTCAACATAATATCACATAACATAATATCCATCATAATATTGATAAGAGTATTTTTCTGTTCCACCATTCTCTACTCTTTAGAACTACTAACAACCGTTCAGCTTCTACTTCACTTTTCCTCTTCTTCTTTTTTTTCTTCTTCTTCTTCTTCATCAACTAAGTTTTCATCTTCCTAACCTATATACTGTATATTCATTATTCATATTCTTTAAAATTTCCTATCATCACTTTCTACTGTTAATTATTTCCCTGCATCATGCGTATCCTGTTAACCAGTGTGTTTTGCTGAACTTACTTTGAACAAAACTCTGAAACCTACTTAGCTCGCTGAAAACGAACTGCAATCACATCCAAGAAACTAATTCTGTTTCAATTCTCTATATTCTCCCTCTCTCTCACTCGCTCTCCTTCTGTCCCACTCTCCTTTTCTGTTTTTGTTCTCACTGGTCGATGAAGCATGGTTTGCCGAGAGAGGCTGGAGAGAGGAAGAAAGTGAGTGAACAAAGAGAGAAGAACACCAAGTAGGAGAGCTAGAGACCGACAGGTTGAAATGGGGCGGAGTAGGAAAGTGAGACAGAGCTAAGGGAAGCAACAGAGGGTTGAAGTGAGAGGAATAGAATAACTCAAGCAGGTGTGGTCACTGCCCCAGGGCTCAGCCTCTCCAAGAAAACGTCTCAGGCTTTTTCAGTCGAATTTCTCCCCCATTCTTTCCTTCTTCTTTTTCTATGACTTCTTCATCACCTTCTTACCATTTCATCTTCTACTTCTTTCTCAATCAGCTCCTTCAGCTACTATAGTCTGTTCAAGCAAAGAAGACATTTGAACAAGATAGGGAAAATGACACCAGCTCGATCAATAATGGTTCAAAAATTATAAAACTGTTCTCAAATTGTAGATCAGAGTGTTTCCTACAATTTGAAACCAAATTAAAAAATTCTCAACCAATATTGACCGAGCTGAAGTCATTTTCTCATCTTGTCAGAATGTCTTATTCGCTTGGGCAGACAGACTATACCACAACAAACGGTACACTAAGTAGGCTGAGGGCGTTCGGTAATAATTATTATAATTGTGGCTTCCACACTCATTTTCAGAGAGTTAATGAACAGAATACTCATTTTTTATGACAGTTCAGGTCAAGAAATGTTCGGTTACAGGCGTGTCCAAGTTCTCGATTTGAATAGGAAAAAGGATGAAATAATGCAAATCATATTTTTTAATGGTAAAGGGTCATGGACGATTAATTGAAAAAAAATGTTATGGTTTCTCATAACCGTATCAATTACAATGAGTAAGTCAAGTTTACTTATAATATAATAAGGGATTAATGAACCAGTTTTGGCTGTTGAGAGTTGTTCTATAATTTTTATAATGTTCTTTTACATAAAGCTTTTAACCTTTCATGTGAAGTATTTTCAAGTAAAACTGCTATAGATTCACATCATAATGTATCAATGCATCGATCCTCATAATATCATAATATAGAATATAATATTCTATCATATTCCTCATAGTTGGCGGTTTCGCCAGTCTTTTGTAAGAGATGTAACGTTCTGAGTTCTAACATCTATTGCGTAAAGCATCTATTGTATTCCTGATTTCAAAAACATCATCTAGTCATTGAAATTACAACTTCAGCTGTTGGAGCGCTCAAGGAGCAGACGAAACCACCTTCTGGCGTCAGCTATTGGTACACAGGATCTACACATGGATGCCAAAAATCTCTCACAACAGAATTTGGTGATAGCGAATGCTTTATTCCCAGAGAGCGACTACTATAAAAATTAATCACTAAAAACTAAACATATAATATAATCAATCCTTACAATCCTTATAATTAGAAAATATGAAATATTGAATACCCCTGCGTTAGGCGGTTTCGTCTGTCTCTTGTACGAGATACAAGGACTTGATGTGAAAAAGTAATTATTTTCAAATTATGGCATAAACCATGATTAGTAGCGGTTAAAAGTGGCGTTGAATAGCCAAGTTCCGGTGGAGAGTGATAGTGATCTGGTCAGACCGTGGCGAGATTAGCTGGTTCAGCCATTCCTGCTTAATAATTTCGTTGCACTTGTAGTAAGTATAAGTTCATGCTTCGTTATTAGTTCTCAAGGTCTGCTCAGTGTGTTATGGGAAAAGATCGCAATCGATCAACTGCAAAGTTTAGGTTTTGCTCATTTGACTCAGCTTATGTGATAGTTTGAGTTCAAGTTTGGTTAAATTTCATTAATTTGTGTTTGGATTTCCTGCAAAGTAACTTCTAGTATACTTCTAATACTGAACGACTAATATAACAATTACACTATTTTAAAGAAATTATTTTTTGTTAAGATTTTCAGACAGGTATTCCTATTGAAATTTAAACTATTTTCTCTATCTCTATAGTATTAGATTTTCGATATTGAGATTTTTATATTGCAGTGCAATTACGCTCAAGTTGTGTTTAAATAAGTTTACTTGTACAGTCTGTCCAATCAAAGAAGACATTCTGGCAAGATGAGGGAAATGACTCTTTAAAAATACATGAATTAGGTTTCAAACTGGAGATCAAAATGTTTCCTACAATTTGCAACCAAATTTATAATTTTTGAACTAATATTGACCAACCTGGAGTAATTCCCCCATCTTGCCAGAATGTCTTCTTTGCTTGGACAGACTGTAAAAAATTCTTGATACCCTGCTTTGGTTGGTGTTTTCTTTTTATCCTACCCTTCTTCCTCCGGATTTTCCATATTCTTTTTTTGTACTTGTTTGGATTAAAATTCTGTTCTGTTAATCATTTTACACATTTTTCTCTTTATCGTCCTTTTCTTTCTCCCTTCCTCTAATTCTTCCTTTCTTAAATTCTCTATAGGGTGATCCCCTTCCTCTTTTTTCCTTTCTTTTCTCCATACCCGGTTCCTTTACATCTCCCCATACTTTTCTTCCTCAGCTCCATCTTCTTCTTCTAAATTTCAACTTCCTCATCTACATTTCCCTATTTTTCCTCATCTTTTCCTCTGTTTCATATCCTCCTTCCCTCTTCTCCATTTTTAAAAATTTTCTATTTTTTCTTCTTCGCTACATAACTCGCTTCATCTAAGTTCCTCTTTCCTAGCTTCAATATCTTTATTTTCTCTTTTTCTGCTTGATCTAAATCTAGCAAGTAGAGAAGAAGAAACAGCAACAAACAGAGATCTTCAGCTGACCAAAGTCAGTCGTGTATGGTAATAATGACAGGGCTGGTCTTAGCGTAGCCAGTCCTATTGGCAAGCCAGCCTCGGAGCTCACAGCTGTTCAGCTTCCACTTCACTTTTCTTCCTCTTCTTCTTCTTCTTCTTCTTCTTCTTCTTCTTGATCGCGTCGCGGCGCAGAGGGTCACTCAACTGTGGTTTGGCCAACTAACCTTGGCATTCGGATGGCATCACCACTACTATATCATCAAAATCTTGTTGGTTTCCTTTTGAATACTACTTGACCCCAGCTTGGCAATAATCTCTGTCCGACGTTGATGTTCCTTGTTTGTCCACAGGCATTAAATTTGACGCCAACTGGAACTGAATTTTTTATGGAATTAAGTCGCAAAATTAGTGAATTGCTGAAATGATTAATTCTTCTGTATTGCATGCATAAACTATTGATTTACTTGAATAATTGTTTCTTCTTGAAATAGAGAAAGAAGAAATACTCCTTGAGTAAGGTTCTCCTATATTCCACACCACAAAATGAAAATACTTTTGAATACAATTTTAACAGACTTCTATTGTGTCAATTGAACGGATGTGAAATGAACGAGAATTTCGTAAATGCAATAAACGTGAATTATCACATTGAAGTTGAGAATAGTCGTATGAGGCTATGTTCTATGTTGATAGTATTATTGAGGCAGATATTAATAGCCTATCAGTTATTGGAGGGTGTTAGCGGTCCCAACCTCATTTCCGGGATACGTTTTTATCATTGGCCTATATGTTTTGATTTTTTATCAGCACGATTTTTGGCCCATCTGCTGTTTGGGACTTGAGGAGTATAATCAGGATCATCTTCTTCAACTCATTAGACTGAATCTTCATTTTCCCCTTTCGAAATCCTTTTCTTCAGTACTTCTAAATCTCATTTTTTTGCATTTCTTCTTCCAGGTTTTCCAGATGGTTTTCTCCTACATACACTGTTTAGTTTTTTTCACCACTTCATTTTCTTTCTCCTTGATGTTCTTCATTACCCCTCCTCTATCATCTCCTTCTTCATCAGATTCTATTCTCTCCTGCTTTAAAAATTAATTTTCACTAATTCTTATGCTTCTCATTCTCCCTGCTCATTTTCATGCTCTTCTTCTCTCCTCTTTCTTCTTTTCCCTCTATTTCTCCAAGGCACTCCTTCATTGTGGTATTCTCAATTCCTTTCTCAATTCTCTTCAACAGCTCTATTCCTAGGGGTTCCATGTTGTTTTCTCTTCCTCTCTATTCTTTCTCTTCTTCTCCAATGATCTCTCCATCTTAATTTCCACTTCTTCTCCTCTATCCCTTGATTACTCATACTAATTTATTTATGAATCCTCCTTCATCCTCATATTTTCTCTCCTTTCTCTGTCTTCGCCATATTCTCCAAATAATCACGCAGGTTTCTTCCCGTAATAAATTTGCGAACACCTGTAATTGACCGTCGAATCACAATTACAATTCAGCTAAGAACATGGTTCTGCACGTGACAATGAATTTCAATTACGCCGACCTCGAACCTCACTATAGACAAACTACACGCGTACTGCAGTTATATTATTATTTTTCGAGTTAGTGTGTGAAAAACTAACTGAAACCCGTCGGTCGGTTCACAGCAATCACTATAGATATAGTATTCAACTTCTCTACTCTCTGGTTTTTAGCGTCAACGTTATAATTAATAAGTGAACATTATCCTTTCTATTTGCTTCCTTTCCTCTTCTTCCTCTTCCAAACTTTCCTTTTGAACTCCTCCTCAGAAAGAACAGAATCAAAATGTAAAAGTAAAATTCTTCTTCAATACTCTTCGCTCCTCCCACATAGCACGTGGGAAAACAGCTTTTCCCACAGCTCTCATTAGTTAATTGAGCCAAACTATTAATTTAGAGGTCTCCTTCTTACTTCTGTTCATTAGTTTTGTGTTTCTTTTTCATTTATTTTTTTTTAATCTTCTTCCTCACCTAATTTTCCGACTCCTTCTTCATTTCCTTTCTAATCTTAATAATAATCATAATCATCTTTATTGAGTAATAATACATAGAAGAAGAAGAGTACAACAGGCAAAGCTCAAAACTGTTCCTCTTACAATTTATACAAACATTTTAAAAATAGGTTATATGATATTTTTCACACATATTTACATTAATTTTTACACTAAAATCCAAATGTTGTAATAGATTCACAACAAAATCGAGATAAACACAGATAATTCATTCTTTTGTGTCTTTCATGTATTGATTTCTTCCTCAATAATGTTTTCTTACCTTCTTCTTTCTAATTTTGATAACCTTACATCAACCCTTATTCTGTTTCCATCTTGACTTTTCTTTCTATTATTCACATTCACATCTTTCCACTTACCACATGTAGTTCTTCTATTCATTATTTTCCGAATTCCTTCATTATCCTCCCGTTTTCCGCTTACCCTACTGACGTTCCTACTACATGTATTTTCCTTCTATTTCCATTCCTATTCCTATTTCAACTTCTTCCTCATCCCTTCACCTTTTACTTATCTTCCTCATCCTTCACATTTTTATTTTCTTTTTTGTTATCATTTTCTAATTCACTTCGCTGCTATTTTAATACAAATCTCTCAACTTACATTGCTTCTCGCTCTTCAATGTCCCTTATTTTCTCCATCTCCTTCTTTCAAATCTGTTTCATCTTCCTGCTTCTTGTTATTTTTTTCTCCTCCCTTCTTTTCCTCCAACTCTCTCTCTTCCCCCCTCTCTTTTGTTCTGCCTTCATTCTCTCAATATTCCTCCATCGTTATCATGCTCCGTTTCTCATTTCTCTTAATCTTTCAATACAATTCTTCTCTTTTGCACTTGAAACCGTCTCCTTCGACAAGTCATTGCTGGTCTCTGAATAATTTCGGTGATCAGGTTTTAGATGTGGGATGGCTTTCCTGCTAGAGTATATGTTCAGATGTGAATAATTGACTACCCACTATAAAAACTTGAATAAAAAGCATAGAAGCAATTAACGTCGTAAAATCAATTAATGATTTTATTAACCCGGATCTTAAGTGTGAATAATCTGAAGTTTAGCTACTACGAGGAACTCGCATTTGATTAGGAACCATGAAATGAAATTTGATTTAGGATAATCGATTTTAATCGATTATAAGATAATTTTCTTTTTTTTCTATGAATACCAAATTGCAAATACGTTCAACAATGAATATTTGATGATTGATAATGATTAATAATTCTTTTATACCAAGTGGAGGGGCATTATCATTGATGAATGCCGCAATTCTTGATAATTACTATCAAATGAAAAGACAAGATGTTGTAAAAGGTTAAAGCACTGATTTATTAAAAATCGTGATACCTGTTCAGTTTACAAGAGATTGATAATGGTGTAGGAACCGAAACCAGTATCTCGAAATTTTAATAAATCAGTGGTTTGAGAACTATGTATAACTAGCCGGCAGGCTCGCTTCGCTTGCCTTCTCCGCCTAGCCAGACAGTATAGGCAGTGTCAGTAAGTCAAACAGGCTCGCTTCGCTCGCCTGCATAACCTCTGTCAGTATAAGCTGAGACAAACAGGCTCGCTTCGCTCGCCTGAAAATTCGGCTCAGAAGGGATTCAAAATTCATTGAACAAAGCATTTCTAGACCTAATCTGGACCTGTTTATCAAATTTCAACATTTTTTACCTATTTATTCTCGGAAAATCCAAGAAAAGCTCCGAAAATTCCGAAAAATAGTAAGACACTAATATTGAGCGTAACCTTGGGAAGTATATCGGACATAGTTTGAAACTTGATTAAATATCTTCCAAATTAGTTCATCTATAATCTCGCTGAACCATTGAATTTACAGTAAGAATTGGTCGTATAAAGGCGGAAGATATGCAACCCGCAATACATCTACAATTTAAAAAATACTGATAAGTGGCGTAATCTTGAACGGAATTCAAAAATATTTTTACACAACATTTCTAGACCTTATCTGAGCCTGCCTACCAAATATCAACATTTTCTACCGATTGGTTCTCGAAAAAATGAGAAAACGCTGAAAAACTATAGAAAAACTCTAATATTTTGCGTATTCTTGGAAAGTTTCTAAAATCCGTTCTTAGCGCGCGTCTAAACGTCCAACTGAACATGCCTGCCAAATTTGAACGCATTCCGTTCAGTGGATTTTTAGTTCTGGTGATGAATAAATGAATGAATCAATCAGTCAGTGCCATTTCGCTTTTATAGATATAGACTAATATCACCTTCACAACTACTCAAAAATTATTACAATCACTAATTTTCATCTCACGGATAAATGATCAAGAGTCTTATCTAGAAAGAGACACTAGAAGTAGATTAATTTTAAAAAGTAGAAATACAAAATAAAGAGAAGAACCTCTGAGAGTCTATTTCTCCCTTATGAATCTGATCATGACCAAAAATTCTTTTCTGTTTCAAGCAAACCAACAACACTCTGAATGAGTTTATCTCGAGTCATTCGGGTAAAATTGAATAAAAATGCAATAACTTGCCGCATAAAATGATAGGGGAGAAGGCAAGATGATCGCAGATATCTTAACGCACCAGAGATACATGAATAAATGAACATGGGTAATAAATAATGTGGCATTGGATGGTCAACGACCCTATGCCTCCTTAGCTTTACCTATCCTGACACCTAGCAGCCACCACTTTGCTAATATGTATACATATGCCACAGTATACTTGAGTTGGAATATACATATGTGGCAATATACATATGTATACTGCTTAGCACATAATATAGGCAGGGTTAAAAGCAGTCTGGCCACGTAGCGTGAATTATTTTATAGTTCTAAGCAAGCAAAGACAGTATAATGCAATTTATTAAGACACATTCAAGCCCGGCATTTGTGTTCATACAAGATTCGTGTTTCCAGTCGCGCAGTGAAAAAAGAAATTGATTTTTTGAATTCCTTACTGCGTCTTTACTAAACAATAATAAGCAATAGCACATACCTCTGAACTCTCCTTTGAAAATTAACTCTATTGTTTTTTCTATTATGACTATGAGAAAACCCATAAAATGTTTCCCCCTTTCCCTTATTTTCAAGAGGCATAATAACATGGAATTGGAAAAACATTTATAAAATTATTCAATTTCAATCATGTTTTATAGAACTGCAATGTCGTATTACAATGAACTGATGAAATATATTTTTGTGAGCATAGTTTTGTGGGTTGGAATTTTCCATACAAGTTGCAGGGATCGAATATTCTAGAATGGCAATATTATTATTGACAATTATTAGGAAGGGAATTGATATACATGAGATATAGATACATTGATCATACATTGATTGAGATAGAGACATTGATATAGTGAGACAATTATTTAACAGATCAAAACTCATTTTTATAAATGAATTTCAATATTCAAATGAAATTGTGAAAGTAGAACAAAACTGGTAAGATAATGCTCGATTGAGTTATCTGAAAAAAGCAGTCATTCAAGAAGCGAACTTGTTGCAAGTGCATGCTTCACAATTTGAGAGAAATGATAAGAAAAACATGTTTACTGAAAAATTAAAGGTGAAATAATTATTTATATTCACAAGAATTTATAACGATTTCGCGATTCTGCAGTATTTAACATAAAAATTACAGTTTCCAAAATTCAATCTCAAGGTATTCCGTTATGTTATACTACAAATTCAACATGTAGGCTACACGTCTTCCTACCATGCAGAGGAAATTCCAAACAAGATTCTAAAACATACAATATTGGTAGCGAACTTAAAAATTCTGTCGTTCGAAATTGATGGCATTAAACATTCAATTACATGCATTGAATTCATTAAACTTCTACAGAAAACCTTTCCATGTCTATAACATACATACATTTAAAGGTGATGAGATTGATGATATGAACTCATAGATACCTCGAATCCTTGTGTACTCGAATACATCATTAATAAAATTATCCAATTCCTAATGAGAATGATGAATCGTAGAAACATTTTTACCCGTAACCCTGTACCTAGAAATGATATCATTTTGCAGCAGAAGCTCGAGTTATGACAGGTGGAGGTTAGACCCTTAAGTAAACTTGTGTTGATTACATTATAATGACTCAAAAGTGAATTCAAGGGAAAGAAAGGTGTTGCTCCAGTAATTGACATAGGTACGAGATGGAGGAGCTGTGGGGAGGATTCCAACTATGGTAAAGTATAGATTACATGAATGAGAGAACCAGAAAAAGGAAACCAACTCTTTTTCGGAAGTTGAGATGTAATCCATGATGCCGATAATTATTTACGGAGCAATTAGTCGGGAACTGAGAGAAATTAGACAGATAAAAAAGCGCAGAGGGTCGAAAAAGGAGTGGAAATAGAAGGCCAGCTGTAGCCTGAAAGCAAGGCACGCGACAAATCGTTTCCGTTCGGTGAGAAATTCATGAAAAAAGGTGGATGTGAGCAGTTACCAATCATTGACGCCTAGAATTGATTAATCAATTGGAGAAGAGATGGTTTTCAAACTCAAATCGAATTCCTGGAATGGAACAAAAATCGCCGTCATTTAAATTTTTCTTTAGAATCCGACTATCTTCAACTTCCATTAATAAAAAATACAATTTTATGATTCCTTATCCAGTTATAACCCTTGTATACTAGCCTTGGTTTGTCTAAGCAAAGAAGACATTTTGGCAAGATGGGAAAATGATTCCAGCTCAGTCAATATTGGTTCAAAATTATAAATTTTGTCTCAAATTGTAGTGCGGAATGTTTCCTATAATTTGAGACTAAATTTATAATTTTTGAACCAATATTGATCAAGCAGGAGTAATTTTCCCATCTTGCCAGAATGTCTTATTTGCTTAGACAGACTACTAGTATACTCTGTCACAAAGGAGAACAAGAAGCTACTCTTCGTCTCTGAAGATGGTTTATAGTTCGTGGCTTATTAGTGATCAGAATTTTTAGAATGTATTCAAATCATTCAATAGAGGTTTAATGGGAAAGGTTACTAGTTGAAATCGGTGATAACTTTAACAAAGGTAGTTTTTCTAGCAGCAAATGGAATATTTGAAATTGAAACCTCAATCGAACCATTAGTGTAAAGTTTCTTGCAGAAGTTCATAACTTTTGAAGTTTCTAGGCTCTGTTCATATAACTGTTCAAACTTTGAATAACGCTTGAGATAATAATTGGACTATAATATTGGTTCAGACTATATTCGATCAAACAACAACCAACTATGAAATGGATCCTATCTCTATATTTTGTGATTTTATAGCTGATGCAAAGCATTGTATACGCTTTTCCAATTGCTATTGCATCTGAGAGTTATTCTATGAATACTCAACCTCTTTCAATGAATTTTTAGAGTTTTAAAATGGAATTATCATCAGGAAGATAAAAGCTTGAAGTTATCAACAGAAGTTAAACACTAATCTCATCATGTCAGCTATGATCATCAAGTCTCTCATTTCACATTTTGATTTGGATACTATAAAAGGATGTACGGTATTCATAAAGCAAATGGGATCGGCTGAAGGTCGACAATTTTTGAATTTTGAAAAGGTCCCTGAACCTGGCCGCGGCAGATGATAATAGGCCAAAACCGGTCGCGGATGGCAGACCTCTGTCTCAGGTGCTTTTGCGCACTATCTATAAGGCCTAAGCTGCCGATTACAACATTTCATGTCACATAAAAACCTGAAAAACATTCTGTCCCGAACAGAAAGCCCTGTTTCCGATGTCTTCATTAAAACGGTCGTGGTCTCAGCTCGCTCTGCATTTATGAGCGAATTCGATATCAACTTTGCCCTCCTTTATTCCAAAACATGAATTAAGTTAAGCATCTCTTAAGAATCTCATTATTTGAGTTCTCAATTCTGGACTTTGAAGTTAGCAGGTTAACTTGCACATGCACACCCATTATACACCATAAATTAATTTGATTTGTTACACATCAAATTACATACAATGCTATCATTATAAATTATTCTTATGTCACTCAAATTCTATTATCATAAGCGGGGGTACCGTAGTCTCCTTCTCATCATTTTATTTTCATCTATTTGCAGATCAGTGTTGGGGTATCGTATCAGGAATCGTATCCGGGAATTCATATCAGGGAAATCGTAATCAAATAACTGGGAAATTGTGAAAATTCTCTTATACTTATTTTTTTAGTTCAATTATTGTAATTGAAATTGAGATTAAGTTAAGAAAATAATAATTTTGAAACAATTAGTTATTCATATACATTTCGATCAATAATTCATTTCATTAATTCCTCATGCTCTTATATTAATGTTCCAGCAGATATAATATTACAGTTAATCGAATATTAATTCATCTGTTATGTGGTGTAGGTATTTAGTAATTCTCGGTTCTAAACAGTGTTGAGTGAAATGGAGTAACAAATTACCTTATTACCATAGATTGTAGATTATTGAATTATCAGTCTATAAGTTTCAACATAATCACATCTTCATAAAGAATTTCCCACAGAATAATTAAAGCCTATCAGAGCCAGCATTATTTCTATCTTGATAGGTTTCAGGAATACAATAATCATATAAATGCTTGTAATCTATGCTTCTAGCACTAGTGATAACTATGTTTATGTAAGGAGGGAGACGGGTAACATTCATATTCTAGTCAAGGGAGGCTTTTGATGGGTGGATTTTGTATGTATGTCATCTAAGGCGGACACATAGTTATGTATTTGGGGTGGAGACGTGTTATAATTGAAATTCAGGGACAGGATGTATGTAATACAGCCTATATTTCTTCCATGCTTATAATAGCCTAATATTTAATAATGTCCATTTTTTCGAGGGAAATTGATCATATTGTTATAAAAAACTTATTTTTAAGAGGAAATTCCAGTGATGTAATTTCTCGTAGGGTTCTTTCACACCATATGAAACGATACAAAACGTTCGCTTCAAACCAGTGAACAGTGACACCTTGAACATTGATGAATAGGAGGGACTCAAGATAGAAATGAAACAGCTCTGAACATGTTTTGTATGCGGTGAACGTCTTGCACTGTTCAATTCTAAAAAATAACCTTTTTGTTTTTCTCTATCAGAACTGATACACATTCATTAATACACATACATAGAACATCGTTAAAGTTGTAGTACAACTTTAGGATGTATCAGCCACACAAAAGCAATATTATTAGGCTACCTATATATCATATAGGCTATCATGCACTCATGCACTAAAAGGCTAAATAAAGTAGTAAGTTATCATTCAGAGCTTAATAACATGGCTCTGTAGCTTGCTAAATTTTGAACTAGAGTAATAAATGGTCATATAAAGTCTTGAAGGGTCATTAAACACAAAAAATTTAATCATTATTGTACGTTGCATAGTTGCATTTGAAAGTACAAAAGTACGACAATTTGTAGATTTGAAGTACAGTAGATGATGACTCTATTCCAAGCCATTGAAAATGATCAAGTGTACTATTTATTTTAGTAAATAAACTTGCAAAACTCCTACCTTGAAGTTTCTTCTCGGTCTCCCAAAACTTCTGCAGCTCGGTGAAGTATTTGTCCAAAATGAAAACCTTCGATAGTCCCAGAGTGGCCATTCCCAAGCGATTGTATCCCACTGCAATCACATGGCATCACTTGCCTCAATTCTCAATGTAATTGAATTAGCACTGAAACTCCGCGCACGACCGAACAAACGCGAACACTGACAAACCAACTGAACAGACGGCGCGTGTTTCGGGAGAGCTTCCAAATCAGGTGTCTGGAAGGTAGAAAAAATTGTATATTATTTTTAGCAAGGAGGTTCGTTGACGGAGTTGACCGAAAGACTGACTGAAGATCAGGAGAAGCACGTCCAGTTACAGACCTGGAGTCGTACGTCACTGGTCACGGGACCACATTCCTCGTCTGCTATTGGTCGAGAGCCGCGGCAACCCGAAGCGGAGACTCAACATCCACCACTGCAAACAGGTTCTTTTGCCCCGTATCTTGCCGCGCTCCAGCACAGCGCACACAAGCACAGTATACAAACACCTATACAGCCACGGGGATTTCTATTCTTCTTCTCCTTTTTCTTCATCTTTCTTCTTTATCTGATTCTTCCTCTCTTTTCTTCTTATTTTACAATTCATCTTCTTTCCCTTCCCATCATCTCCTTTTTTCTTCAACTCCCGTTTTCATCCCCTGCATATTTCGTTCCGTGTATTCTTCTTGATCTTCAAATTTTTCTCTTGTTTTTTGTTTATCTACTGTTTTATTTAGCTTTCCTCGCCTTAACTTTATTCGGTTCTCTTCTTTGCATTGACTGTTCTCTTTTGTCTTCTTTCAAATTGGATTATTTCGCACCAACTCATCCCCTTCTTCTTTATCATGATCACACTTTGTGTAGTTCTACCTATCCTCTCCATATATTCTTCCAGTAAACTACTTCTTCTACTCAATTTTCTCCTCTTCTTCGACTTGAGTTTCTCTTCTTGTTCTACTCAATCTGATTTTCTTTCTCTATCTACTCAATTTTTTCCTTTTCTCCTTTCTCTGGCCCTATGGTTATTCTGGTCCTCTTTCTCTTCCCTTATCTCACTCTATCTATGCCTCATCATTTTCTTCTTCCCAACGTACTTCCTTCGGTATAAAATTCTACTTATCTTACTTCATCTTCGAATTGGTATTCTCCATTATGTTATTTTTCTTCCACCTTCTTATTCTGTATCATATCATAAAAAATATTGTATGAATATTTTTATGATACTGTAATGTATATCATATTCACTGAAGCTCTATACAGTATTCATATTCGAATATTTGAAGTACTCATCATACACGTACATATTAAAATGTCTATAATTTGTTTGGCTAAGCTAGTATATCATCTAATTTTTTTAGTTGAATGTGTGCTCATACCAGAAACAGGATAATAATTCTAGAATAAAGTTTCGATGTGTGGATGTGGTGAGAAGACCTAGTTGGAAATAGGCGTCATAAAAATGTGGCTCCTTTGTTGAACTTATCAGCCGCAAGATAGCGTTCAACAAACTAATTTTGAAAGTTTAGTGTTCATGTGTTTCTCTTGGGATCAGTTTGAGAGGTTGAAGGAGCATGAGAGAAATTATTGCTGTAGAAATTGGATGCAAGAAATTTGATTCTAATTCGTGGGTCAAACGCGTTAACTCATTTGACTTGAATATATGTTTGTAATTCCATTTCAACTCCCATATGCCCGTGTTTCTCTCGTGTGGAACGCTTCGTCTAATTCATCTCTCATCAAAATTCTTCTTACACATACAGTAGCCCAAATCTGATAAGAACTCATAGAATCAATTCAATTTTAGAAATTTCCTTCAAGTGAACACTACTGACAATAATTTACGGCAATAGTTATCAGCAATACTAGGTAATGCAGAGCTATAATATCAAGAGTTCCATGAACATCAGTTGATATTTTTATTATTTTAATGGTTGATAAGAATCACTCAATCTAATTTATTTGATTGAAATGGCACAACATTTTTGGGACTGTCTGTCTAAGCCATGCACAAATTGATACAAAAATGCCTGTTAAAGCAGGCTTTTTACGTCTTCGAATTCAGTTCATTAGATAATCATTGGTTCATTTCATCTCTTCTGCTTTGATTTTTGTCTCTTCACATTTTGTTTTGCGGTCAATCACCGCTACTGCTTTTATGTAGAAGTTTAGTGCAAAATCATCAGCAGCGCAACTAGTAGCTTAATTAATGGCGCGTACCTTGTGCCACTGAAAAGAATTCTTTTGCTACAGTGAAAAGAATAGAATCATCAGAGGATTGAGGAAAACATACGTGGATGTTGTAGGCTAGTCAATCATGTATGACGGTACGACGGTAGATGGATGTAGAGATTGAAGGAGTAGAAGAAAGAAAAGAAGATAAAGGAGTAGAAGAGAAAAATAATTAGAAGAGAAAGAAAAAGAAGAAGAAGAAGAAGAAGAAGAAGAAGAAGAAGAAGAAGAAGAAGAGATGATGATGAAAAAGAAGATGAGAGGAGAAGAATAATTTGAGGAATGATAGACGACCCAAAAGAGGATGAGATCACATTCCAGTGGTGTTAGTGTGCATGTGTGTGTTCGGGCAGGCATCAAAGATTAGTTGCGTCTTTTTGGGCGTAGCAGCTAGCTGATGATGGTCATCATGAGTGAGTGGCTACTTGGTTACTACGCAGCGGCAGCTAGCTGATGGGGCCCCAACTGAACCGGCTTCTACTTGTTGGCCCAACAATCGTTGTCACGTGTAAAAGTGTTCCTGCCAACCAAATTTTGTCTTATCTACTCTTTTTCCCCATCTTCTTGTTCATCTTCTCATCTTTCCAATTCCTCTCATTCATATTTATTCATTTCCTAAATTCTATTTTCTCCACTCTTTTATTATGCACTCCTCTTATCCAATTCTCTCTCTTATTATTTGTTTTTATTAATTCATCTACTTCTCAAATTCTAAAAAATTGATTTCAAGAGAAGAAGATGATGGCTTGTGGGTTATATTTTTCTCATCTCTTTGAATCTTGTAGTCTTGCTGAACCTTCCTCTTAGATTATCATATCACAACTCTCTCTCTACTTTTCACACTTCCCTTCTCAACTATTCATACTGTCTGATCACATCTAAATCATAATTTCTTCATTCTATCTTTCGATCTTCCCCCTATATTATAATACATCCCATCCTCTCATTGCTCTCATATCCTCACATCTCTCCATTCTTCTCATGGCTCTTGTCTCATCTAAAATTAGTCTCTTGAACTTTGATTCTCTTTCTTTCATCTCTTCCCTCCTCTGCCCTCGACCATCTTAATTCATTACTATCATAATACAGTACTTTTATTCTTCACTTTGATAGAGAGAAATCAAGTATGAGTGATTTTTCACATCCTTTTTTATACCTTTTGAATGTGACGGTAAAGTGAAAATGAAGAAGCTTCTGTACTTAACTCAACAAAACCTTAGGAAAGCCCATGAAGAAATGGCCACATCCGGTATCTTCGCTCCTGTATTATTTCAATGGTGATTACATTCAAAGAAAGCCTGAAAAGCCCGGTTTATTGTAAGTTTTGAAACGGAAACCTCTCATTGCAGCAATCATTGCAAACATCGGGTTTCAATTTCAAGCCAGCGAGATGGAATTGACGCTGATGATAATAATAAGCCATCGGTAAGAAGAGAAGACACAGTGGTAGCGCCATCTTGTTGTTTGTGGCCGTAGCTCTGGGCAAATGAAACTTGCAGAACGATAATCTATTCTTAATCTGAGCGGAGATGTGGAGGCATGGGGTTGATTTGAATAAAGGAGTGCGACCGACCAGCTTAACAAGTTTCAGTTTTTTGTCGGCGCTTCCAACCGATTTGGATGACTTTTCAGGTCCAACAACCTTTCATCTAGCTTTAATCAACTGTTTTCTACAAAATGAACGAATTTTTCCGGGCCAATTAGTTGTTACTGCAGCCTATCAAGGTCATTGAATTTCTGGTCGAACATTAACATAATCATTTCAAATTAGTCCTTGATGGACTTCTTCGCGAAGAGACGAGAATGGAGTGCTGTTCTTCCACCAAAGTAAATAAGTGGGCAACATCGAATTCATTAATATGTTCAAGAAACAGATTTTAAGCTAAATTGCAGTATTTTCTACAAGTAAAGATCTCAACAAGAATAACTCTCCGAACCTCAAAGTTCAAATGCTGGTCATGGTTATAAGACTATAAAAATTTGGTGTACGATCCAAGCGATTTTGACTGGTCAAAACATAATATTCATCCTCAAAAACTTTTGAATGAAACTTAATTCATTAACATGACTCAGACATCCATACAAATAAGAATTCAATAACACAGAGTCACTGCTACCAATTATTTATAAAGAAGGAGGATGCCTCATAATCCTCCTATAACAATGCTTGTAAATCCTTTAAATCAATAAGATACAGTCACCGACTCCATTTCATAGATTCAAAAGCAATCCAATTATAAACCAATTCAATAGTAGAGTCTTATTATATTCTGAATTAGTCAATAATATAAATAACTTATACTGTATATCCTGAATTAGTCAATATCAAGGAAAAATCAATAATTTATATTGATTCCAACGATTATCTCCATTTCAAACTTAGTACTTGTACAGCTGATTGGTGAACAAGAATGATTGAAATAATAAAAAAAACAATCGTCAACGTAATGATGTAGGTAATAAAATGTTGAAAACATGCCATTCAATCATCTATGAACCAGCATTCAGTTTTATCCGTGTCACTCGGGTCCCTTGTTCAACAATGAGAGGACATTATTCAGATTAATTACAAATTGGAACGTACAAACTAGATTGCGAGCAAAGTGAACTATTTTATTGCTACTTGTCCAAGAACGATTTTGAACAAGAGTAACAAATGTCGCAATGCAAAACTGCTAAGCAGCCAAAGTAAGCAGTCGATGGCATTTGTACAGCCAATAACAGAAACGCGTTTGTCGTTAATCAGCTGTTAAATGCGGCCAACACATGAACGCATGCGCAGTTGAAGCCGAGGGCACGTTTAATCGGCAATTATTCCAATGATCGACGTCAATTTAAAATTGAAATGTTTGAAACACTACCCGGCACAATTACTACACAACCAACCAGCATAGGTGACTTTGCGGAGTAGGTATTAGGTGTATGTATGACTCAAGTTTAGGTATAGATATGGTCGTATAGCTTAGTTAGTAGCAAAATACTGAGAGCAAGTATAAAGAGGTGGGTCATTGCATCAGTGGACATTTCGCGCGAGTTGTAAGTGCAAGTAGTGGGTAATATTTCATGGTGAAGTGGGACCACTTATGGATTCTTGTTGCAAAAGCTTGCTCCATTATGAAAATCCATATTATAGTTGAGTTTTTGAAATGGGCAACTACTACTTATCAGCCTACGTGAAATGAAGAACTTTCCGGCAGACAAATTTATGATTTATTCTTTCACTTATAATTGATAAAATGAATTTACCTATTCTTTTTATAATCTACATCATCATAAAGAAAGCAGTGTATGAAGAAGAAAATAGCAGTAACTAGTCACTAATAAACCAACATCTATATGAAAAATATGTAACTGGTGTGAATTGATGCTTTTCAAGAGAAATATAGGAGAAGAGAAGTAAACTTAAAAACGACTACGTTATTTTTAAGAATCAACAACGTACATGATATCTCGTCTGCAAGAGATCTGAAATAGAATTTAGAATTGACAATTATTATCAATCTTGCAATCGAATCAAATCTAAGAAGATGAGGGTAACAGAACACCAAAGAACGATACGTATACACATTAAACGATCTCCATAAAAAGAGTTTCCCTTTTCAGTATTCGAATCAGTTCTATGAATAATGTGGAGTAGACTTGAGTAGTCTAACAAAAGTTACATTAAAGAGAAATTAATTTCAGAAAAGAGAATATGCATTAAAGTCAAAGTAACTTCACTCGATGACTGGGATCAATAGTAACAGCAACAAGTTGTGAATAATTAAATAATATGAGGAATCGTGTTAGATTCAAGTTATTGTGTCGGTTCAGATTTTATCGGAATTAATACCATCATTCCTTTCCTTTTTCTTATCTCAATCAATTTTCAGCATTACAGTAGAAATAGGAAACCTCTTTATTTCATAGCCAGTAAGCAACTATCTCACAGATACTGGAAGTGAATGTATCACTCCATGAAGGCTTTCCTAACTGTATAGTCTGAAAGATGGTAGAAGTAAGCTAGAGAATCCGTTTTATGATCTATTGTATTGCTTCCTTCGTGTTCATGATAATTTTATGTTCTGAAATTGAGTCCATTACTGTACAACAATGGCTTCACGCGTCTGTTTTTGCATGTAAAGTTCTTCTCTAGTTGAACATTATCGGGGATTGTTGTATGGCATTTAAAACGTAGCTTGTCTGAATCCGAGTGGACCATAAATTGGATAAGCTATAGATAGCTGTATCAAATTGCATTACCCAAGTCATTTTATCGTGTTTCTCTCATTGGAAGGATTTCTTTCAAGGACTAAGTCAAAAGGTACTTTGATGGGTTTAATGTATTAGGTACTGCAATATTATTAACAGGAAAGAGTTCTTATATCAGATGTATGTTTATTTGATAAGAGTTTGTGCCAGCCAAGACAATACTACCTTTAATAAATAGAATTCCCTCTTAGAGAAATGAAATTGTCCTTGAATCTGTTGATGATTTGATAATATTTTTCAAACTTTAAAAGAGTATTTTCTCCTGCTTACTGAACTCTCCCTTACAGAATAGAGCCCCAACTCGAAGTCCTGGATCCGTTTATATTATTTCATTTCATTGATACAGATACAAAAATCATGAAATAATTTGAAAAAGTAAACTATTCATTTCCAAAAATGTAGTGGAAACACCTATTAGATTTCATCTGATATCATCTCTTGAAGAATGGAATAAATTGTTTGCTTCATTAATAAAGACCAAAGTTTAGGGACTGTATAAAGGGAGAAACAGTTTTCTTTGGTGTTTGATCTTACTTCCTTACTCAATTGTGTTTTATATTATTTTGTAAACCTTCAATTCTAAAATTCTACTGTCGAACTCTATTAGAGATCTTTTTTCCAAAGTTTGCTTTCTATACTTTGCATTGGATTTCATGGATTATTACTTATCCTTTTTCTATTAGATTCCCGGATTTCGGAAGGATTTAAAAAACTAATACCGTATTGTTATGGAATTCAACTCTGTCTTGGCCTTGAGACGGTTATACACCGAGTGATGGACAGGCGGGGATGAGAGGTTTTGTGTAAACAAGATATCGCTTTGTAAACAAACAATTAACTCAAACTGTCTCGAAGTCATCATACCAGCAATTTCTCGTTAATATATTCTCGAGCCTTCTCAAGAGCCTATATAAGATAAGAATGTTTGCAGAGTCAGTCAGTCTTACTCGAGCGTTCAAAGTTGTGTCAGTGTTTAGTTGTGTCAGTTGTATTGTGTCAGTTGTATCTTGTGACAAACCAGACGTTGTATACAGGGTGTTTCAGGAGGAATGTGCAATACTTCTCAGGCTGATTCCTTACAACTAGTAGAGAAAAAAGTTCCATGGGACCAACCCTCAAAAACGCTTAGTTACCGAGATAACAATGGCGAAAAATTGAGATTTTTCAAAATATATTAATTTTTCTAATTTTTTAGAGGCTCAACTGAGGTTCTAAAATAATCAATTCCTATGTAGAATTAGCTGAGGAATCCAATGAAACCAGTCTGAAGACTGTAACTTCAACGATTATTGATATAATTGAAGAAATATGCTTAAAAAACGCAAGTTTTCAACAATAAGGGTTATAACTGGATAAGGAATCATAAATTTGTATATTTTATTAATAGAAGTTGAAGAGAGTCGAAATCTAAAGAAAAAGTAAAATGGCGGCGACTGTGTAAATCTTAGCCAAATCTCAGAAATAGCGATCAAAAATAGCAAAATTCGACAAAACATAGCACAAGTGATAAATTTGTATTTAGTAGAGATTTTGCGATTTTTGATCGCTATTTCTGAGATTTGGGTAAGATTTACACAGTCGCCGCCATTCAACTTTTTCTTTAGAATTCGACTCTCTTCAACTTCTATTAATAAAAAATACAAATTTATGATTCCTTATCCAGTTATAACCCTTATTGTTGAAAACTTGCGTTTTTTAAGCATATTTCTTCAATTATATCAATAACTGTTGAAGTTACAGACTTGGAACTGGTTTCATTGAATTCCTCAGATAATTTTACATAGGAAGTGATTATTTTAGAACTTCAGTTGAGGCTCTAAAAAATTAGAAAAATTGATATATTTTGAAAAATCTCAATTTTCCGCCATTGTTATCTCGGTAACTAAGCGTTTTTGGGGGTTGGTCCCATGGAACTTTTTTGTCTACTTGTTGTAAGGAATCAGCCTGAGAAGTATTGCACATTCCTCCTGAAACACCCTGTATAGACACTCTATAGTTATATTCATTCTGTCAGTTTTTATTCTTCTTAGTATAACCTTCCGTGATAAAGACTTTCATAATTTCTTATTCAGTGCATTATTAACTTAGTGTCATTTTGTATTGTGAAACGTTATAAACTCTTGTGCTATCTTCTGTTCCGTTATAGTTTATCTTTTTCCAGTGTGTTATAGCAGTGTAATTAATAAAGTTAATCAGTATAAATTGCCTCAAGTCTTTTATTATAGTGGAAACCCGTAACAGTATAATATTTGTTCGATTTTTTTTTTTTAATTTTCTTACTTATCTTTTTTATTAGTTTCCCGGAAGGATTTGAAGAACTCATACAGAAATAAAATTAGTTCGAATTTATACTGCAGTAGGTAATCTCGTATTATGCTGCCATATTGTAAGTTCTTTCCAATTCTACCCCTAGCAACTGGCTTAGATCTTCCATGAGCCATGACTTTCAAACAATATCAAGACTTCGATCTCAGCTCTTCAGTTCAGTCACTAAACTCGCCAAATGAAGCCTGGATTGCATCATTGTCTTCACCCAATCATTCACAAAATTTACGTTTAGAAAAACTTGTTGACTCTTATAAATTCTGTCTACACGAAGCGCACAGCCTCACACCAAAATCATTGTTTATGAATAATAGAACAATAATTTTTTTACAAGAAAATTCAGGGAATTTTGCTTCATAACTATCGTTTTATTTCTTCATAACTGTCACTTGGATTTTCAATTTTTTTTTTTAGACTTATTGGTTGTTGAATTTGAACTTTATTTATAACAGAAACGATGACTGTACATAAGTGAAACAGAAAACTAGTCTGAGCCTGTACCATTTTTCTCTCTCGAAATTCAATGTGTGATGTTGTTCAAAAGGTTATGTATTTTCACACAATTCACATTTAATTCCTTGTCTAGACTCACTTCAACAGAATAATCAACATTACTTTTATGCTTCATCATTATAGTCATCTCGATTTTACAATTCCGATTACTCCTATCGATTGTTTAGAACAATCTTCACATCAACACTAGAGTAGAAAATAGTCGATGCCCGCTTGTTCTTGAGAGCGGGTTGCTAGAAGAATATTAATGACCGCGTTCGGTACGGTGACAGGACAGGATAGGATGAGACCCTGGGAGATCCAGTCTTGTCTGTCACGGTCAAAACCAGCCAGCACACCACAGCCTCTTCACAACATCTTCAACCTCACCTTGCCTTGCCACACCCTTGCTGGGAGTAGAGCGGCTTCTTTCAGAGATATGTCTCCCCAGCATATGCCTAGATGCACCACCATATCAGAAGGCTACAATTCGTATTCTTGGGAAACGTGAACAGGATGTGATTCGCCAAACTGTTCGATGATTGTGGAACTATAATAATTTTGATTTATGAAACTTGGCTGCGTATAGATCATAATCAATATGATATGACAACTGACAAGTTACTTTCATCGAATTGTATTATAAAAATATTCATATACAGTAACTCCATTCTGCATTCAATAATAATTGTTTTATGGAAAGACCAACACTAGAGTTGAATGCATGAAAATAGTTCAGTGACATTTGATTCGATGTTGATAATTCTGCTGATTATGAATAAAAATTAAAAATTAATTTATATTTTCATCATACTCCTGATGAAATGGCATTTTTAAAAGGTGCGGGAGGTTTGAGGTTTCAATTTCTAATGGACTATTTCCATGCGTTCAACTCTAGCCCGTGTAAGTAACAGTTGAGGTAGGTCATGCTAGAATACACTGCTCTCTTTTTAAAATTGCACATCTTCTATCTCTATCCCGCTTGCAAGAACTGTGAACGTTCACAGTAAATTTTGTAGATATATACCATATCATGAACAAGAGATATAGCATGTAGTGGTATAGTGGTATAGTAAATAGATGTTCTTGTTACTGTGTGAGCTTACATCTACTGGCAATATCGTGACATGATTTATAGTAAAGCCGAGCATATAAATTTCCTGTGCTTTATGGGAGTCCAGCTAGTTGTATTACTGTTTTGAAACAGAGTCCTCAAGCACTTGCTCTATATTATTCACTCAGTTGTAAAAATACGCATGAATATAGCTGGTTATTGACTCCCCTATACTCTCATCATTTAAGCAAATTAGAGGACACTGATATTGAAATTATTTACACTTCGAGTTGCGCCTAAATAGGAGTAAATTACGATGCAATCATACAATATTACATATTGTAAATTCATGGGTGTACTGAATGACTAAAACATCAAATAACATGTTCGCTTGTACCTGATCTACTATTTTTTCAATTATATTATCTATTTACTCAAGGCGGTGACTTGTTTCCTTCTATTACCGCTATAGGCCGCTATTACACGATAATAGTTCTATGCCATACATCTATTATCAAAGACATTATAATATGTTCTCTATGGAGCCTTCATGCAATGTGGAATCAAAACTTATACTCACCGACTTGTAAAAAATCATCATGGAAACATTTTTGTACCATTATTTCACTAGAATCGATGTTCATAATAATTGATACAGCATGGAGATACGAATACATAGGAATCTCACAACTAAAACATTCCGATTCCAAATAATAAAATCAGTGTTCCAAGTTACTGACATGGCAATCAGCTTGTTTAATCGAATCCAATTACAGTCGTTCAAATCTTCAAGAATCCATCTCTTCTGCTCGTGCCTTCTTTGTCTATATGGGAGAGAGCAACAGGACTAGTTTTTCGGCTGACATTAAATATGCAAGAACAGTTGGATTGGAATGACCATTGAAGCGGACATTTTATACTGACAGTAGCAGATCCATAGACGTGAGATGGGCGAATATCTTCAGCCAGCCATCATCAATTATCCTGGCTTTTTTGCATTTGCATCTGTAGACACGCCTATGTCCATTTCTTGCTCCTGTCCTTCTCCTGATACTTCACACTCACTCAAACCTCATGATCTCCATATATTTTATACTCTGTGCCTTTCTTTTTCTTAATATTCACTCCTAATTTCTTGGACAAAGTGGATGTTTGGTTGACATGGCTAATTGTAATATGTTCAGGTTTTTGTGTTCAAATTTTTATTTAAATGCAATGTATTCCAATCGTGCATTAGTGAATGTTTACTCATCTAAAATCAGAAGAATATTCCAAAATTCAAATCACTGTGACTATTATTAATATCAAAAACTAACTCACCGTTCTCTAACATGTAAAATATAGGTTATCTGGTGTTGGAACTTACTTTCAGACTCCTCACTGATAGTCATACTATATTTTAATAGTAATAATTTTTTGTGAATCAAGTCCTAATAATTGTTATCTGTAAGTTATGATCCTTAGTTGTATTGTGACAGAAAACGTGGAATGGTGGATTGATTTTCCCCACAAAATTCTATCCGAGTCCAAATGAGCAGACCTCAGGCTTGACCGAATGTCATGATGGGATGAATGAGAGACTATAATAAAAAATTTTGTATGAAGGAGAAAATTCAGAAGAAAGATTTATTTAAAGAACACAAACCTTATTTCATTTTTTGGAGTGAAGTGATTGGATATTGATTCCTTTAATAAGATATATCGGATATTACTATTATACATGAAATAATAATAATGCAGATTGAAGCTTGTTTGAGTTGCTTCCTTTTAGGCTCGTATTAGTAATCAATTAGTAAGTGTTGGTAATAAATTACTAGTGATTTAATAATATGTCTTCATTATAATAATATTGCAGCTTCCTTGTCCATTCCAACTAATAGGTGACTGAAATGCAACTTGGATAAAAAGGAATCTACAAATAGCTATCCTTGAGTTCGATTCCTTTCCCTTGACTTTTTCTATTCTCATACATGGAAGTCATGCTGGATTCTCAATAGCGTCTTTACTTCGCATCTTCTTTTGCCCCCTCATCACTTCTCCATTGTTCTCAGGGTTTATTTATTTTGCCCGGGGACTCACCTATAATGTATGCGCGACATTCACAATAGGGCTCACTTTTCTTTGACTTCGTCTCTCACTCACTTCTTTTCCATCCTTCTCACATACACTTCCCACCTTATTGTTCTCGTTCTTGTGTTACTTGCTTTACATTCCTTTTTCTAAAAAGATTTAGTTTTGTATTTCAATTTCATCACTCCTTTCTTCTAAATCCACAGAAACTCCTAATTACATGAACTGATTCGATAGATTTGTTTCGTAGCTCAAATCAAGAGACAGCTCACAAAAGATTTGTTAAACGGTTTGTAAAAAATGTTTATGATTTGGGTGAAATGAAAATAATTTTGTCCAACTTGAAAACTGTGATGCACACTTTCTCATAGCAAGGATTATTTTTCTAAATAATATACAGTATTCAAAGCATGAACTATTAAGGAGTAAGGATTTTCATTAACTATTGTGATATCACTTGTAATAATTGGAAATGACGACTGCTTGTGAAAAACTTTCAATTGTATAATCAAAGTTTCGGTTCTATAATTATAACAAAAGGGCACAGCAGAGTGTAGTTGAGTATCAAATGTATTGAGACTCTTGGCCTACCCTTGAACTTGTCATACTTTTTCACTTATCGGTTTAAACCGTTCACCGCTATTCTGTTCCAAATAATCACTCTCACATTCAACTGTCTATTTTTCTCATGTGCAATATAAAAAATCCAATTTTACATTTGTTTTGGACCTCTACTGTTTCACATTGAAAAAAGTTGAAATTGGTGATACTGATTTAATGGGATAAATTTTATTATAATTTGATATTTCCTTTGATGATTTTCATATTAGAAATTGAGCAGACTTGAGCAGAATGCCAAAATCCTCTTAATAGTTCAACTTTCTTTTGTACTCTACTCAATAAATCATTGTTCGTAATTTAAATCAAATCGAGTTCAAACAGTTGCTCAATAGTGAAATAGTGAATAGTGAAAAAGTATTCCCCGTGTATGTATTTGAACTTTTAAAAAATCAATTCGGTATAGAATTGCCTTGGTATTCAAGGTATGCCTTGAAATTTCTTTGGACCTGAAATTATTTTCAAAATTACGATTGGCCGTTCAAATTGAAACATTACAATTATAAAAATAGCAGTTTCGAAGGTTTATTGTGATTCATCTTCATTAAAGACAAAGAGTATAGAGAGTAACAATAAAAAATGGAGAGGAAGGCTTTGTGCTAGAAAATGCATTATGAGCAGCCTATTGTGACTTATTACAGCAATCTCATCCTAAACTTCTTACAGTACCCTACTACCTAAGTTTCTTCTCTTTGTACTTTTGAGTTTCTAGTAGGCAGTAGCATAGTTCCTCTAGGCCTACCCTTCATCAACAATAAGCTTTGAGAATTTGACGAAAACCAATTTTTATTAATATGTAGGCCTACTTTCTGCAGATTGTTTATTAGTGCAGATTTCCGATTGAAAAATTGCGAAGGTCAATAAAAAAAAGCTCACTTGAACTTCTAATTTATTTTGAATAATCTTCATTCAAATTTTATTTGGACCTGCCTGCCTTCGCAATTTTTCATGGACTGCTAAAGAATACGTCCTTATAATAACTAGTTGCTTGTCTTCTCGTGTTAGCTATCAATAATTTACTGAATAGCTTCACGATAGACCAAAAGGCCTTACAATCAGATAGACTGATTTACAGTGGAAAGGCAAAATCAAAATTAAAAGTCTAAAAATATCTGGTAACTTATCTAAGACTATGAAAATATAAGGTTCCAGCCATGCCACAATAGTATTTTGAACGAGCACAGAGAATGAAATAGAGATTATTTCCTCTTCTGTGGTACGAGCAAATCGTTAAAACTCAAGTCTCAATGTATAGTGACCATGACAGGCCCGTTCCTTGGGTGGCTGGCGCCCTGGGCAAATGATCTACTGGCGCCCCCTTCCTAGATTTGCATGTTTGCTATTTTGACTAGGTTGCATTCCATGTGACAGCAGAATAGACATATATATTCTTCAGCTTGACGATGTAATGTAATCTTGAGTTTGTTTTTAATTTTGGGTCAAAATTTTTCAACAGAAGCCAATATTTCACAGTTTTAATTGCTTATTGAGTGTAATTCCGTTATTTAATTTGATGCCTAATCCATCTTAATTCAAAATTCTATGTTTGAAAGGGTTTGCATCGAAATTTGAGAAGTGAAGAAACATAACTGAACATAGTCTACCCTAAATTTTGGACTGTATCATAATTATAAATTTGAAAGATAAAATAGCACAAGAATTACCTTAGTATTTTATCTCTCAATGTCAGTGTCATTTGTAACATAAATAAATAGAAGATGCTACGCGGATGCACTGGCTCCAGCTGTTGTACCCAACAGTAATGGCTATATATGGTCCATTCACGATGGCTTGAGACGAGATAAACAAAAGCTCTGCATATGTGTGTGTGCGACTGGAGTGGCTTCGTTTTACCCATGACATAAACAAGTCACAGCAATGCCGAAATCCCGAATTTTGTTGTCGGGACTGTAAACAAAGCATTGACACAAAAACTTTCACTATAATATTGTTTGTTCATTTTAGGTTTATGCAGTCAAGAGACAACCGAAACAAGCAATTTCCCAATGTGTATCTATATTAAAGATTACTTAGAAATACTTATACTGGATTGCCTACAACAAAATTCGGGATATCTGCATTGCTGTGTCTTGTTTATATCGTGGCTAAAACGAAGCCACTCCAGTCGCAAACATACACATGCAGAGCTTTTGTTTATCTCGTCTCAAGCCATCGTGAATCGACTATAGGCATTAGTTACGCAAGTAACTGATTGCGGTGTTGCCAGATCTGATATTATATTATTATCATTTAACATATGAACAATAATGCTTCATATTAACTTTTCATTTTTATGTTTCTTACTATTTTTATTTCATTTAGGCTACTTGTTCTGTTATACAGGGTGTTTCAGGAGGAAAGTGCAATAGGTACTTCTCAGGCTGATTCCTTACCCACAGTAGAGCAAAAAATCCATTGGACATAGCACAAGAACGCTTTGCATCTGAGATAACAATGGCGGAAAATTGACATTTTTCAAATTTTTCAGAGGCTCTATTCAGGTTTGAGAATGGTCAATTCCTACGTAAAATTTAGCTGAGGAATTCAATTAACTAGTTGGAAGTTTGTAACTTCAACTGTTATTGAGATAATAGGGAAAATATCCTAAAACGGCCACTTTTCAACAATTAAGGGTTATGACTGATATGAAATCATAAATTTGTATTTCTAATAGATGGAAGTTGAAGAGAGTCCAAATATCAGAAATGGCGATCAAAAATAGCAAAATCGTGACCAAACACAGATTTTCCTCTTGTCCTACTTTTTTTTTTTTTCGATTTTTGATCGATATTATTTTGAGATTTGGGTAGGATTTATACAATCGCCGCCATCGAACTTTATCTTTAGAACTGGTTTCTCTTCAACTTCCATCTATAAAAAATAAAAATTTATGATTTCATATTCACTTATAACGCTTAATTGTTAGCATTAAACGCTTAAAGTGTCTTTAGCATATTTTCCCAATTAAATCAATAACTGTTGGAGCTACAAACTTCAACCTGGTTTCATTGAATTCCTCAGCTAATTTAATATGGGAATTGATAATTTTCAAACCTGAATAAAGCCTCTAAAAAATTTAAAAATGAAATTTTTTTTAAATTTCAATTTTTTCGCCATTGTTATCTCAGCAACAAAACGTTTTGGGGGTATCTCCAATGGAACTTTTTGCTCCACTTGGGGTAAGAATCAGCCTAAGAAGTATTGCACATTCCTCCTGAAACACTCTGTATATGTAGCCTTTTATTAAAAAAAATATGTCACATATTTTTTAGTAGCTAATTTGTTTCTATAATTTAAGTTACTATTTTATTTTGCGCCCCCAAAAATTTGGCGCCCTGGGCACAGTCTGCCCATTTATAGGACCGGGCCTGGACTATGATAAACAAGTTTATAGCCATCACTGTATCAGAATATGGCGTTAGCCGGACTCTAGTAACAAAGCTGAGAACTACCGCGGACTGGTTTTAAAATTCACCGCTAGAGAGCATAAACTGCACTATAATAGCGCAACGCGCAACTGCCATTATTAGAAAACTGGTTCACTACTGACTACGTTGGTCGCCTAAAATAAAGTAGACAGACCCTCGCGATTTCTGAGATTTAGGAAAGTTCTCACATTCATGACCATCCAACGTTTTTCCATTTCCAGTGCTCAGCTACCATGCTACTTAGCTACTTTAATCAAGTTCAAGCTCAGCTTAACTTACTTAAACGTAAGTTGAAGAACTGAGCAAATGGCGAAGTATAGAGTGTAGTGTTTGTACAATCAAGAAGCACCAGTTCATAACTTATTCGTTAATCAGTAACCTATAATAGATGAAACATGAAAGAGATTAATTCTAATGTTGCCAACATTATGTTGGACACTATGGGATATCAAACAGCATCACTTCATCTTTCGTTAAGAGATTTTAGATGAGAGTTAACCCTCTACTGGTACGGTACGGTACGGGTCGGATCCGACCCAGGCGTGTTTTACTCTTCTCTCTACCCCCATGACTCTTGTTTCGGGGGCTAAAGCTGCCAAATACCCTATCCGTTAATTGTTTGGAATGTGTCTTCATAGTAGTCAATGTATTTTTTGCTTTATTGACTTTGTAGTTATCAATAGTTTTTTGGTGTGTTCTTTTTCTGGGTCGGATCTGACCCCAACGTACCTTCAATGTTCTTATTTTAGGTCCAAAGTTGAATGTTTCATTCTTTTTTCGTCAACAAATAATGGTTTCTACCAAGAAATTTCTTACTTCTGAGGTTACATTAGAAGAGCTGAATCGTTTGCCGAATATGGGATGGTGATGGTGACTTAGATGGTGACAGTGAGGAAGAGCCTGCAGATGATGTTTTTCCTGAGTCAGAAGATAAAGTTCTTTTACATAGTGATAGTGGAGGGTAAGTGATGAAAATGATAACTTACAAAGTTAAAATAATGTTATAACATAATACTGGTGAAAATGAACATTATATGAGTTAGGGAAAGATTGCAAGACTATGGGTTGGATATGAACATTTTCACTTTGAATTTGATCCTTTTTATTAATTTTATTCTGAATCAATAAAAAACTATTTTGGCTTCTAGATGTGTGAAAAACGTTCAAGAAAAATTATTTTAGCGATGCATTTCCGTTTTTGCTCTGATTTTCATGTAAATGACAAAATAAAGTGTTTGGGTCGGATATGACCCGACCGTACCTTGTATGTCACTCCAAGTCATCGTATCAGTAGAGGGCTAAGAGACAGCTGAAAAAAGCACTCAAGCTGAGTGGAGGTGAATAAAAAATGAAACCACTTGAATTGAAAGGCCGAATTCAAGATTTTTCATAGCAATGCTAAAGTATCGTTACGCAAATGAAATAATCCTTGAAAATCTAAATTACTTTACAGAATTCCTTCAGAATTTCTTTTCCAAATCTTCAAGAACTGAGTAAAACCACAGCGGAGCTAATCCTCTGATTTTGCTCCTCTTTGGTACAACTCATTAGAATTGGAATTTTCAAAAAATATATTTCTATGAATTCTGCTGTATAGACTTCAAAATCAAGGAACAATCAATTTGGTTCATTATCCTTTTTTGCTTATGAGCTTATCTTATTCTCTACTATCTCCTTTAAAGTTAAATTGCTCCAGTTCATGACGTCTGCACTCACGGTGTCGTTTTTATCGATGTATCACGAAATCCACAGGGTAATACATTACGTACGGTGCAGTATTCGAATCTATCCAGAAGCAGCACGATCATGACTGGGAGATTCCTTCTGTCTGGATTCAGGAGGAACCGTGATCCTTTCCTCAGTTCTAATAGGTCATCTGATAAGAATTTATTCCTTTATCCTGGAATCATGGCCGTACAAATGATTTCACACTATTTTCTGATGGAAAATGAAATGGACTGTAGTGTATGATGAAGAGATCCTTTAAACTCCCCCATAGATCAAATCCATTTTCCTCCACACTTACAAAGATGGGGCTCGCCTACCCTCTTTTACCTTCCACTTAGCCTTTTCCAGGCTCGAGAAAATGTTGGAAAAAATTAAGAAATGTTCTCATAAACTATCGGTGAATGATATTGATTCGTTTTCGGGTTGAAGATCAAACGTTACAGATAATATTGAAATGCTATTGGCTACTTCTACCCTTCCCCCTTATGAGTAGCCTACAGTATTTCGTTCTCACTTTGAGCTTCAATTTCAACACATTATTAAGCTTTGTTTTTGATTGATTTTTATGAGAGCAAAGAGAAGGATTAAGGAAATCCTTACAAAAATGAATCATGTTTTATTGTTACCACTATATATATTTATTTCGATGTAGTGTGCATCTACAGCAGAAAACAGATGTAGATGACCTACAGCATTGAAAACAGATACGGATTGCACTGCGGCGGCTCGTGCCCACCAAACAGGTGAAGTGCTGTACAGTAAAAGATACGAGCACTTCACCTGTCTCGTGGGCACGAGCCGCCAGTGAAAGGATTGATAGAATAATCAAAATAAAAAGTGGATGTGATTGTGAAGTGAACTTAAAATGAGCTGATGGAAGTTGATGGAATGAGCAATTAGTTTTGTAAATTACCTAACAGAATCAAATTATTGGAGTATGATTATGACTACTAAAAATCAAGCCACATTTGATATATCTTTCATATTTCGATCGTATTCTATTAATAATGCAAAAGAAATGAAATAAAAACTATCCAATGAACTAATATTGGCTCAAGGTGCATAGAATAGTACACCTTGATATTGGCTAACATATTTGACTACTATGCCAATAATCATTCCATCTCTGTTCTGGCTAATATTTGCATGAATGGAGTTATCTATTTGTAAAAATCGTGCAATAAATCTTCTCGATTATTCTTTGAGTACCATGATGTTGCTTTGTTATGTAAACGTCTCTAAGTGAGTAGTGTGTTTGGCATTCAGATGAGGACAGAAGACAGAATAGACTGAAGGTTCTTGAGTCTAAAGTTTGATGTTGATACATCGAACCAGTTGAATTAACTAGTACTTGAACTGGTTGGCAACGGTTTGCAGTTATTTGAGACAAACCAGTTGAAATTTTCAATTGATTCAAAACAATACAATGAGTCTCAAATAAAACTATATTGTTTCTCTCAATATAGTATATCAGATATGTCCATGCAGTATAATACAACAACATCCAGGGAATGTCAAAGAAAGAATGAGAATTTAAAGGAAAAGAATGGAGATGGAGGTGAAGAAGAGTAAAATAAAAAATATTATAGCTTCCTTCTACTCTTATCGTATTTTCTCCTCTTCCTGATTTCTCTTCTGACAGGAAATTCCGCTTTCGTCTTTATACTATTCTTTGCCCTCATATTTTTCTCCTTTTTACTTAGATGTTCCACTATCTTATTAGTAATACTGTAAATGTTTTAGGAAATGATCAAAGGAATTATGGAAAGAGGAATAAATAATATAATAGAATAGGTTGATTTCTTAATTTTTCTTCGAAGATTAAGCAGTAATGTTCACACATTACTCCATCATGAGTAGAAGAGAAGCAGGAGTGAAAGGAGAAGTATATTAAAGAAAAGAGCAATAAATCGAGAAGTGGGAGAAGAAGTAGGACGAAAAGTGATGGTGGAAATGTACTGAATTGGATGAAAAGAAGAAAAAGAGGAGGAGGAGGAGGAGGAGAAGGAGGAGGAGGCAGAAAAGAAGAAGAATATGAGAAGGATGAGGATAGGAGGAGGAGGAGGAGGAGAAGGAGGAAGATAAGAAGAATAGGAAGAAAATGAGAAGAAGAGAATGAAAAGGAAATATGAGAAGAGGAGAAGGAGAGAAAGGGAATGGAAAGGCAATATGAGAAGAGGACAAGAGGAGAAAGAGAGGATGAGAAGTAGAAGAGAAGAATAGGAGAGTTAGAAAAGTAAAAATGTTTTATTAATTTGTCTAGTGAAGTAGACTCGATAACTTTTCAACTGTTTTTCAAGTGCAATAGTCAACTCACGGACAGTTTCGTTACGTTGATACTTGAAACGCTGAAACGTCAACGACTCATCACTATACTGAGAAGGGAGACTGCTGAGGCATGAAACTATGTAAAAGGAAGAGTGGATGGGAGACATCTCATTGTGTGCAGGAGATATTTATTGTCGAATCAGAGATCTGCATAGAGGTATAGTAGGAGAGTGGATGGGTAGCATCAATCACTTGGCAAACAAGCCAGGCAGATCGGTAAGATCTTAGAGTGACTAGTCACTGCAGTCAGTCAAAGTCACTGCGTGTCCCAAGTCAGCAGTCACCACTGCGCGAGTAAGGGACACCAATTACGAGATGTGCTTCTCTTTTCAAGACGACCTGACTTCTTTCCTCTTCTTCAACTTCTCTTCGGTCGTCTTCTTCTTCTTCTTCTTCTTCTTCTTCTTCTTCTTCTTCTCCTTCTTCTTCTCCTTGCAGCATGATCATGTTTCTCTCTCTCTCTCTCTCTCTCTCTCTCGAGATTGTCTTCTAATTCCTATCGATCAACTACTATAAGTTTAAGTCCTCTATACTCAAGTTCACTTTTCTATAAAATTCACTTTCAAATTTCTCGTTCACCTCCTGTTCTAATATTATCTACTTGACAATTCATTTCAATATTTTTGAATTAAGTAACTTGTTTTTCTGCAGCCTATTATAGTATTATTATTTTCTCTTGAACTGTCCTTTTTTCATTCTTTACACTGTACTGTCCAATCTACTCCAATATCCTCTTTATCTCCAATCAAAGCTCTTCCTTATATTTTTTCTAGTCCTCTCTTTTCTCTCATTTTCTACCTATTTCTTTCCATTCTTGATTTTCGTCTCCTTGTCTCTTTTGATTTTCTAATTTTTCTTCTCATAATTCTACTGCTGTTCTCTTTCTTATATTTGACGTTACTTCCTTTGGCTCTCTATTTTTTCTTCACCTCCTATACCATTGATTTCCTGCATCCCAAACATTCATCACTTTCCAATACTCAGCTTCTCTATCTTCCGTTTCTCCTACATGAATTGTTTCCATCATACTCTACTTCTTTCCTGAACTTATTCAATCTTCACCGTCTCTTCATTATTTCCTGCAACTTCATTCTCATCTTTCACTTTATCAATATCTTCATTTTGTCTACTTTTCGGTATTCCATTCTATTTCATCTCTCACTATCTACTCTTTTTCTTCGCCAACAATCCTTTTTCTCATTTTCCCCTCTCATTTGTTATTTCTCTTTCCTGAAACTCACTCTCCTTCTCTTCCCCTCCTCTTTACTTCCTTCTTCTCCCCTTCCTTACCATTTCCTCTCTACTTCCTCATTTCCTTTCTATTCCCACTTCTATTTTTATTTTTTGTTAGTCACTTCACCTCCCTGCATCACATTTTCCTCTTCCACTCTCTGAACCTCTTCCTCTTATCCTCCCCCTCTTTAACTTCTATTGTCTTTTCTCCTCCTTCCTCTCCTCCTACCTCTTCTTCTTCCTCTCCTCCTTCACCTTCTATTGTCTCTTCTCCACCTTTCACTCCCCATTCCTCTTGTACATTCAGCAACCATTCGGCGTCTGTCCTCTGTCGTCTGTCGTGAAGACTGGCATCAGAGACAGCTTCTCCAAACCCGGTGGTGGACAAGGTGCACCCGATAAAAAAACTTTCCCTCTCCGTATACCGGCAGCTAGAAGTATAGTACTATAGTGTGCAAACTCAGTAGCCTTCTATATACAGGAGCAACAGGAATGCACCTTGATTCTGGAACCTGATGCGATGCGAAAAATTCAGCAGCCAAACCATTAACTTGTGCCATCTGGATTTCTTGACGTTTTTCTCGATGGGTGCACTTTGCAAGAGTTGTTACTGGTTTTGTAAGTTGTGTGAGGTTATTGTACTGTAGTCAATTGTGCTCAATTGTACAATATATTGGTAAATATATTACTTACTGAGTCGAATCCCTTTTTACTCATTGGGTGTCGATACATATTGTACAATATTTTTAAATTGTACTCAATCGTTTAATTTGAGTTATAAAATCAAACAATACATTTTCTGTACAGTTTTCCAATTCGGTGTGTGATGTATTCCAATCAAAGCAATCTAATCTGATCTATTCAGATCACATATTCTCTTTAACCCATAAAGCGCATGACTCAAAAGTTATGTTGACATAACTTTGAGGTTACAGAAGACACCCCGGCAAGACGGGAAAATGACTCCAGCCCGGCCAATAGCAGCCCAAAAGCCATAAATTCTTAAACAGAACCCACAGCCCGCGAACCAACACCAACCGAGCCTGAATAACATGCAGTTGATCAGTTAGAGTGTAATGCAACAATTGATATTCCTCCAGAAACGGGAAACGATTGTCGTGTCGGGAACGATAATATCGTTGTATGACTATCTAATTGTATAGAATCTAGGGTCTAGATTGAACTGCAGACTTACTGATTGATTGATGAAGTTCACAATTTATTGTTCAATTGGGAAATGCGTATACATTATTCTAAATCATCAGAATTTTAAGAGCCTTCTCTCTTTCAATTTATTCAATATTATTATTTCTATATCTGTATGAATGAAAATGTATAGACTTCTCGAGCAAAGAAGTCATTCCGTCAAAATTACCAGCGGACGAAATGAAAATAGTTCCACTCTCACCAACAGTCTGATTTTTTATCTGAATTTTATCTCACCAGCGATTTGTTGACAGAATGGATTTCACACTAAAATTTTCAGATCTGCTCATGCGTATTTACACTCTCGCTTCAATCGGCCATTTTGAAGGAATGTCTCCTTTGTTCGACAAGACTATATTTCTTCATGTATTGATTAATAAAGTTTTGAGCATTATGAATTAATATTAATCAATCAAGGATTGAGTATAGAAAATTTATATTAATCAACACAAAGTAACATAATCATCTCAAAGTTTTAATTTTTGTTTTACTCACCTGACACCAGGTTGCGCTGCTGACAGACGCGCAGATGCTGACGATAGCGACAGAAGAACTCGGGACGGATGCGATGTCGCGCCAGGAAAGTGAAAAGCACGGCCAACTCGGCTGACGCTTCCTCGTAGGTCTGGTCGGGCAGCAGCATAGCAACCATGTTAGCAACATGTCGTCACCCGCAGCCAATCACAGCGCATTTCCGCAGTGTCAATTGTCTAGCATGCGAGCTGGTTGTAGTGCACAGTTTCAAAAGTAAGTACTATTGAGGAATATATTTAGTGTCCCGAAGGAAAAAATTATTTTAAGGAGTTATAGTAAAAATCAAACACTTCCACTCAATTATCTACCATTTAAAAAACAATATTTGGCTCTCAATTTGGTTTCAGTCATGAATTTCAGGTTTGAAAACTTTTTACGTTTTAAAGCTATGGTTATATTTTAAACTCTATCCACTTCAATCTAGTCACTTAATTGCGTTCGTCATTTAGTTCTAGTCAGTCAGAAGCTGTTCTAATAACTGCTGGACTGCAATTTTGTTTTGCTATGACCTACTCATGAATCTCACATTTTATTCAACAAATTATCAAAGCCAAAAACTATCCACTTCAATTTATTCCAACTATCAGAGATGTTGAAAGTAGTCCTTGTTAGCTCACAAATCTGCCGAGTAATCTTCACTCAATGTCTGAGGCATCAGTGAGTAAATCTGGAACAAAAAGAAATAACATGCTATTTGATTCAAATATTTAAGTCGAAATACAAATCTTTCAATTAACAATGACTGTTTAGAACATGTATTTATAAAATTTCAATAGATAATGAAACGGAGACAAAAAATTTCTGGAGGTATAATATTTCCTACAAATATAAATCTCCTACAATTTCAATTTCTCGAAGAAACATCCACTATAAAAAAGGGAATCAAACAAGTCTTTACCTTGATGGACCTTATTTTAGGATTTGAAGATTTCAAAAAGCTATTTCATGATATATTCTAAATCACATCAAATTCTACATTCTGCATCAACTTGTTATTGAATTCCGGTAACATGTAAGAGATATTCTAGACGATTTAAGAATATAGATGTTGTTTGTCAATATATACTGATCTATTAATTAGAATTGACACTTTTTATCCGTATAAATCGGCAATACTATTGATCTTCCATGTTTTAATGGTTAGTTTTGTTGTTTATGAGGATTCTTTCCTATACTTGAATGTGTCCAGTTGTTTATCTGTCTGCCCACGGGCTGTCAGGAGGACTCCAACTTCCCACTAAGTAACCGTTAACTAATCTTCTTCTCTCAGGAGTAATAAATAATGATCGTCGTTAAATTAATTTAACTCAGCCGAATATCGATGATTACAACTGTATAATTCCAGACACTACTTCCTGAAATAGATACTCATATAGACGGGACTGACTAATAGTAAAAACGTGTAGGAGCGTGATAAATGGTGTTATTCAGTGCCGGACTGGCCAGGTCGGCTAGTCGGCGATCGCCGACGGCCCTGGGCCCTGGGGGCCCAAGATTCACTCAGCAAAAAATAAATAATCGGCTCCAAAGAAATGAATAATCTTTTATTGAAATTCAAACAATCTAATAAAAAGTGAATCATTTTCTTATAAATACTATGAAAATACTACAAATTTTTCCAGACTTTCATGGCCACTGATTAGACATGAGGGCCCCTGATTATATTGGAGGGCCCCTCATCCCAAGTCAGCTTAAAGGGGCCTTTTAAATTCTGAGACTCTTCTTCACGTAATCTACTCTCACGTAATCACGTAATTCTCCAAATATAATTCTCCGGGACACTGGGGGCCCTGCATTCTAATCTTGTTATCAATAGAGCATTTGAAGTGTGTAGACTAGAATCATATTTTTCTATGTGGCTTTATAGTGATTTCATGGCTTTTTTTTCAAACAAATTCTATATTCTTCAAGTTTATATTGCTTTTTCAACTATTCCATTTGTCTCTCCATCACTCTTAACACTCTAAATTCAGTTTTCAATATCATTCCTGGACCATAAATTGAGTATTCAAGAAAGGTTATACAATAATCACATCTGGACTACATCAACTTCTTCCAAAATCCGGGAGATAACTAGTTGGGGCGTAGCTTGTTTTTCAATTTTCAATAAAGTGATTTCATTATATCACTGTAAAAAATTAATAAATTGGTAAGTTGCTGAAAGAAATGTTGTACTAAACTAGTGCATTGGTAGAATGATTGATCGTGGAAATTTCAGTTCAAATTTCTTATAAGGCTAAAAACTTTCAAAAATGTAGTCCTAGAGCAGTGGTCACCAATTGAGTTTCATGAAAGTCCGTTTCAAAGTCTAGGCGAGCTTCCGCGGTCCATTCAGAGAAACCAATAGTGGGGGAGGGTACTCTCCCGGGATTTTTTTTTTTTTTAAATTCATAGTTTATTTTAACTATTAATTTTGATATTATTCAAATATTTTGGGTGGTTATTACTCAGTATTTTTTTCATTTTAATGTTATTCAAATATATTGAAGTTTGATATCATGTTATTGATTTATTAAAATAAAAATGAAGGCATTATATCAATCGGATTTGGCAACAAAAATAACTCTATGAGAGAATGAATACTTATAAAATTGTCAAAACTCTTCTTAGGTATAGCCCTTGACTATATCTCTCTGGCTATTGAAATACTAAAATTAATTGAATTAGACGTAGGCTATGACTATGAAGTAGAATAATTGGATGAAATAATACAACAATATTAAATCAATAGTTTCTTTGTAAATCTTTTTATTGAGAGTTGAGCTAGTTTTCGCTCACATTGGAAGAACTACAGTACCTCCTTTCTAATTGGGTTACACTGCTGGTGTATTTTTATTGTTCTGTTTAGTGCTTCATTCCTAGAAAAAGAGGCATGCGAGCGGTGGGCTCACCAGGGGGAGGGGAGTCCGGAGGCCCTCCCCCCCCCCGAAATTAAAAAAAAATCACACTTAAATTGAAGCGTTTTCAGCAAATCTGAGCAATATTTTGTAGCAGTTTTTCATAAAACTAATAATACAATTGAAGAATTAAAGAATGACGCTGCTCTGGAAAAAGGGAGTTCTTGGGAAAAAAGGTATAGGAGAACCACTCCTAGCGCCCCCCCCCCCTGAAAACAAGCTCTGGTTCTGTTTGTTCTTTAATAATTCAATTTCATTTAGACTTGAGAGGGTTTCTTAAGGATTTTTCTTATAAGATTTATAAGTTTTTTCGTTGAGATCGGGTATGACATCGCGGTTCGCACCAAACTGGCTGGCGGTCCGGATCCGGACCGCGGTCCGCCATTTGGTGACCACTGTCCTAGAGTACGCCTACATTGTTAAAAAAGTTTTCCCCTGACGGGAGAAATACTTATTTGAAGTCCTTAAGGCGATCTTTGTTCATGAGAAACACCTTTTGAGTGCCGTATGAATAGTGTATCCAACTTCCCTAATATATAACTAATGTAAGATATCCATGATGCTAAATATCTATTGAAATAAGTATTATAAATATATATTCACAGCTTAGCATACGCTTAGTTGATGGAATAATTTATTTATAAATACTCGTATAAGTGGAGGTTTAAAGGAATAAATAAGAATTAGTTTCAATAAAAGTGGTGAGAAAGAATTTCTCTCATTTGTGATTTGAATATGATGCAGGATCTTAAACTACTCTGAATGCTGTTTTCAATGGCCTAATTTTACTAAAATTTCCCGGGGGAAGGCCCCCGGACCCTCTTTTCTATATCAGGGTGATGAATAGAGTCTTATAAAAGTGATCAACCGATCAAGAAAATCCCACTTGTTTCTACAATAAAATGCATTTCACAGCTTACATGTTGTACATTCCACATCTTATAAGGGGGAGAAGTTCATCTGTTTGAGGATGTACAACTACTACTATCCAAATAAAGCCAATTTTATTATTTTTATCAATATACAGTTCAAAGACCAAAAAACTGTTTTTTAGAATGACATTTCTCAGGTTAACTACCCTCTTAAATTCATAACTATTCTTACTCCCTCATCTAAAAAATCGTATCTGATTTTTTAGAAGTATAAAAATATAAAAAATACCCAGAAAGGCTGGGTACGCATCTGGTCAGCAATTCAGCTCAGAAACCATAGAATATTCTACTGTTAAATACTTTTCATGCCATTATCAACATCAATACGATAATGGTTTGATTAAAGATAATCACTTGTACAATAACTTCGCAGTTTTCAGTGAAGGATAACATTCCACTTCCGGAGAGTATTCCATATCCCCAATCCCTCAGTATTTCGCGTGCCCTTCGAATATTGACGTCCTAAATGAGAAGAGGTATATCACCTCTGTTATAGAACTTGGTACCTATACATTCTGTAATAGTTGACAAAATGAATATATAGCACAATTATAACAATAGTACAAGTGAGTGCAATTAGGCCTATGCTGCTGGTAGCCTATTGTGGTTTGTCGTATTTTTCTCTACTGCCAAAGTCTACGTAAATATTACACAAAAATGAATTAATACAATAATGGTATATGAACTGTTTAATTAGAAAAATATCAACGTATTTGAGAAAATTGGGACAACTCCCTCTCACCCACCCTTCCCCCCACCGCTCAATATTGAAAATATTTTAAAAACTCCCCTCCCCCCAACCACAATCCCTCTCTTTAGGGGGGGCCCTTGAGCGAGTATAGCCGACGGCCCAAATCCTAGCCAGTCCGGCACTGGTGTTATTCAACATTTTTAGACTTGGTAGCTTGTGGTGAGTGCATCAATAAAAATTGGTATTCAAGTACTTGAAAAACAAGCATGAATCATGGATATTGATCCCAACGCAATAGAAATCAATTATTTTAAGTTTCGTCCAAAATATTAAAAACAAATATTTACCACTATACTACTCTCTGAAGGAACGCACTATTTAGCTCCAGCTCACTGATGCCCTTCTTCACATTCATAATAAGGTAGAGAGTGTACAAATGAGGTGCTATTTAGTAACTTATAAGGACAGGCTTTTTGCAAATACCGCTAGTCGCTAAAGCGCGAGAATTATTCCTGTCCTGTGGTAACAATGGCAAACCTTCATTGTTCCAAGTAACTCCTGATAGAATAATTGCTCATTTACTCGAATGTGGATGTTGAACCCGAAAAATATGTTAGAAGATCACCACGTAAATAGCCTATTATTGCACTAATGAAATCTATTATTCAATTGATTGATAGAAATCAATATCACTCACACTTGTATTATTTTAATTAATACGTGGTTGACCTGAAAATCCACGAACTCCTTGCGCTGTGCAATGGTCCATGTGAGTGTCTACATCTGCTTCTAAGTTCGGACTGTGGCAATCAAAAACTGTAAGTGGATGGAAATCCGGCTGAGCAAAATAGGTGTAAACCGGCAGGCCGATCGTTGAACGATCTGCTGTGAACGATCAAACTGTCAGTAAGATCTGACTGTGAATCGTTTCACTCTAATCACTCCAGAATCAATAGAATCCTATAGATGTGCACATCCTGATAGATGTACTTTGAGCTCTCATTCAGTTGGAAAAATATGAGTTATTTTACTGAGAATTTACTGTGAGTCTGCTACTTCTTTGTTTTGCTTTCGCTTTCTAAAGATCTGAAATTTATTTCCATTCCAATATTTTATTTTGGCATGCCTGTAAATATTGAAAATTTGATGAAAATAGAATAGTATTATGAAACGTTTGTTTTTCTGAGGGTAATACCCACATGAGCTCTGTGCATTGATCCTTGTAAAATACTTCAGCTAGTCCAAACCGTAATGAGTTTTCTAGAACTAGATGATGCACATGTTGGAATAACGAGGCATTCACTATGAATACACACGACCTTGCCCCTGCTGCAGTGTCCAATAGTAATTGACATTATTCAAGGCGACCAGGTGACACTGGAGGAGATAGGAGAGAAAGAGGCTTTCTTCAGAAGCTGCTGCTTCCAAAGCGGCGCATTATTTGCATACACTTACCACGATCTGCACTTAACACAGTAGGCAACGTTTGTAAACAGAATCGGATCGCGAGTTTTGAATATTCAAACACTATTAGATACAATATTATTATTCAGGCTGGTAGGAAAAACAGAAGGCAACTGCCTGGGAATTTCAATTTATGTGCGTGTGTGCGCGTGGTGGAGACGTTTTGTTTGGTTGAGGGAGACAACAATTTACGGCCAGCAATGCGAGCCAGCATACGTCAGTTGAATCGCAGCTCTAATGACTTCCAGCTACTAAGTAAGGGCATTTTTGCCCTGAACAAAGTTAGCAACAGAAGGGTGAATGGCCAGCCCTGAAACTCTTGCATAACGTAGAATATTTCCACACAACAGAGGTCTAAATAAATGCAGCAACACTATTTACAGCAGAAAGAGTGCCCTTTCTCGTTGCAGATGTGCATAATTATTCTGTGGATGTATCTCAGAGTTTTTGGTTGATATTGGTTAATAATGCTAATATTTTTTAGCAAGTTCATTGGTCTATTACAGAAAAAGTAGTCTTCCTCTCCGTTTTAAATGTATTTATCAGATCCTCATTTTGGAGCATATTGACTTCATTATAAAATTTTTGGGAGAGGAATAGCACAAGCTATTCCTGTTTTTTCCTCCCAATTCAAGTAGTTGTATCGACGTATGAATAAAGAAAGAATAAAGCCAGAAAGATCACATAGTTTTTTTAATCGTAGTAACATTTTTCCTAAAAAGATCCACTTTTCTCACAGCAGATTTACAGAAGAGTTTGGACGTGTTCTGATCTTGATCACAGTGTAGTTATTGCTCTCAGTTCTCAGAGTTGATTACTTTCTCTGTAGTTAAGTTCCCAAGCAACACTACCACATAAAAAAGCAATTTTGGCCAAAGCGACAAACGATACACATGATAAATTAAATTTCCATTTACATAGATAGACAGTAGGAAAACTGTAGGCAACCGTTCATCTGTAGGAAAACTTTGGCAATCACAGGATAAGTAGAAAATTCTCTTTCTTATTAACACTTAGGCCTACCCTCGATAACGATATGTCAAGGAGGACAAAATTACTTGAATGCAGCTGATGACACGTATTGCTGGTTTGCCTCGCCTGCCAGCCAGTACGGTTTCAGTTGCCCAGTTAATTGGAAGGTGACTCTCAATTACCTCTCTTTCATTATAGAATTATATAATTTCAACACAACTATAGGATTCAATTTTAATACAACCGGAGTTTATTCACTTGGTGGTCATTGCAGGAAAGAGGATCACAATACAGTAGTTATCAATCCCAATTGCAATGAACGAATTTGTGAATGTGGAAGGAGTTATGATTTGGATTGTTGATCAGCTATTCGATCAGACTACTAAAATAAATTACTTTAAGTACGACTTTAGTAAGTGCTTACTAAAAACATCATATAGAAATTCACTCTTCCAGTGAAAGATCTTATCAGTTCTATTCCATGCCATAACACATGAAAAGATTATGCGGTTATGGATGCCAAATGCTGTTAATGCTTTCCACTCGTAGAAGAAATATTCTAGGACGAAAATTCACCTCAGGAAAGTGCCTTCAGCAATGCACAATGTAAGCAACAGTTATCCTATAAACTTCATGACTGTATCATATTTTGTATACTGAATCCTGAATTCTTGTTCGAGTACAATCTAGATAACAGGGCCTCACAAATCGATAATTCTCTGGCCTGACTGACTTTTCTATAAGCATCAACAAGGAATCACCCCTCATGGCAAACTGAAATGTGTTGATAAATAATTTTTAGTTTACGGTTCTTCCATTTTCAGATATTATATTCCACAACTTAACTACAATGAAATTCAACTTGAATTTCAATAGGCTTTGAAATCAAGTAGCCTACTTGATCGAAGTTTCCTCAAAATGTTCATGAATCCTATCTTCAAGCACTTAACAAAATCCATATATTTTGTAAAAAAGTAGAATAAACTCTGGGCTATACTTACTTTCTATTCTTTGATCGATTCATCTCACATGTGATATTCAGGCAGATTCGTTGGAAGAAAGCTGGAGCAAAGAAGAAAGGCACACATAAGAAGCATGTATGGTAGGGATGCGTGGTGGTAGGCTATTCAATCCTTTTCTTAGCATGAGAAGTTTAATTTCCATTGTTTGGCGGAGAACAAAGGTGCGGCCAGACATTCTATCGATCAATGTTTCCCGAGTATCAGATCTTAAAAAGCTCTGATCATTTTTTATTCGGAGACCTTTTGTCATGTAGGAGCGGGTAATTTGGTACAGATTGTTATGGTAGAAGCGTGTACATTAATTTCATGTACACCCTCAATACAAAAACCGTTGATCTACTTCGAAAAATCCTTAGAGAAAGCCTTGAATTGTGCTTTGCTTATTGTAATTACATTTATTTATTTATTAGATACATCACAATTATACTGATAGGTGAAAACACAGACATGAGTGTCCAAATCGTCTTCGCTCCTAATTTGGATGAAAATATTAGAAAAGGTTATGTTCAAACTCACTATTTCAAAATCACAAATTTTCACTCCCAAATATAAAAAAGCTATGAATTACCGTATCAATTTAGAATTTCGAACTGTTAATATTTCAGTAAAAAAGCACCAAAAATATATGATAAATTATTCGGAAATATCAAATTTCACTTGAAATTTCTAAGCCAAGAATTCTTAGGCAATACAGTATGGTTGCCATGGTTTCAAATTTTGTCACATTGTAATATTTTATCGATATTGTATTTGTAATCAAAGAGCTCACTATGCTTTTTCCACGGTAATATCAAATCAATTTTGTAATTAAAAATACACTCAACATTATTGGAAAAAATGATACAGATTCCGAAATAATGTAAACAATTTTATGTTATTCCTGATGAAAACATTATAGTAGAAGAAAATACTGATATTGTAGTGCAATGTTGAAGATTTTAGTGAATCATAATAATTATTCATGTCATCTGAATTTTATTTTTCCATGTTGTAAATAATCCAAATTAAATAAAATAGTAGCTACATAGGTTTTGTGCTAGACGTGGCAAGTGGCACTAATCATCTCTAAAATATTTCAAAACGCCGTACATTGTGATATTTATTAGCATAGTGATGTATAATTTTTCCGAACATCTCCGGTCTTTATATACGTGCTGAATACACGGTCGGAAACGCATACCGCTAATCACGTTAACATGCGTTCACTGTAGCGCCCTCTACTTCTCAAACAAACAATTTCAAAGAGACTTTTTCAGCATCCGTTGTCGTAATTTCGATTTTCTTGGTCGACTTTTATGCAAGGTGGATGCTCGACCGGTTACTGATATCATAAATTATTACCTAACATCCTCAAAGGCTTATTTCTTGAAGGTGGTCCTGTTTGTAATGCAATGTGTTCTGGAAGCCCTGTTGATTGCAAAATTGTATTTACATCTTTTTATTGGAAAACAAATTGTTGTAAATTTCCTGGATTTTATACCAATTAAGACATGAAGATTGAAACCACTAGGCTAGTTCTTCAATTCATACAACAATATTCTGGATTTCATTGTATGATTAAGGCTGAAAATTTCATCAGGGCGTGAACCATGATGAATTAACGAACAGCATTATCAATGAATGATGTTTATCAAAGAACAGCTCTGTGAAGACAATCTGCGAGTGGTCTACAAGAGTGTAGCATCAGCAATAGCTGAACAATAACCTTTGCTGTTCGTTATCTATCCATAGTGGTCATCATAAATTTCAATAGTAGAAACCAAATGTACAAATTTGGAAAATAGCTAATGAATGTTATTCACGTTAAGCTCTGTCAGAAACAGTTCGCAAGTGCGGTCTGCAGGAGCAAGTCAGATTCAGATTACGCTCCTGTAGACTATTCGCAGATTGTCTTGATAGAGCTGAGCTTAGATGAAGTCATACACCACCCGCCAAATTTAATAAATTCCTCTACAGAATTGTATTATTTTCAATTACAGAAAATGAATGCCCTTAAGAATTATCTCAATTCATTTGGAAACTAGTAAATCATAAGCTCTAATTAATCACAAGTGAGTTGGAACTGAAAGATAGAACTCCCAAAATAAAACTCAAATCACAAGCTGCATTGGAAAATTATCCACATCGGTCATATTGTCAACACAAATCACGTCCCCCACAGATATTTAAAAAAAAACTAACAACTTCATAGATAGATCTCGATAATATATCACGAGCCTATTCTCTCTATCAAGGTTAGATGAAAAAAAGATAGCTACAATAAGCAAGCTATTGGCTTAAGCCAAACTTGTTTCGTTTGAGAGGCAGTACCCTTCAGCCTATTCTTCAATAGGTACGTGACTGAATTCCATGATCGTCATAGTGGTTTGGCCCGATGATCAAAATAAATAGGAAGAACTCAATTACTGATAACGTACAGCCTATTATTCTGTTCAGATAATGATCACAGAAAAATGATGGCCCAGTGTCTTCAACCAATGGTTCAATATTTTCCATTTGTTAAAAGACAGAGTCTTCGGTATTCTTTATTCTGTAAGCAAAAGCAATATTTCTCTCTCTATTACACTCCTCGACAGGAAATAATATTGAATTTTGTTTGGAAAATTGGAGTTTCAATTTTATCAGGGTTGTAAATGAGGTTGGAATTGGGGCTGGAATCATATCCTCATTCTCTCTTATACGAGACACTCAAAGTAAAATCTTATTATCAATAACTCCTGTGCGTCAATTCTATGCTATTTCTCACGAATTCAAACAGTCTTAGCCACATCGCAGATTTCTTTAGGGACTTCTTCACATTTCTAGCTAACGCCACTCCTATCAAACAATGGTCATTTTTGGGAGATGGATTTCAAAGTGAAATATTTAAATAGGTATTCAGCAACAACAGTTTCCTATTCCTATTCCTATTCCTATTCGAATCAACTAGAGAGAGATATATAAGATTAATAATATTTATTTAATTGTATTTTTCAATGAATTACATCATATCATGGTGGAGAGATCACAAATTTGGAGAGAGACAGCTCCAGTTGTGGGACGAGGCAGCAAGAAAGAATCCATTTCGCTATTTTTTTTAATTGGAAATGATACAATTTTGTGAAGAGAATTTTAATCAACTTGGAGTGATATATTTATTTTTGAATGCGAAAAAGCTTCAAAATAGAAAATAAGGTAAATTTATGACATTCACAATAAAATGTGAATTATTTTTCATGGACTTATCATATTTCCCATTTTATATAAAATTCATTCATCAGCTCTTCCCTCACAGTTGCTAACTCAAGTAATGAGTTGCAAGCAATAGGCTACTCCTTCACAATTTCTCACCATTCTCGCGTGACTATTCCCAATGGCAAATTTTCAGCCACTGAATCAACTGGCTACATTTTTCTCAAACCAATTGGCGAAGAAGTGTTGATTAGTGGTTGGAACCTATTACACGTCACGATCACTTGTTACAGTAACCTCATTCAGTCCCCTGGTCAATCCCATCGATCCTCCACAATAATTATTGTGCTTTCTTACCTGGCAATGAAAATTGTGCTAACTTTATATCGGAAATACATTATGTTGGCTCACGTTTTCAAAATGGCGGGTCGTACGTAACGTTAATAACTATAATTATGACAGTATGAATAGTGTTCGGCATGACCCGTATGAATATCGAGAGCCATTCTGCGGCGTCTTCAACAGCGATGTATATGACTTTCATTTTTTTAGTATACTATTACTTATTGCCGGGCAGGCAGACCTTGAATTTTAGGTAGTAACTCGCTTCGATACGACAAAATTTTATGACACAAGTAATAATCAGATGCGCGTTCAAAATCGATTGAATAACTTGGAAAAATCTTGGGAATTGACGTCGAAATTTTTATGAGCTGGCGCATGATTTTGAAAATTTACTGGTCTCCTGTGTTAACCACAATATATTATTTGTTCTTATTAGTTATACTATAAACAATATACATGTATATATTCTATATTTAACTTACAACGTGTTACTTATATCGATAATAGATCTCATTTGATGAGCTTCTATATGTTAAGAATGTCATAAATCATTATGAGCTGCCAAGCGGTAGCTGAAAGTGTTAAGATAAATACCTTGAAGATGTCAAGCTGTTGGCGAATTGGAAACAGATTGAGTTTGGCAGGATAGGCTTCTTTTTTCTGGTAGTTTTATTATGATGCCTTATGAAACACTGAGAAGCCTTATTGTATATTGAAAACTTCTTAGACGGAGTCAGGTGTGATGAGGATAATCAGAATCATTTGAACTTAATGAATAGAATGAAATTTAGCCTGGAATAATGTTAATCGAAGTTTATGTGTTAGTGCGTAAGTGACTTCAGAATAAAGTGACTAAAGAAATCATTCAAAGTTTATACAATTTTACTATTGGTGTCAACTACAGACAATTTTTCTACGGTCAATGATTGTAAATGCATATCCAATAATAATCTAACTTAACATCCATAATAATTGCTGTAAAAGTCAGAGAAAAATGAAATTTTATAGTCATGATATTATTATCTTTACATAATAGTTTTTATAATCATAATAACTTTTCTTCATGAAGAAGGTATCCCAATTCAAACCAAGCTCATATTTCCCAAGATTACAGAAAAACGTAGATTTTACTAAATAGAAAACTATAAGCTTAAATCTTGTCAAAGTATTGTGGATAGCTCAATAAAAAATATGAAATTTTGTTTCGGATGATCAATTCTGCCATTTTCAAATATAAAAATTTAATATTCATGGTTTTTTCTAGATTTCATTGAAAAAACCCACGTTCTATAAGCCAGTTTCGAAAATGTTGAAGTTTTATATCTCTACAACAATCCTAGCTTGGCTCTCCAGACCCATCTAGAAATGGATATTTCGAAATTATTTTTGGAGCATTCACAAAACAACATGGAAACAATCCAATAAAAACTCGTTTAGTTATGGTATCGATGAGCACATCAGAATCTGTAGATCGATGCGTGGTACCATCATCATTTCATTTCATATATGCTGTGATTAAATGAAATGAGCTGGAAGGCTAAAAAATATTTGCGATTCATCCCATTGAGTAGATAAATAAAAATCAAGCTCAATAATAGTTTACGGTCAATTTGTTTGTGTGGGAGTTGAAGATGTACCGCCACTCTATCACTCGTCTCAAAATACCATCAACTCTTTTCCACTCATCCACACTCTCTTACTCTCTCTCTCTCTCTCTCTCCCTCTCTCACTGCAATTCATTTATCTCATAATACCCTCTCTGATTCTCTTTCTCCCCCACTCACGCACCACCTCGAGCTAGTGTTTACTTTTTTCACCTGTTGTTTTTAAACGTATTTAATATACTCATACATAGGTATAACCGTAATCATTATAAAACTCTCGGTTTCCTAGCACGGTCATCTTTTTGAGCTTGCCCTTTGATTTCATACAAAAAGTTTCCCATACGTCTCAGCGATGTACCAGTCACGACCTGACGACCTCATCCCCTCCCACCACCCCTTACCCCCCTTCGAACACACTAAAACTTGAATAAAATACCCTCTCCTCACCCCCAACACAATCAAGCCAATCATAATCCACCTTACGTCCTAAAGCAGCACTACAGATTGTCCCGCATCAAGTACCCTACAACGTGAAATGCTGTATACTAGAAGAAATAGAGAGGGTTAAAAAAAGTTGAGAAGGAGAGAATGAGGTCCAATAGAGAGGATCTGAGAGGTGCTGGCTGCAAGAATCCTTCGATTTGAACTAATGAAAATGAAACTGCGTGCGTGAGAGTTATAGGAGGCTATGTTTAATTCACGCACCCATATTGACTCAATGTGGTCCCAGTTCGGTTCTGGCCTCGTGTTCAAATTCAGCTCTTGTTTCAAAGTAATTTGACTTTGATTTCAATCTTATGATTTTTATCTTTATTATTTCATTTTGATCTTATTTTGGCTTTTTTTATATTCTTATTGTGGCTAGAATTGTTTCATTATCTGCGTATAATAAAATAGAGATAACTCGCATAAAATGTGTTTAATAAAAACTCGTAAAATAAAAAATTCAATATCAATAAATTTAGGCTAAAAAATCTGAGGTTGATGCCCACATGGGCTCTCAGGCCCATCACAAAGTTCCATTCTGTTAAACTAGCTACCCTCCATTTTCGAAACCTTTCTTGTTGATAGGAAATTAGTAGTGATCAAAGACATCATTTTTTCTCTATTCGTCGATGTTGACGTTTGTTTTTATGTTTGTTACATTGTTGTTGTTGTTCCTGTATATGTTGATCTATCACTATTGACGCTACAAGGTATAAGCGCCCAAACAACAGTTACAAGCTACTAGTTGTTTCTTCAAAATAATAACTCAGCTAGCAACCGAAATCGAGGTCGTATTATGCGAAGGTAGCATGCTGTGCTATCTCGTGTCAGCAGTAGCAGCCAGCTACCTACATAGGTGATAATTATTATGAGTGTTTGTTTCTTATACGGGTTGTACTCCACAATGTATTATCACTATCATATCAACATAAAATTAGGAATAGCATTGCTCAGAATTAATTATTATGATTGCTGTTTTGGTGCTCTGGTCATATTTTCATTTCACAAACCAATTCAAATACCACTTCTTTTCTACTTTCATTCCACATACATCCTATTGATTTCTTTTTCATTTTTTTCATACAATTCTTTCTTTCCCTTTCCTCGCATTTCATTGTGTGCAGAATGTGAAGAAGAGTATTCTGATTCGTACCTGACGATATACATAGTCAAATTGACGTAATTCAACTGGGCGGATAGAATCATGTCCCTAATTATCCTAATGTCCTAATTATCTAAAACAATGTCCTATTGATTTCCCAAATAACGAAATCATAACGTGAATGTGCTTGGATGTCTTTAAATTTTGAGCTTGATTGTCTCATGCGCGTCAATTGCGCGTCGTTTCCTTTCTAGAAGTGTTCTTATGGATTTTTCAAGAGAATAACTTCAAAAAATACTGAACTTGAAAACCTTTTCTTATCACTATTCTGTTTCCATAAAAAATTTCGTTTAACTATTGAAAAACTTCAAAGGAAAATCATTTCCCCATCAAGTTTTGTTCCCAGTATATTTTTATTCAAGAGCTCTAAAGAGAATTCGATCCAATATTTTTCTCTAGCTACCAAGATAAGAAATATTGCTTTTCCAGTAAAAAAGGTACATACTTTTTGAACGTTATACTTCTTCAATCGCTTACTATAGCTTTTTGTGAACGCACTTACACTTGAATCCATGCACTGCTTCTTCATCTTGGATTTTTTCACCTCATATCCGTTTTCAACCTATACATCTCCCAGATCTTAAAATCCATCACCCTCACAAACAATCGAACAAAATTTATGGGATAAGTGAAAATGCGTCTCTTTGAAGGAGGCAGTTGAACGGAACACAACAGTGGATTCTCTCAACTGCTGGAGTGTCGTGCCATAGTCGTTGAATTATTGCAGCGATTGAGTTTCCTGCAATGGCAACTTATTTATGACTGCACTTGGGCCGCTAAGTCGGCAAATGCCGATACCAAGATAAATATGTTAATGAGACCTATTGGCTTGATGGACCATGTCCTCTCTCCTTACATCGTCCTTATTTCATAGACTACTTATAGCCATTTCCTAGCCAATGAAGTCTTTCAAACGTTCCACGTATTTCTCTCATCCTGCAGTCTTTGCTTTCGTCTCTCGTTTCATGAAGCCATTTATCTCCCTCCACTATTAATCATCCGATGATGACTTCAGGATCGATTTCTCAATTTTCATGATTCAGACTTTTCATTAATCATTCTCTAGGGATAGGCTCTCCAGAATTTTCAACAAATTCTTTCTCAAATTCTAAATCGCAATCCATCATTCATCACTGATCTCAATATGAGATTTCTCACTTACTTTATTTCCATTAAAAATTTTACATTAAACCCCTCTACTGTCTTTTTCCTGTTTATTGAGATTGATCTACTTCGGATCAAACTGATTCTCATCCCTTCATCTAGGATAGGTGGAACGTGGAACAACTTCATCATTCATGTTGGATATTTTATTTCCACTCACAGTATCGAACTTACATTGAATTTTCAATAACCATTGTTTTCTATGTATTACTGGAGATTGAAATTAAATTCTTTAATTAATTAAATTAATTAATTGGTTAACAATCAAAATGTTCAAAATAAAGGAACACTAATCTTATTTAATAACCTTATTAACAATATATCTTATTTAACATCATATTATCTCATTCACTCAATCATCTCATTAAATTATAAGCACATGTTTCCAAATCAAAGTAGGCCTAATGATGTGAATCATTATCTTTGATCCATTCAAAGAATTTTTAAAGATTCACTTTTGATATTGTATAACAATTACTGCTCCATGAAATTTTTAAAATATTTGAAAAAATATATAAATCAAGAACAATGGTTTCGGCAGTCAAGCTGATGTCGTAACCTGTGTGACAATGAAACCATGGTTCTTTTAACATAAATAAAGAGCAGAATTGATAATACTTTATTTTTATTTCAAATACCTTGATCCATGACGAATTGTGAATTAGACTATTGGATTTTCTTAATATTTTAAAATAATCATTTGAAGTCGGCAACAGCAAGTAAAAACCATTGAAATATATCACTATGTTGTAATACAGCCGAATCATCTTCTCAGGATATCTTGCAGGTCGGTGCATTCGCGTGGCAAAGTCATCGGGCTGCATCCCGCCCCGAGTTTCTCATTAATAATGGAACGTCATTGTTCGTTGGACTGCATTATAGACCGGGAGTCAAGTTGGAAGGATGGTGCCTCTCCTTTAAAAATTTCCTATCCTTTTCCAAGAAGTCAACTTGAACTCTACTTAGAATATCTTCTTTCCTTTTCCATTGAGTGAAGTTAGCTGATGTGTCTCTCCTCTTCAAAAATCGCCTTTCCTTTTTCAATCAGTGAAGTAAGCTGATGTTTCCCTCCTCTTTAATAATTGCGTTTCCTTTTTCTCTGGCTGCAAGTCGGTGTGGTGACATTATCTCCCTGACAGTGCACCTCACTCACAACTGACAATCCGCAATTGAAATTCAATAGGTGCAATGCTCTTGGAAGACGATCAAATGATTTTCAGACTGCTGGACTTCTGTTTATATAGATTTTTTCTTTGTTGGAAACTATTGATTTGAATCTTCTTATGGGCTTACAATGTCTATCTTAGAAACATAGATGATGTTTGTCACTTGTATCACTAAAATGGTAACATGTAAGTGGAAAGTTGATAAAGCAGAATAAATTCAGGTTGTATTGGTATTCATCAGTTGAATAATTGTTTATTCTTGACCATTAGCATACTGTGATAAAATCATTATTGAGCTTCCACATTTGCGAATATGAAATAATTCACAATTGAACAACTGATAAATCCCCTCTCTCTCATATTATTACGGTAAACCGTACACAACTAATTTTTCTTACAATTCATCAAGGCTATACCCATTTCGAATATACAAACTATCCGCATTCACCTGGAATGTTTTAGGTGTTAATTCTTATTTATGTAAAATTTTCTAGTATTCCTAAACTCTCAGGTAAAGAAGTTATTTTGCTATATTTTATGCTCTTCTTCCAAATTCCGTTTCAATATACTATCAAGTTCATTCTGTAATATCAATTAAAGAGACCACCGCATTCATAAAAAACGTGAAAGCTTTAGAGATACACCCATTTGACCAGCTTAGTGTAAAGAGTAAAAAAGTACATTTTTCTACAATTTCGTAAAATGTTAGTAGAATCCTCTCATTAAATTACAATTTTATTGTGGATGAGATGTTTCTTGACATAGAAACGTCTATTAACAAACAAAGGACACAAAAGATCAAATCACACTCCAGTATAAAATTCTACTATTACACAATTCTCGTCAGAGTATTATGTCTAACGAAAGATAGAAGTGAGTTCTATCTCTTAAGTTAGAAGTGGACGAATCCAGCTTCTATCTATTTTTTCTTTCAAGATAAAATACTCTTTGATATTTCTTTATTTCGTTAGTGGTGACCACTGTTGGACATTAGTTTTGTCCTTCAGCCACATATCAGGTAACACACTTGCTTTCACATGATTGCTATTCAAATCTTGCTAGATCCAATTTCTGTCACAGGCTAATGAGTCTAGTTGCAGTTGCAGTTGACTTTTTAGTTTCAGGTTTGTTATGTGACAAAATTATTAGTTACAATAGATATCATTATCGTCACATCGCTAATACTATAATAGAAAATAATATCCAAGTTTCAAGTTCTCACTCTGGAATAGAAAGTATCCAAGTTTCAAGTTCAGCTGCTGTAAAAAATTCCTCCTATAGTCTGTCCAAGCAGAGAAGACCCTCTGGCACTCTGGCAAGATGGGAAAATGACTTCAATATTAGTTCAAGAAGTATAAATGTGGTCTTGAAAGTAGATAAAATTGTTTCCTACAATTTGAGATCAAATTGATAATTTTTGCACCAAAATTGATCGTGCTTGATTCATTTTCCCATCTTGCCAGAGGGTCTTCTTTGCTTGCTTGGACGGACTATACTTTGTTGCTCTTCACTTGTACTATTATGTACTTGTACTATTATGTACTTGTACTATTATGTACTTGTTTGTGTGATGTACATCTAATTACAATGTACAGTACTATACTTCAGTAGTATGTACAGTGTCAGTAGTATACTTGTTACTTGTACATTATAGAGTTCTGGTACCCATATAGTAACGTAGTAGCACAGTAAAGTCATCCACTTTTGTTGATTATGTAATTTACGTTTAATTTTACTTGAAATTGTACTTGTGTAGATCGAACTTACAGACAATTCAAGCTCCCGCTCGATGGATTTATATCTACAATTGAATGTATATTTCTCAGTTCAAATGTGTAGTCTAAGTGGAAATTCAAATTTTTATTGAAGCATCAATTTTTAGTTGCCTTAATGTTCATGTGTAGTTTGTTTTGCGAAATGGTCATAGGATGTTAAATGGTCCTTCATGCAAAGAAGAATAACTCTACCCTTCCTAAAAGATTAAATAAATACTGTAATACCAAAAATCTCTTCTGCCAGTATAGTAGGCTGACAAATCATTTTAAGGTCTTCAGAGATGATATTATGAAATGAGTACTCAGAGAAAAGCTTTGAATCTTGTACCTTTAATATAAGTTTATAATTTAGAGCTTCATATAGTAGAAACATATTATTCCATTGAGAAAGAGTTCCGCTCATTGTTGAATGTTAAGCCTTCGATTATTTATTACTATCTTATCTAGTTCCTTGCGACTTCTCTCTCGTTCACATAATATTCTAGCTAAAACTGATCATTTTTATTTCTTCTTACCAACTACCTCCCCTTCTTTTTATCTTTTTCTCCTTTTCTCTCGTATCTCTTTTGCTCATCGCCACATTTTTCTTTTTCATGGTTCATTCGCTATTCGTTGCTCCTCCTCCTCCTCCTCCTCCTCCTCCTCCTCCTCCTCCTCCTCCTCCTCCTCCTCCTCCTCCTCCTCTTTTGCCTTGGGGCTCTCCTGTAGCGGATGAGCTAGCTCAATGGATGAGAAGAAGATTCATGTACAAAAAATGCAAGAAAAGCCTTATCTGATTCTGGCTGCTTTCCGGGTATTACTTAAGGCTTTATTCATGGATCATATTTTTGGAACTGCTATAATAGTGGTTGAGGATGAAACTTGAAAAATTCCTGACAGTTGATATATCTAAAAATAACATCGAACTGCAGTAATGTTTTGAAACTTTTTTTTCAGTTCTTTAAAAGAGATTGCTCACTTCAAAAATAGCTTATTAGAACTTTTGGATTGTCAAAAATAACATTGGATCATTTTGTCATAGTAACTTGGCCTTTACTTGTGAGGGTTTGTGAAAAAAACATGTACTCTTGAGATTGGTAGAATTTGATGTTTGACCTCATTATTTGATATAAAGTGGAAGTTACTTATAATATAAGGTGGAATGTGATCTGCAATCAAATTAATATATTTTTTAGAGAATTCAACTCAAATTTTATCTACCTATATCATAGTTTGGGAAGAAAATTACAGTAGTCCTACATCCTTTCGCAATAAATAGAATTACTTATCCTAATGAAAAAAAACTAATTTAGCTTGAGACAAGTACCAATATTTCAAGATGTTATTCATAAACATGTCAGTGTTTATCTTATTATCATGTACGCTTAGTGACAATTCAAAACTCAATTATCTTCATAATCGATCGAAGTATATATGCAATTTTTAACAATAAATACCCTATTACATTACTCCTTTCGATATCTCCCCAATTTGGCATACCGCGCCATAATTCATAAAGAATCCATTTTTTGCGAGATTATTTATTTCAATTAGAAATTCCTCATTTTGCGAAACAGAGCCGATATATTTTTATAAGCTTTTATAATATTTCCTGGACTTATATCATGAGCAGGGATTTCAACTTCATCAGGTGTCAGGTGACTTCGACGAGTCCTCTTGCAGGTGGTTGAAGTATAATAAATTGAAGAGTAGCACTGGCGGCTCTTGCCCACGAAACAGGTAAAGTGCTCGCATCTCTTACTGTATAGCACTTCACCTGTTTCGTGGGCACGAGCCGCCAGTGAGAGTAGGGAATAAAAGATACAGATCAAAATGAGGACAAGGAGAATGGGAGCAGTAGATGGTAAATAGGAAGAAGAGATGATGAAAAATGTGGAGAAGGAGGAGGCAGAGGAGTAAGAGGAGTAAGAGGAGGAGGTGAAGGAAAAAGAGGAGTAGTGGGAGGAGAGGAAAAGGATGAGGAGGAGGATTTGGAGGAGAGGGAAAGGAGGATGTGGTGATGAAGGGAGGAATACAAGAAGAAATATAATAATAAGAAGAAATAGTATCACTAGTGATAATGCGACATAACACTCGCAGGTGGTCCATGATCCTCGATCGTAAAAATCTCGTATCAAAGCAAATGTGACACGACCTTTCTTATAAAAGCCGAACTGCTTTGAGAATTCTGTCGGCAATAAGAAGCCATAAATGACGAATAAACGGGAAGATTTTGGTGTGAGAGCATCCGCTCCATAAATAATCTGGAACGATATGATACCCTGGCCTGTTTTGATCAATGCTGGCAAAACAGTCTGTGGGAATCCATTAGAAGGTTTCACATTAAATCCTTCACAGATTTAGCTTTGAGAAAGCCGTGAAATATTATTTTCGAACGAAAAATAAAATTGTCTAGTATCAAGGACGTTGTCGTTCTTACTGTCAAAATTGCATTTTTCAGTATAATTTTTGAACATTTCTTTAACAGTATTGTTTTCAATCGGAAACCAATTTCAGACAATTCGAATGTTTCTTAATACTAATTCCAAGTTTTTCATCAATAACATAAACTGATTGTGGACACTCAGATAAAATACTCAGAAAGGAACTGAGATAAAACTTGAAGTATTTTTTATGTAAAGAAGATTGAAATTTTGTAGAAAATGTTGAGTGAGGAAAGAAATAGTAAAGCATATATTATTTCCTTCGAAATAAGGAATGCTGAAGAATGGGTTTACTTCCGGATATATATTCTAAATACTTTTTCATTATTATTCGCATATAACTTCAAGGTTAGGCCTAATATAAAAGAAATCAAGAGGGAGAAGAATAAAAGCTTCAATAAAGTATAATTATATATTATTGTAAGATTTATTATTATTATTATTATTATAATTATTTATATTTTTATATTGGGACCAATTCAACAGTTGAACAGTGTTGTTTTTCTGAAAACTCATCTGAAGTAAAAATTATTTTGGAGTTGAACTAACAATGCTTGATCTGCACAATGATATTCACGAATTATGACAGTCGTAAATGAAATATTCTAGATATAAGTTTATAGCTCTTTGCTCTTTTCAAGGTACATGTAACTATTTTACTTAGTAGCCTATATAACCTTATATTTAGACACATCACTAAAAAATGTTAAGTTAATAAGAGAAGGAAACTTTGGATTCACACGGATAAATTAGGCATGCATCAAATTAACAATTATTGCTATTCTCATGCATGGTTGACCAAGACTGGCATAAAAACAAAACGCTGATTCGAACGGATGAGCGGCCTGCTCTTATCTTAAGCTCTTGTTACCTTACAAACTAGAATGATCGCTTTAATTGGAAACCACTGGAAAGTTCACATTTCTTTTCAGTTTTCTGTCAAAAATTACAATAAATTATGCATTCTCGTAATTAAAAGCTCGTTTTGCAGCTGTTTCCTATTTATGTTTTTGTATGAAGTTGAGACATGCTAGTTTGTTTCGGATTTCCTTAATTGAGGAATGGAGTGGGATTGCTGTATAGTCTTATAGAAATGTTATTTCATGGGAGTCGTGATTGCAGAAATATGATAAAACCTATGGAATATAGTACATTTATAATTCGCGGTGGTATCCTTGAAATATACAACATGCGTGGTGTGTTCCAATTTCATAACTGTATAATATAACTGTATATAGCTGTATAATATAACTGTATTTCATAACTGTATATAGGCTCTCCCCCCTACACACAGACGTATAGTCTTGTAGGGGGATTCCTCAAATACAAAATTTTTATGTAAGATAAAATTTAATTTGCAATTTTATGGGAATAAATTGATTTTTGAATTTGAATATTCTTCCTCTTTATATTACGGTTGTTCAGTTCAATGATACTGTATTATGTACTGTAGTATCTAATAAGAGTAGTGTCTGGCAATTAAATGCTTTCATCGGAATGCGTTAAATTCCCAATCTCTTTTATCCTGATAAGATCAATTTCATGCTTTTCAGGGGCACTGTAGGCTACTCTGATCCCTGATAAACACATCGACGAGTAGTGTTCTTGATTAGTATACTATATCGCTTATAATGCTGTAAAGTAGTGCAGACAGTGCAGTGGTGGTGTGGTATCTGCTATCTGGTTTTTTGTAACGGTTACATTTGTCATCAAATGTAACTGGTATTACAATTTTTTTTCTCTGTGGTAATTTAACTGTCACATGGAATTATTGATCAAGCCCAGCTCTACTAAACAGTATACCACTTGAGTTTTGTATTGTACTTTACGTCCATATTTTTTCTCGATTCTATAACTTGCACAATAATTTACCACAGAAAGAAACGGTATTTGCAAAGCTCAATAGAAAATTGAGAAACAAATGGGAATACTTCCGTTTTTTTCTTCACCTCTTCCGAGAATGCCAAATCGTCTTCAGGGTAGTTAATTGTTAAGCACAGCGACAGTTTTTTCGTTTGTTGTTCTTCTTCTTTCATCTTTCCTCTTTCTCCTTTCCCCTTTCTCCTTTTCCACCTTTCCTGTTATTCTTTCTCTTTTTAAGCAAAAAGCTGATGAAACCGGTCACCAGAATAATTACAACTTCTTCAAAGTTCTCGTTCGTTATCTGCAGTGAATGGAACCGGATACATATTTTAAGGTGATGGATGACTACAACAAGAAGATGGACCACGTCCATATCCATCCTCTCAAACTTGAATTGATATTGTCTGTCCAAGCGAAGAAGACATTCAGGCAATATTGGAAAATAACTGCAGCTCGTTCAATATTGGTGTAAATATTATACATTTGGTTTTAAATTGTAGATCAGGATATTTTCTACAATTTTAGACTAAATCTATAATTTTTGAACCTCTATTGACCGAGCTGGAGTCATTCACCTATTTTGCCAAAAAGTCTTCTTTGATTGGACAGACTATAGCATCCCCAACTTCCGAAACTGATTTGAATGCTCAGTCATTTTGTATTCTGTAGAGGTGAGCTATTATTGATGTAATAAACAAGAGGTTGAGGTCTTCTTACCAATTGATTGAAATGATATAATAGTTGAGGAGATTTTTCAATTTTCTGATTCGCATGTTATGATGTTGGCTTTCCCATAGTCGCCAATACAATCGCCATCGCCAATCGATTGTCGCCAATGTCGCCAATACAATCAATAAGATTGTGCATTATGTTTTTTCACTTGGTATGGGCTCCATATTGTGATAATGTTCTACTTCAGTATTCAATTTTTCACAACCAACTTAACATTTTTTGATCCTTACATGTAAAATATGAACAGTCACTAATATTGTGTTCAGAAAAGTTTTGATAGCGTCGTATGTAAATACGAGAAGAAAGAAATAGGGGTCAGTATAGATTTAGCGGTATCAGATTCCGTTGATAAGCTCTCTTGCTTTTCTGAACAGGCCTATCAACCTGTTTGACTGACGGCTTATCAACCCTTGAAGAAAAGTATCATAAAATAATAAAGCAATTGAAAAACTCGAACTCACAAGACAGTGAAAACTTGAAGAGAAACATTTTGCTCATTCTAGTATTTGGTATAACTTTTATCCACTTATTACTTATTATCTACTTTCTACTTTGAAAAAAACCTTTCCGATTCATCCTATTCATTGTATAGCATTTTTGTGCCTATACGTCATCAACTGAACGCAGAAGAACATGAATATTAAATAAATCATCCAACTGATAATTAGAATTCTCTTTAAAAATTCTAGGCTAAAACTATCCTAATGAACATAAAACGTCTTCTAACAACATGAAAAACATTTTGTAACGGTATTTTATAGTTTTGTTTGAGTAAATCGTGTATTATTTTATTGACAACTGTATTTTTAATTACTTTTGAGTTTAATGATGTATTGTAATGGTGTAAAAGTAAAATTTATAGGTGCTGATTAGGCGAGTGATGATTATAGCTTTTGTCTAGTTTTGAACGTGACGCTGTTAATTATTATATGAATGTCATGTTTCTTACTGTATGTAATGCAATAATAATCCGTTGTTTACTGAAAGTAAAAAATGAATGTTTACGTAAAAATTATTCCATTTTGCAATATAATAATTTCAATTAGAGTATTTTGATACTCAAATTGCACCCTGGAAAACTTTATATTATTTTCTAGAAGTGATATACATATTACTTCTTGATCTATAGAACTCAGAGCACAGCCAACTATAATTACCATCAGCACAGCATGCTATACAATCCAGCAAAATTCAAATCATATTAGTGTCTGCTGTAAGGGTACAATCCAAAAAATCTATTGTTATAATAATGAGCTATAAAAGATCCCGCTACTCTGATTATTTGTGGCTGGTAGTGGCATTATGCCGGTGAAAGGCCATTGTTGACTCATTCTTCAGCCACATATTACTTTCTCAGTCACATGATCTTCGTCATCCTTTTTATTCTTACTCCTATCTTACTCCTATTATATTTGATCTCTCTTCTTCTATCCCCTCACATTCTCCAATCTTGATCTTCCATTATTATTATTATTATTATTTTGCTTATAAAATTTCCATTTTACTCAATTTTCAATTCTCCATCAACCTTCAAACTCATTGAAAAACGTCTTCCAAACAACCTAGTATCCTATAAACTCCATTTCTATGAATGCAGGCTCAATGCGATAAAATTGATAAACTTTTTTCAATTAAAAAAGAGGCACAAAAAAAGGAGTAATTTCACACTTTGAGAACGGTGACATACTTTGAGGGTCACAGGTATTTCCTAACCTGGGTATTAAACATGAGAATATCAGTTGGAGAAATTGAATTTGGGTCTCAAGTTTTTCAGCTACAGATTATTGATAGAACAGGAACCGCTCTTGCTTGTGGCTTCTTGTGATATCTTCTATTGAATTCAATCCAATTCATCCCACCTTTATCAATCAAAGTTTTTCCCTTCAATTTTGAAAAATAACTTGTAATAACTGATTATTGGCTAATAAAGATTCCTATTCTTATTCTTACTGTATAAGTTTTTGAGGAGCTGAAATAAAAAGAAAATCCTGGATAGCTTATATTGTAGAATATATCAATTTCAATCAAATCTTAATGATATAAGATATCATGATACAGTATCTAATGATAATAATACAAATTTATATCATTGTTTAGAATACCGGTTAGTAATTAAGAGGAAATTCAGAGCTTGATCTTACTTGGCTCCACAAGCTAATAATATGCAGCCAAACTACTTTTATTAGATTCAAAACTGGTTTAAACGATTTATGGAACATAAGATCTGCAACTAACTTTCATTAACGTAGCATTAACATCTCAGTAAGAAAAGTTGTGTACATCAATAAATTTGCACGACCGATCGACAGCGTGAAAGTATTTAGCATTTATTAATTAGCACCGCAGAGATCGAATTTATTCCATTATATTATTATTTCGATCGCTGATTTTCTCTCATTACAGTCTTATCTTACTAATAATTCTGTTATCAGCTATGAGGTGGTTATGTAATAGCCTATACTGCTATTTGCTATACTTTCCATTACCATCCATTCACTTCATTGGGGCTTGTAATGTTATCAGTAATAATATGATCAACTAATTTTCAATCTATCAGATTTATAATTTTTTAATATTTGCTATTGATAAATATTAATCAACTGAACATAGACTGTGTCCATCCATCGGATGGTCTAAAATTACCTCAGTTTTCGAGTTGAGAAATTGAATGCTTTAACTTAGAATACTGCATATAATATTTACCTCGAAATATTACATTTTTTTAATCTGTACAAATTTTGACATTTTCATGATTGAGAGGATGAGAAAGATCGTATTTGAAGTACGGTCTATCTCTCCACTTCAACCAAAGTAATCAGTACTCAATCCCATTCAAGTATGTACTTATAGTTTGTCCAAGCAAAGAAGACATTCTAGCAAGATGGGGGAAATGACGTCAGCTCGGTCAATAATGGTTCAACACCTACATGGGAAAGTAGGAAATATTCTAATCTACAATTTGAGACCAAATTTATAATTTTTGATCGAATGTAGACCGAGCTGGAGTCGTTTATCCATCTTGCCAGAATGTCTTCTTTGCTTGGACAGACTTTACTAATATTTACTGTTTTAATTTACGGGATACGGAACAAGTGGCTCATGAAGTACACTTTTATTTCAAGATGCAGTAGGGAGTAGGCTACTACTATTTCCTACCTTTGATGAGCCTATGATACGATACAGCTACAAAATGATTTTGATGGGGAGTTTCTGAAAATATTGAATTGTTATTATAAAAACCTTTCGCAAATAGTAGGCCACTCTCATGATATCGTGCAAATCTAAAAGTAATCATTTGAAATATTGTAATGGCATGGAAAAAGCATGAAATACTAGGAAAAAACAATACTAATCATTTGTCTGAGTTTTAAGTAGAATATGTTTGACTCTACTAACATTTGACCACTATGAGACAAGGGCGTCCGCAGGATTTTTTCCAGGGGGGGGCAAGCCATGTTCCCGTTGATCACCCCCTCACCCCTCTCTTCCTAGGTCCCCCCCTCATAGAAAGAGGGGGGGGGGGTCAGTCATAATATTGTTCAGCTCAATACATTCTATCATGAAAATTGAAAATAAAAATAAATTAAACATAATATTGATAATAATATGGAAGATTGTGATTTAGTGATCAATTTTCCATGAAGTTATGTGAGATTAGGTCTTTTGTACTAACAAGCCCCACATTTTGTTTTAAATAATTTCATCACAAAGTTTAATTTCTCTGTTCACTGAGTGTTTAAAGCAAGTTCAATCTTTCAGGTGTGTCTAATTCCTGGAACCCTGGTTAGATTAAGTTCAACAGTATTTCTCTTCTTAGGCAGCATTGCATATTAAGAGTTTTTCCTCAAAATTGTTCAAATACCAAAATCTATAAGCATGGTACAAAGTTATAATAGGTAGCCTAACTAAAATATTGAGTCTGCTCCAAACACTTTGGATACGAATAGAAGTAACCTAACTAATTTAAAAACTAAACTCATCAACATTTTATAACTAGGCTATAAAGGGTGCTTCAAAACTCTGTATCAATATTTTAGGGCATTGTTCCTGGGTAAGAAACATATCTAAATATTATTTTGAAACTGTCCCAAAGTTCTCAATTACTCACACAGCCGAATCTATGTTTTCACATTCCTCTATAAATTTTATAATTTCGTTGGGCCTTATATTAAGAGAGTACTAAAGTGTTCAATATTTTTGTAAAATTAGCTGAGAAATTCAATGAAACCAGTTTGATGGTTATTGAGATGATGATCAAAATATAAGCTGAGAGAACTCAATTTTTCAACTTCTAAGGGATGGATATAGGATACCTTATTGTTGACTGGTTCCATCCATTCAATATGATTTTTCCAGGTCTGTTTGTTGTCTCCGATATTCTGCCTCACCGATAATGTGTTGAGTTCCTGTCTTATTTGAACATTCCAAATTCTATCTTCTTTACTGCTCTGAAAAATTGCATTTTAGCCACTCGCAACTTTCTCTATTCTATATTACTCGGTACCGTACCCAGGTTTCAGAGTGATAAGTTTTATAGGAAAGCTGAGATGGCCATCACATGTAAAATTTCAAATTGGTCTCTCTTCTGGCTTTATCCTTCAAAGACCTGTTGATTGTCTCACTTAGCTTGAATTCGATTTATTTCAGAAGAAATATTCAGTTACTTTCTCGTCTGAAACGTACCCAAAGCTCAAAAATAAGGATTTGAAGGAGACAAACAATTAAGCGATCCTTCAAAAGACAAGCAATCTATTAAAAAATGCCTTCATTGTCGGTTTTGTCTCCTTGAAATCCTGATTTGTGAGATTTGGGTACGTCCTAGAAGAAACGGTAACTGAGCTGATTCATCAAAATTCAATTCTCTACAGTATTACTTGATTCGAAATACCAGTCAACAATAAGGTATCCCAAACTTCGGACAGTTTGAAAATATTTAGATATCGGTACTGTAGTATGTTTCTCACCCAGGAGCAATGACCTAGATCTAGAATATTGGTTGAGAGTTCTGAAACACTATTGTATAGCTATTCAGCTCCAAAAAATTAGCTGCTACAATTACCTTCAACTCTTCAATTTTTCTTTCATTCAAATACATAATACCACAGCTATAACTCCGCAGTAATGGATTCTAGCTCATGAAACTCCATTGAAAATTAAAAAATGTTTTTTAAATTCTCTGGAGTAACATTTGAGCATATAGAGAGTTAGCAAGTAAAACGGAAAAATTTGAATAAGTCACCAACTCTTCAAGAAAATCAATTTCATCATTTATTAGTTATGAATATGAAGGAAAAATGTACTTCTAAATGCGTATTCTATCGGACAATAATTGAAAATATTAATTTCTGAATATAAAATTTGCGAATCGTCCTCCATTGCAAGGAATAGAGCATGTTGTTAGGCAGATTTGCGTGAACTTTGGAGTATTGTCTGTTGAACAAAAGCAATATTTTGAAGGGTTCGAAGGTTTTCGTACTCTCATCTAGTTTTTTAGAGATTTATCCAGTTTTTTCATGGTTGTTTAACTTACACATCTGAAAATGAGGTGATGATGCAAAAGTCATTCAAACCTCTAAAAACATGAGAAATTGATGTTTAGAATTGAACAATTGATTTTTAGAAAAAATAATTTATTTCTCTCATTGTACAGTGAATGACTGCATTTTTTCCACAATAGTGACTTCTTCAAATTTTTCCGTTTAATTGACTAACCCTACAAAGGATGAAAAAGTGACAGAGAGAAAAGAAAGCGTATTCTCATTTGAGAATCTTACCTCCTATGAGAGTCAAGATAAAGAATTATTAATGATCTTTTCCAATTTTAAATTGGAGACTCAGATATGGAAGTTTTACCCCTGTGAGTCTGTGACTTTGCAATATTTAGCCTACAATCGAGTTCTGAATTTATTTCATTCTATGATAATAATAATTTATTTTTATTTTATTATATTCATTATTCTTTCATTTAATTCATTTTATTTTTGAATGTATTGGAAACAAAATTTTTGTCAACTTCTAGGGGGGGGGCAGCCGCCCCCCCCTGCCCCTGCCTGCGTACGCCCATGCTATGAGATGAAAAAACCAATCCTCAGATTGAGAATACATAGTAAGTACATGACAAGGCAGATGAATCGTCAACTAAAATCTCCTGCGGCTTTTACTATGAAGAAAGTTTGGGTTATTGTCATGAGAGTGTTGTGTATGTCTGTAAATATCGAAACTGGAAATGCTAACTACTGCATTCAACTCATTTGGGGGAGTCTCTTGAGTGTCTGATAAGTGATAATATTTTTGTACGAGTATACGAGGCACTATCATCAGTGACTATTCAAAGACCTTTATCAGTGAACTATTCAGTGATCTTTATCAGTGAACTATTGAAAAAAAAATCAATGTGACGAGAGAACACTACAAGCCTTTATCGGATAGCAACTATGTCGCTTGTAATTTCAAGACTAAAATCGAGAGACGCATTTTAAATATAAGAAACATTACTAATAAATTTGAAGATATAAGTTTCCGAGCGGGAAGAGACGGGAGCGCAATATATATAGCACAAGCTAATGATGATCAGATAGGAAGTTGACTGAATTAAACTTACAGTGGAAGTGGCGGTTGAAATGTGCACTGGGTTTCAGTTCTTCCCACGTTTGAGTTAACTTCCAAAGCTTATCTGATTTCCACATATCTGTTCCGATTTAGAACCATGCTTCAGCCGTAACAACCCCTAACACCCCCTCTCCATCACACGAATCTGCTGACATGTACGACCACCCCCTGAGAGCAAGTCGGGCCTGGCTACTTGAATTAAAAGCCGACAAAAGTCTCTTCGAAGATCATGTGTTGAGTAATAGCTGAAGATCATGTGAATCATGTGTTGAATCCAATAATGCACCTCTCGGACATTAAATTATTTCGAGAAGTCATCCACTTTTCGAGGAACTTCTATCGGTATTTTGTTCATTTGAATTATGCATCAATTATATCATCAATTATGATATAATGAATAATATCATGAATTATGAAGTATGAATTATATCATCAACAAAACGCACCGAATGTGTTCGAATTATCTTAAGGATTTATCTTCTAGTTAAATTTATTCAATTTTTTTCAATTTGCCTCCTAAAACGAACCAAATGTATTCAAATTATTAAAAGCGAAAATCTCCTTGACAAAAGTATTTTATTTATTTGTTCTACATCTTCCATATATTCTTTATTCTTCTTCTTCTTCTTCTTCTTCTTTTTTTCTTCTTCTTCTTCTTTTTCTTTCTCTTCTTGTTTTTTGCCAAATTATTGCAATGAAATATTATTAGTATTATTAGAATTATTGTTATAAACTTAAAGAAAGTTAAACAGATTATATAGTAGGCTACAATGTTTTTACTTGATGACTGATGATAATAAAATAATGCTACGTGAGTTACTTCAATATCTTTACTATATGCTAACAGGACGAAATAAGACTGATTGAAGACGGTGCACAGAGGGTTCGCGATGAAATAATTACAAACTCATGAGTTAAATAAGTGTGGACACAATAAAGAAAGTGTGGACACTATTCTCTTGGTTATTTTTAGTGTCTTGAAAATTCATTGCTCGTTGAAAAAACTGCTAATGCAATTGAGAAACTTGAATGTTGTGCCTTCGAGTAACTAAGAAACTGAAGTTAGCCAAACTAGATTAGTTTTGTCAACAGTGGAACTAGAGCGTCGCCAAGAAATTTGTTATTGTGATAAATTATGTATCAAGATCCGATTTTTATTCTGTTGATCATTAACCACTTTGCAAATCATCCCATTTTTAGTATTAAGTCATTATCAGGTATTCTAAAATGTCTCAGAGCTGTCAGTTTAATAAATTCTAGATCATAGAAAATCATCTTCAATTATAATATATTTCCATTAAGTTGGAGTGATACAATTTAGTATTGGAATTCTAATTAGAGTCCAAATAATAATCTTTTGCGAGGCGGATGACATTTCCAAGCTAAACCAGTTTTCCGCTATAATTAACTATAATGTAAAATCTACTTTTCTGCATGTCAGATACGGTACAAAACCTGGAAATCTCAATCAGCTTGTAGCGTTTCAACCATGGAGGCGATTTATCATTGAATTAATTATAATCTATTCTGGCCAGAATGGAAAACTTGGCGTTTTTTGAAAAAATTAAAAACGGTACAAGGTTTGATATATTGGCCTCTTATTTTATCGCGAACAAAACTGTGTTCAACTTCGAAAACCGTATTATGCCATTTTAGTTCAAGATTCTTAAGGAATAGATGTGGGTATTAACAGAAATTGTCCATTTCCTCTGAATTCCATGATGAATTATTACCAAATTTAATTGGTTTAATGAAGACTTTGAAAAGAGTTAGACTAACTTTATTCTGAATACTGTAATTTAAGTCAATTATTATAAAATTGGTAATAGGAACTTGAAGCAAAATTCAACCCCAATTAAAGCTTTCTCCCAAGTACTTGGAATTGCTAATAAAAATCTATGTTCTCCACTTGACCCAGAATAATAAACGAAGTTCACGTTTAGACTTCAAATAGACCAATCCTTGTAATTAAGTAGTTTGACTGCAGAATAATTGATCGCATTGTTCATTGAGCAATTTATCTCAACTTAATTTGAGATGTGGAGAAGTAGTTAACTTTAACCTTCAACTCTTCTTGAGTTGCTTTCTCCTTATGCCCTTATATTATAGATTATTGTTAATTATGTATTGTCTCTATGTTGTTTGGTGTAAGAACGGTATTCATTGCTATTACAATTTGCAATCAAAATGAAGTGGTTCTTTGAGGTATTCAACAATTCAACCATACTATGAGAACATTATGAGTGATTGAACTATGACATTTTAGTGGCATTTTTTATTAGTTGGACTCAGTTAAACCACCTACTTTTGTTCTCTTATTTATTAGTCCACACAGATCACAAATAGTTGACTACAAATAGTATGAATGATTCCTTCAGTTATGAGTCAGTTTCTAGATAAGTAAGCTAGATGCTAGTGATTATATTTCTACGTTCAAACTGATTCTAGTATACTCGATGAGTATCTTGTACCGATATCTAATATCTAGTATCTAGATACTAGATTCGTGCACTTGATGTATCTTATTGCCTAGATGAACAGACATGAGAAATGCAGCAAAGATCACTAATAGAAACAGACTGATCCCTGATCGTGGAACTTTTCCATTCCAGACAAAAAACATAGCCTACTACTGTAATGGGTGGAACTATTAAGAGGTTGAATAGTGGATTTTATTTTAATGTTTGGACAAATTTTTGCATTTCTATTATCAGATTACTGCACAATATTGAATTTTGGACTCGATAGCGTGATGTATTTTAATTTTAAAGACGTTGTAACTTTTAGGAATTTACCCATGGGAAATTATAATTATTGCGTTTGAAAAATATCAATTCTGCACAGAACAGCACATTCCTCTGCCTCGTGGAAAAATACTGCGATTTACTTGCAGTTTTTTCCATGAGGAGACTGTCTCTCTCCTTTTCCGATTTGAACTTCTCACTCTTTCTTCCCGTGGGAAAGAGTGAGTTTTTTGCACGTGGAAAAGGCCGGGGCGGCGACCACGGGCGGCTCTCCAGTGAGTCGACGACGGACTCTTGAAGCGAACCGATAGCCTACTCGAGACGCGACGTTGTTCAAAACGCACGGCAGATGTTGGGAAGTGTTAGCCGAAAATTAACTTATTCGTATTTTAACGTGAACTCTCAGCTAGTTTGAGTAAATCGTGTAAAGTCAAGTAAATTCGAGTAAGCAGGAGATAGGTCGAGTGCTCAGTGGAATCTCTTCCGGGTATCGAACTTGAATCAAACTGAATCCTGAAAGATTAATATTCCATTCTCAGTGATGTGGAGAACTTTATTGGGTGCGAATGTTGTTATCCAAGTCCTGGCTGCCGGTGAGTGAATCTTTGCAAGCCACTAGTTTTTCTTTTTTTTACTATTTGACCGTACCTAATTGTTACCTTTTTGTAATCTAATTGTCTAACTGATAGTAGTTTTGGCGACTGGAGAGAGTAGGAGAGATAGGCTCAATCAATTAGATAGATCAATTTATTAGAAGTATTGAAATTTGATGATTTAAACATATCATTGGATTAGGGTAGCTATTGAGACAGATACTGAGCAATACGTGCTATTATATTGCTAACTTCCCAGATAGGTAATTTCAAAGAGTATATTTAGTGATTATGTCGTTATAGTAGAATTTCTGTATTAATTAATTAGTTGTCTTTTGAATCCTGGGTTGAATTCGTTATTATTCGTTTTATCTTGTACTCTTTCACTTATTATTGAAAATTGACGAGTTTATGTATATTTATATTCAAAGAGTATCTTTAGTAATCTTTTCGTTATATTGGGATGTCTCTGTATTAAGTAATTAGTTGTCACTTGAATCATGGATTGAATTGTTATTATTCGTTTTATCTTGTACTTCTTCACTTGCTGTTGGAGAATCAACAAGTTTATTTCATTTTTTTACTTATTTGTTTATGTTTAAGTTGAGTTGGAATCACTATAAATTAATCGTTTGCCTATTGAAATCTTGAAAGAACTCGGATTTAAAAATAATAATAATCCTTCACTTGCTATTGGATGATCAACAAGTTTATTTCATTTTATTTTACTTATTTGTTTATGTTTAAGTTGAGTTGAAATCACTATAAATTGATCGTTTGCCTATTGAAATCTTGAAAGAATTCGGATTTAAAATAAATAATAATAATGTATAAAGGTTTAAAAATTTATTTGTTGATTAATGCTTTTATTACTGTAGTTGAGGAATTCTGATATCATTACCGAATCTGTGGATTTATAAATAAAAATAATATTGAATCTGCCGTGTGCGTGAATCATTATTGTAGTCATTATAATTAAGTAATATCGTATTCCTTCTATTGTCCGGACTGGTGGCCGCTACCAATTGCCCAGTCCGGTTACACTACTGTCATTGAATTCCCTTGAAGAGAGGAAATTAAAAATCAATAAAACTCATTGAAGATAATTGAGAGAATAGATGGAAATAAGAAATCAAAATAGAATTTATTGCCTCCGTTTAATTTTCCTCCATAAGGTACATACACGTATGTGGCTGCCATAATGATTCATTGAGGAACAGCTCTCTGATTCAACTTCACGCAATCCAAGACGTACACGCAACTCATTGATGGCTAGTCAGTGCTATCTTGCATCTTTGTAGTGAGCTTGTAAATAATAATGAGCTGATTCAGCGTCGAATTAAATCGAACGCGCGTCTTTCTGGGTGGTAACTCATTATTTATCGAACAGACCACGTACAAAAGTTCCGAAACCTTATGTATTGTCGATTTATCCCGAGATTAGACCAAGGCCCAATGAGCACCAATGCTCTGTTACAACCGCTAATACGTTGAGATCGCATCATCAATGCTGAACTTTTTACGAATAATTCGTATATAACAATTAGGTAATATACTGGGATGAAACTAAGATAATTATTGTTTTTTTTTCATTCGTATGCCTTATTCGGTGGGGAGTCCCAAAAGGAAGTTCCACCGGCACCATAACCTTGATTTCCGTCAATGGGAAATCATGGTATTTTTTGATAGGATACACTGAGATTTGAATTTTCTAAAGTTCTTCCAAATCGAGAGAGTCCAAAGCACGAGGAATATCACTAAAATCACCATTCACTACCGAAAAATATCGAATTTCGAACAAATTTAGAGCACGACAAATTTTAGCTTGTTACATATTATTATATGTAATAATTATTATTAATATATGTAATAATATATTATTATTATATGTAATAATATATAATAATTATTGTTAATTATTCCATAGGAAAACCCCTCCATATATTGCACACTATATAGTGAATCTGGAATAGAGAACAGTAAAAATCAATTTTTGTTGCTTTACCAATATAGAGTAGTATAGCCAATGTAATCAGGGAATTATTTTTTTAAATTGTAATTCCTGTTGATTTTTTTCCAAGTAGGCTACTACTCTAATCCAATTGATTTCTGGATGGTTGGTAAATGTTCGTTTTTATTCTATAATGCATCACTTTCCAGAGATTCAATATTTTCAATTTTTCCATGTTTTAACAATTTTCATAAATTGACATTCAATATTTTATTGGCTCTAGCCAAAGCATTATAGAGACTACATTGACCACGGATATTTACGACTCCATTGTGTACAGAAACTCAATTCCATCCATAGAATAAAAATGAAAATCTTATTATAAAGTTCTACTAGGGGTTCAATTAAGTACACACACTTTCTCAACAATCTATACAGGTGTACATAAAACTCTTAAGTGTTTTCAATATAGCAGCATACCACTGCTTAAGAGAGTTCATTCAAGTGCTTACCGGGACTAATGGATTCAATTCGGAAAATTTGGATTAGCCTACTATCATGCCTCTTGTAATAACACTCAAGCTGTTCATTTTTACAAAACCTACTTGAAATCCCGATTTTGAATTTATGAAATGGAACTAAACTCTAAACAATTCAACCTAGTCTAGTGGAAAATATTGAGGCTTGTCAGAGTTGAGATTTATTAGACAATATTGAAAAATATAATTTCACTCGACCATCTACAATAATTTCAAGCCAACAAGTGTGAGGAACAACAATATCCCTAAGGCATTTTTGTTACTGAGGTCATTGACTTAAATGCCTGAGGTTTGGGATTGGAGCTAGCGCTAATGATGATTAATCACCTGGTTAAAAAATGGTGCGGCCAAGTTGTCAGGTTTCTGAATCGATCAATCCATGGTGACAGGTTTGCTGAATTGGTTTCTGAAGATCAATTCCATTCGTGATCGGTACACGCTTTCTCAACAACGTTTCCAAATTCTGTTAAATACATGAAACTATTGGGGTCGAGATTACTTATTTCTACAATCAATTGAAATGAAATGAAGAGAATATTATTCAACCTGGAGAGGTTGATAGTGAAACAATACTTATACAATACTTGAAACAATACTCATTCTTGTAGCAAATACATTCTTCTGCTCATTCAATAAAGACTCATTCTCTGATTAATGGTATCTATCCTCACTACAATTCGAATCTATAACATAATTATCATAGGAATAAATCCGCTAATCAACTCTATTAACTTTCTTACTAACAAATTCACGCTTTCCTTCTTTAATTTTAGGTTTGAACAATTCGATTTCTTTTCACCTCTTCAATTTCCTCTCTATTCACAGAGAAAAGTCATCCACTACCTCATATGCCTTGAAAACAAGCAACACGTAAAAGCTTGAAATAATAGCATATCAATGTTATAAGATTATCAATAAATATTAAAAAGTAAGAGTGGGAAACATTTAGTGTTAGAATAAATAGGCAATAGGGTGCAAATAATAGGGGTTTAAATTATAAGGGTGCAGTGATCTCTCATTTCCATTCATATTTGAGCCGATTCAAATGTTGACAAAGATTGCCTTCACTGTTCAACTGATAATAATGAGGCATACTAATAATATTGAGGTTTGAGGTTGAGGTTGCACTAGTGGAGCTGCTCAAGAATGTGTGCAGCGATCTGTATAATTCCCAATACTGCAGTTAAAATCATCATAGGACTCTTCTTCGTATGACCATCCTATTACATAGTACGTAACAAGTTGAATAATTCAAATATTGTGGAGTATCCGTTGGTTGAGATTTATTGCATGCGTATCGACAGGAAGATTATCTTTTTGAAAAAATAGATTCTCTAGGAATTTGAGCCATTAATGTTGGGTGTCGCTCTTTCATAGTTTGAGCGTTCATTCCCTTCAATGGTTCATTGCACAATTTTCCTTGTCAGGCCTGTTCCATAAGCTTTTGATAGGCCTAGTTGTGTGCTGCATAGTCGCCACTTCCAGTAAAACGATGATCAAGTAGATTATCAGCATAGCTTTCTTCTCCTCAGCATAACTGATAATCCCTCTTTTAGTGATTTATCAGGTTTTTATATTCGAATCTGTTCCTAGTTACTTTCACAACAACTCAAACCAAGTGACGGAGATTAATTTGGACATTTACAACAGCTCGAACAGCTGACATAATTTTCTTATCAGTTCATTTCTCATTATTGCTTCATTCTGATTCTAGTTTTGTTGACCGTATTTTCTTGAAGCTTCTTCCTTTATTTCATTATTCACTATTTTGTTCTTGTTTTCCTTTCTCCTTAACTCTCATTATCATCCTCCTCCTCCACTGACCTCTCTTCTACTGATTCTATTCTTCACCTTCTAATTCCCTTCTCACCTGCTTTTTCACTTTATTGTTCTCCTCAGATTTATCTTTTATTTACTTCTTCTCTTATTTCATTCCATCATCCTTATTCTTAATATGCTTTCAATGTAATAATTATCATCAGAGTAGATGTAGAGAATGAGGTCCTCATTCTCTTCATCTACTCTTCCCCATATTTCATTGCTTTTCTTCTGTTCTTTCCTTCCCACTTCAATTAGCCTAATTTGGTACTTACCGCTTATCCTTTCTATTTCTTTTTCCTCCTCCTATTCCTCCTGTTTTTCGTGAGCTGTCAACGTTATTTTAGATAAATATGATGTTATTGAAGCCAGAATAATAAAATATTTTGAATAACAATATTTATGTAGCCTAACCCACCACTTCTACTATCTACTTCTACTTCTACTACTTCTCCTTATCGGTTGTCCGTCTTCCCCATTTTCACTTATTCTTCTTTCTCATTTTATTTCTTACAACATCCACCATTTTGCTTCTCTTCCATAATTTGTTTAGCTTATTTTTCTCTCCCACATCCTTTACTAGCTCCTTTTCTAATTTTCCTCACTTTCTTTTTATTTATCATTCATTCTCTCCTCTCTTTCAATAATGTATTTTATTTCTTCTTCCACTTCAACTTAATTATTATTCTTTTTCGACCTCTCTCCTTCTATTCACTCTCTTCACATCTCTCCTTCTTTTTTTATAGTATTTCTTCTCGTTTTTCTCCATCGACGTCTTTGTTCCACGTTTGTCTCGTGCCCACGGAAAGCGGCGTCGTTTCTATAATACACGATTAAAACAAAAAGTCGATGGAAAGATAGTTAGACACACACTTATCTGAATCGAAACCATTCCGACAGAAATAACAAGCTGGAACTAGGCATGATGACATTTCCCATACCAACTAGCAGCTATCAGTCCTCTCCTTTCTACGGTCGTTACCCGTACCAGCAATGAAATCAAGTTTTTAATAGAAATCAATCGTCCGACCCTATACTACTACAAGCTTTCAGGAGGATATGTATTATTTACAAGAAATCGAATTGACAACCGGAAGGACGCTAGTTCAATTTAATCTGATACCATTCCAGCTTGAAAATCTAATTATTAATTAATTTTGAATGGAGTTACAATGAATGTCTTATTTATACAGGATTCCGCTCTGGCGAATGAAGAGTGTCTTGGAAGTCTCCAAGAATATTAGTTTTGCTCTCAATAAAATGAAGAGAGAAATCAATCAAATTCAAAATTTTCTTCAGAACCACCGAAGAAAACTTCTCTCTCTTTGAAGCCTATAGGGTATAGATTACTGGATTTCTATAATGGTTTGCAAATTCCTTCATAATAATCTTGCAAATTATTTTGAAAAATGAAAAAGCTAGTAAATTTGAAAGATAAATGATTATTCTGGTGCTTGTAACTGTGGTTTTTCTGTGTATAACTTGAGTATTTAATGGGAATATTAAAACAAAATATATTGATAAAAATTAGTTGATGCCTTGCTCTTTCTCTCATATTACCGTAACTAGTTTTCATCATTGGAGATTCATTGCTGATAGTAGTGACAAATTGCACATTGCTCATGGTACATTAAAATGATATTTCAATCATTTAATACTTCAGTAAATACTGTACTTTATGGATTGTGGGATTACTGAAAGTTCGCTCTCTACCAAGATAGATTCTCACGAAAAAATAGAGCTAACTCTTGTTATTTCATCTCTGTTGCCGTTATCTTATCCTCTCAAAAATGGCAAAAGTCCAAGAATGTTCCTTACCAATTCCATTTCCTCACTGTCAGTACCGATTGATGCCGAAAAGCTGTTTTAGTGCTACTCTTGAGGTAGCAATTTGCATTTTTGGTTGAAATTGGCTTGTTTCAAAGACTGAACTATCTGGAAAGCAGATTTTGGCTACTTTGTATAGTTTAGTAGCCCACCTGATGAGACAAGGTGTCGTTGGATTTATTCTATTTTGGTCTGGTACAAAAAATATACTTCCAAAAATACTGTAAGCAAAGGTTTCAGCGAGATGGTTAATGAAATTCATAGCATCATAACAAATTCATTTATGTATATTATTTTTCAAATAAATGGATAACTCCAGCAGTACTGGTATAGCGAGGAAACTTTGAATTTCCTCAGCTTTCGGCAGAGGAAAAAATATCAATAGCAATTATTATTAACTTCACAAATGAATTTGATTCACATAAAGTCTGTGACATTACTGTACGGCACAAGACAATTTAATCAGTGAGAGTTTATGTTGATTCAATTTTTTTCAAAAGAATAATTGAATATTAGAGTTAAAAAAGATCAAGATTCGTAATATCTACTCACCACAAATAAGTGCAGCTCTTTTATCCAAATTTCCAATATGTTCCAAAACGTTTTAAGAAACGGCCACTCATCTAAAACACTACAGCCATAATTCACTGTTTCACTTCAAACACAAACTGACGGTTGTTGGTTAAACTCAAGTACTACAACCTAACCACTTAAATTGAAAGAATAACACATGTTTTTTTTTTTAATTGGGAAATGAATAACTTAAACTGATATCAAACAGCACTGTTTCAAAAACCTTCAGTAAAGTTTTTTATGTTCATTCATCAACACTTCACACTCTATTGTCAATCAAATTTCGATATTTATTCAACTTTTAATCACTCTTAACACATTGTTACAAATATATTAAGGTCACAAACTTATAATAATATTCACACATTTAAATTTTCCCGCCTTCACGTACGTATATCACGTCGTGAAAGTTGTCTTGACGTGTTGAAGAGATGCAGTCTAACCTCAAAGACGACCGCTCACTGCAAGGCCGCAAGTCCTACTGAAAGCACGAAGTTCGGAAATCAAAACTTACACCACCGCGGATCCTCACGTGTGCGCGCGCGTGCTGGTATCCACGCGTGCATGCGCTCTTGATATCAGCATTCAGCATCCACCCTCTCTTTATTTCTAAATCTTTTTCCTATTCGTCAATCTTGAGCCGAAACTAAACGAAAATTAACGACATTCTCTTCACTCTTGAACTATTGACCTGCAATTTGAAGAAAATCACGAATCGCTCATATCCGAACCGATCTGGCTGTCAGCGGATGAACGTGTTTACATGCTTTTAATAGTTGCTAGCACCTAATAGTTTCATTGTAACTTGTTTGCTAGACGCGCGTGAGTTAAATGTGGCGTGGTTACTGAAAGGTTATTGCGGAGAGACTGATAATTAAATCAGCCAAACTAGAAATGAGTTGAATTCTACTTGCTGACATGCATCGTTCGGTGTTGTAATAGCTTGATATTATTCAATATTCAATAAGATGCATTATTCAATAAGCATTATTCAATAAGATGATGATAATAATCATAATGTTGGAGTGAGTGCTTCAAATTGATAATAACTGGCTTTTCTGGGACAACCTAATCTATTAGCTATAACTAAGTATATTTTCAGGAACTCACGCTACTTACCTTAATAGTGATTCAATAAACTTTATACCAATTTTTATTCCGTTTTCTCGTTATTATTACAATATTATTCCAATGAAAGTGAATTTTAATTTCCTTATTATAGCCTGTGTGAAGATGTATGATATGAATACATGATCAAAGCTTTGTGCAACAGCTTAATATTTAGTTTCAAGAGAATATTCTACACAAGATTTTACGTATATCAAATAATAAAACAATCAAATAAGATGGACTTCTATCATATTTAGTCATTTTTTATCGTATCATGTTTTTGTATAAAACTTGATGGATTTCCGTATTTTCTTGGAGGGAGATTGAACCGTAGACACACAACTTGAAATAGTAGAAACATCTTATAGGTTGTATAAACATCTTACAGATGTTTCTTCATAATATAGAAACATCTATATATTATTGTCTCAACTATCGTAGATAATAATTTCCCAAGTGTCGCAACATGTCTCAAGGATCTGTAAGAATGGAAACGGGGACATTATTGTTTTGAATCAAGCGGCCATCCGCATACAATCGCAAGCAAAACATGTGTAGGTGAATACTTGTCTGTTTGTATCAACAATCGTAGATAATAATTTCCGAAGAACACTAGCAAATACCATAAAGAGAGTTATGAATCCTATTAAATTTAAGTGGAAAATAAGCAGATGTGTGTGGCCGAGGTGTTGCCTGCCAAGAAAAAACCGGCATCCGGCTAAAAGTAGTATACTGTCACTACAGTCTGCTAAAAGTAGTACTGTGTAGTTGGTGCTGCGTGGAAGCGTTAAGATGTACTGCTTTTTGAATGACACCTGAATTGAATGCATCTTGATAAGACCGGACACATATATTTCGCTCATTTATGCTGTTTATGTAGGCAATGCAAACTGGCTTCTATGCGCCGCGTGGCGTGTGAAGTAGTGCTCTTTCCTTTGTCAGTCAGCTAATGAGGCTGTGAAATTTTGAAATACGACATTCATTAATTAGACGCTGCTAGTAGAGGATGAAAGTGGTAGTGGGTTCCAGTCAGAGAGAATAGAACTGAATATCAACTGAATACACTATATTATAAACCGTAATCTAGAAATGAACTTATCATCCTTTACTCTTCAGCCTCATGAAGGTTTCAATGTTTAATGTTTGGGTTCATTGTTCATACCATTATTAACTCATTGAATTATTATCTTCTCTAAAATTATCAGTATAGAATAAATGGAGGGTTGAAGTGGCAACTTCTTCTTCTTCTTCTTCTTCCTCTTTATCGAACCCTTCTGCCTCTCAGCGTCGGGTGGTTTTGGTCCTCGGTCCATCGTCTCCACTCCAGTCTATCGCCCATCATTCTCCGCATCTCCTGTCAACTCCTTCCTCGCACCTCCCCCAAAGTCTTGTAAAAAAATTCCCCTCGCAGGGAAATCTGGAGAAAGAAATGGATTAATTAATCTGGAATTAAGCATTACAAGCGTTATTGAACGACAAGAATATTTTTCCTTATGAAATGTCCCATAAAATGTTGAATATTAGCGAAACGATTTCTGTTAAGTTACAACAACAACGTTTTCTTAACTTAAGAGCTCCTTTTGATGAACTCTTCAGAAAGTGAAATCATACATGAGAAGTGCTATAGATCGGAATCATTATTCATTCACAGACATTTTCCCGTTAATAACCCTGTTCATACGGTATAATCGAATAAAATGTCTCTCAAAATAAATCTCTGCGTCTTGTAGATTTCATTTTGAGATAAGATTTTCTATGTTAATCTATATAATTTCAACAATTATATTTATTCAATAAAATTCAATATACTCATGTAATGAAGACTCAGACAATCAGGTCCAAAATCTATTGTTTCCAACACAATAATTATCAATAAACATTTGGAATTAAGGTACAATCATCAAATAATGTACAATCATCAAAAATTCTGCATATATATTATCCAATCACATCACAATACTCAGTATCCAGAACACATGTATTCTTCAGTTTAGATTCAAAATGACAGAGAAAATCTTTCAGCACAGCTTAGAGAACTTCAACGTTCAACTCAACAATAATATTGTTCAATACAATATACAACTACTAGAAAACAATAGCTCTTGTTCAAATCAATTATTTTCTTGATCTACAATAATTGGGCGAATAAATTTTTCTACACGGTAAAAATATATGATTATGCTTGTTGAGATAAAGCAAATACATTAGGCTATAGATATACCATGCAATAAACAACCCCCCCTTTCCGGGAACAGGAGTTTTCCTGGGTTCGAACCTTCATATTGCCCACGATATTTATTTTTGGGTTCGCCCCTGGTGTCTCCTAAGAAATTTTGACTCTGTGGTTTACGAGATTCCCATTCTTAGCCATCGCTATAAATTACCCCTTGTCAAAGAAATATTTTTAGCGACTCGAATTCTGATATAGCACATGATTGTAGATAGATCCATGACCATAAGATGGTCAAAAGTAGGCTATTTCAAGTTACGAGTAGTTTACCCTTAAGTTATATGCTATCAATTTAAATGAGTTTCATATTGTAGTTTACAAGTAGAATGGTACATCATTCATCCAAAATTTTAGGTGAGTTCCCAACCACCCGTATAATTTCAACCACTGTTTGAAAATAAGCGCGGGAAAATGAATCAGATGATTTCATCTCAGCTGTGATTTTACGTGTGCTCTTGCGGCAGGATCTTGTACTACTAGCTTCAGCTGCTGAAGTGCTCATGCCTGAGCCAGAAGTCAGAGCGTCGTCTGCTATGCATGTAGTTCTAGAGAAATAGTGTGCTTTATTCTTGGTCTTTTAGCAAGTGTTTAGAGATCAGGGTTCATTTGAGTGTTCCAAATGCGAGTTACTAGTTACTAAAAATAAATTGAATCATATTTAAGGAAGCTATGTTAATCTCTGTGTACAATTACCAGTGATAATGAAATAATTAGTTTGGTAGCTGTGAGGACCCGGATCAATGCATTTGAGTGGAAGTGTGATGCATTTTATTACCGAGAGCGGGCAGTTTTAATGCTTAGAAATACACATTCTGTAGGTAAGATCAAGTTACATTATCAAATACAATCTCTTCTTGTGACTTGCGATTTTGTGTTTCAAGTTAACTAAGAATAGCCGGATCGACTTTTCAAAAATAAAGGTTAGGAATATTATTGTTTGCTGTCTTGAGTTTGAATAATTATTATGAATCATAATATTGATGATGTACCGTGAACGGATCTGGTCAAAGATTTTCTTGCTTATGACTTCATCTTGACTCATTGATTTTTCAAAGAAGGAGCAATTTGTATTTATAAACTCGATTGATAATGATTCACATTGGTGATGTCACTTATTTAGTTTCATTCAAATTCTTTTGGGTTCAAGCTGAATTTCAATAATCCATGACTGAATATTTTTATTCTCAGTGGTAAAATTATCTTGAGGATATTTCTTTACTTAACTTAGTTTGTGTTTGTCCAAGTTAGTATTTTTTTATTTTAGAAAAATGAATCAGCAGTCCATGCAGGAACTTTTTTTACAAAGTTTTCATTTGGAATAAATAAATTGAAACGAACATATATATACTTGAGTATTTCTTTGTAGTTGATATTTCTTCCAGTTGAATAGCTTTGATATATTCTTGAGAACTTGGAATGAACAAAATGAGCTTGTGATGTATTAGATCGCAATGGTTATAATTCCTCATGTAATTAACATGAGACCGCATCTATCATCCGTCACTAACATCCATATATATAAATGATGAGAGTCTCATGGTCATGCCTTTTCATATTTCAAATGTATGAATTATAATTTGATCTATAGATATAACTTACTTTTATAGTTGATCTTGTATTAACAGTATAACTTAAATCTTTCTATTTTAGGGTCCCTTATCAATCAATTTGAAGCTTCCTCATGAACTGAGTCGCTAATAGCCTAGCTTAGTGGTAGGATTCAGAGTCAGGTATAATTTGTGTGAGCTGAGAAGGAACGCCGTTACAATGACTATGACTCTTTGACTATTGTGAGCAACAAATTATTCCTAGGAAAACATTGATTTGTTTAGAAACATTTCTATTTCAGTCAAGACTAAGATTGGAGCTTCTTAAGAGACTGTACAGTATTTCTCATTCAAGTTCATTTCAAATGAAGCGTTCAGTGTTATCAGTTTCAGAGCTAAAATAGCAAATCGTTCTAATGACTTGTTAAATTCTACTGCTTGGTGCCATTTGAAGAACAGCAACTCAGTTGATTTTTATTTTATAAAAAAGCTTTAACTTACCTAGTTTACAAAGAATATAATTAGACCTATTTCAGAAAATATTTTCATGGAATTGTCTATGAATATTTTCCTATAGAATAACATAATTAAGATCAATAATTATAAGTTTATCTGAGAACTAGTATATTTATTTATTGTCACATCACATCATATTTTGAGTTACACTCATTTGATTGGTGACTTGTCAAATAGCTACAAGTAAATACAATACTGTACATGGGGGTTACTTTGTGACACGCGGGGTAACTTTGGGACAGTTGCATTTCATCTATTTTTTCAATTACTACCCCATTTTTATGCTTTCTACGAGTCTGAACACGGTCAGAACAGTTGCTCTAGGTGAACTGCTATCTATTGACCACTTCTCAGAAGTTATGGGTGAAACAAAATGGCGGTTTCAGCTATTCTTTTAAATACTCATATTTTCAATGTTGTGGAAAATCTGGAAACTTTCTATTGCCCATCGTTCATTTTATGATATATACTTCTAAGGTTATTATGATCATTTCATATATTTGTTGACTCCAATCTAGCGTTAGAAAATTTGAAAAACTTGTTTTATTCTCATTTTATAAAGATATAACCAAGATTTCAGCAAGTTGCGTGGTAACTTTGGGACAACTGCGGACCGTCAGAATGTCAAATTGTTTTTAGGGGTGACACACATCTATAATTGGTTTTCCCTCATAAATTTGAACACCATCCTGAGTACAAAATAGTTCATCAATCTTTTTAGAAAAAATTTTCAGGTTTTCGGGCATGAAATTTTGTATGAACGGTAAAAAACTCACTTTTCTTAATAAATTCATTGACAAAATGGGAAATTTTATGTTGTCATGTTTTTTTTCAACTGTAGACCTCCAATGTATGAAACTATGCATGAAAATTGAACTTTAAACTTAGGGCTATTTAAAATAATTGATAGATAAAATGAAATAAATCAAATGCCCTTGCGTAAAAATAATACTTGGTTTAATAATAAGTTTTAAAAAAGGGTATTTGATTTATTTCATTTTATCTATCAAAACTACTATGCATTTTTGATCATTTTTAGTTTCTATAGGGTCGTATAAAAGTACCCTTAGGTATAAAAAGCCAATTTTCCTTTTTAACATTCTCAAATTTTGTAATTGTTTTATAATGTGATATTTTCCAACTTTCACTAATTTTTTGGTTAGATAACGATAAATTGAGGTTGAAATTATCAATTTTATAGGCTACATTGTTGTCATCAATCGACATACGTTTTAAGAAGAAAAATCAGTTTGTCCCAAAGCTACCCCGCATTGCTTTTTGTGACTTTGACATAAGTTATATTATGTTTTATAATAAGACATCATCTCCATACTTGTTCTATAGGGGCATCGTATCAGATAGTCAAAAAGTGTAGCCAGGGTTGCCCATCCCCCCATGGCTGATGGCGCAAAATCCCCCCCAAAATCCATTGCTTGTCCAATAGTCCCACAAAAAAACCCACTCACGCCCCCCCACAACCACTTACAAAATGTTACCAGTAGAATCATGAACTTTATTGATTGAAAGTATTGAAATAATTCAATGACAGTTGATTTCAGCAACTACACTTCATTTGACGTAACACTTTAAAAATAAAGAATAAAATGTAACTTATTCAAATAAAACGACAGATATTTTTATATTCATTCCATAATATGGAGTATAACTTACTATAACTATACCTTGAATGCTTCTTCTAATAACCCTCTTTCAGGAGCAATGAACTGGGGGTGTACCATCGCAGCTAAGCAAGGGGTCCGGGGCCCTCCCCCGGAAAATTTTGTAAAAATTTACTTTAAAATTGCTTTTGAGAAGGCCATTTTATGGTCTATTAAATGAGGAAATCCCTATTTTTCGAGCATGAAATATTGATAATGATAGCCTATAGGCTACTGTACACTGTCAAGGCAAACTCAATACCAAGTTTAAGATTCAAAAACAAAAGAAAATTCAAGAAAAATTTATTATGAGTTATTGAAAACTCGTTCACTTTCAGATTGGGATAAAATTTAAAATTAAACAACTCATTCTTTCAATGTTGCAGTCGATATTTACTAGCAAATCTTCACTTGCTCACTTTGCAAAATTGATCCCGATAGAACCACTGCATGTTTCGATTTTCAAGCTGAAGTTTTCATTTTATTCATTCAAAATTTCAAAGTTAAATTAAACTTCCATAAAATAAATAAGTGCCAAACTGCCAATTTTGGTAGTTTGGTAGTGGGAACTGCCAAAGCATAATTACTTATTACAATAGTTTATTATTCACTATCAGTCCTATCAGATTCAGAACAGCTTAGCAATATCTACAATTTCATACTTATTGCCACGGTCATAGATTGATAAAAATAGCTATCAATGATGGTAGACTGAACCAGGATTTGTCCCGCTAGGGAAAGTTTTTACAGAAAAAGTACTCTAAAACTATATTTTCAAGAGTTTGAAGCCTTAATATTAGTTTCATTACTTGTTATTGTTATTAATAGTGCATTAATTTCTCAATAATTATTAAGTATGCTGTATAATATGTGATTTTAAATAGGCTAATTGTAAGCTTAAATCCGCATTTTGAGCAAATAAAATTCATTTGAATCCAATTATTTAACCAGGTAGGTGAACAGCTAATCGCAGTCCTATTGCCAAAGACAGTAATTTTATTCAAGAGGGTTTTAAATAGGTTCAACTTGTAATATTCTTAAACAGATACATTACATTTAACAGATACAGATTTAATACAGATACAGATATATTACACAGTTTGTTGTGTGGCCATTTATTGATATTAGTTTGCTAGAATGCAGGTTGCCAAGTTCTAAGAAATGAAATATTAAAAAATCACGATATTTTTTTGTGCGGGCCCTTAGGCGCGCGCCTAGTTGGCCTACCCTTGAATCCGGTACTGAATATAATTATTACGAATCAGTATTTTTCTAATAATAAAGCTCAATTGAACGAATAAATGGATATCGGATTATGAAATTTATATCAATCGATAATCAATAGAATTTTTACATCATCACGATGAAATTATGATAATAATTATATATATTTGTTGGTGAAGAAAACAATAAAATATATCAACATACCATGTTAATACTGTAATATAAATTATGAATATCATAAGTCAAAATCTCGTGAAATAAATTAAAATAATTTAAACTTGGAGTGAAGTTTTTCCATTTCAAGAAAATGGAGGGGGTTTTCATTTGAGAATTGATTATTCAGGTTATTATAATAATTGTTATTATCACATTAATAATTGTATTAATAATTATAATCAACAGGCAAAAAACTGTTTTAAGAATCTCCGCCCCTGAACGTTTTATTAGGTAGGGTCTTAGGGTCTCTGGACCCCGCCATGTGCAAACTTTTCAATATAACATTAAATTTCAAATCAGAAAGCTCAAATATCCTGATTATAAATAAATTGAAAAACTTGTCAATTTGAAGGCCGTTTTATTTATTTCCATTTCCAGATTTTTCACTATTTTCTTTCAGCCGTGCGTCCCCTGGGACCTTGTGTCCAGGCAGCAGGCACTGTATTCTATACAATTGATGCAAAGCAGAAATTAGTCTACCGCTTGATACTTGAGGAATAACCATTTTACCTTTCCTCGCCTGACGAAGTTTTCGGTTCAAGCTTCTGTCGTTCTTCGGCTTATTTTTTCCTCATAAGGTTTTGATGAACCGTCCTTCTTTCACTACGATTATTTTATATTTCACCGGAACATTGTTTTTCACCTTATAGCCTACAAGAGTTTCCTCTTAGAGAGCTCTAGCCACTTGTCATCCCTATGTACAGAATTTAACAAAAAGCTCTGCACATTTGTATTTGAAAGATTTTTCCAACATTTAAGACATTAAAATTTAGTACGTCTACATTGAAGTTGAAAGAAAAAATATAAAACACTACAAACTGCGAAAATTACTAATACCGGTAACACTACAGTACTAAAATCTTCAAAATCTCGTACCTAGTACCACGTAGACCGAACACAACCGCTCAATTCCACACTGGAACAACGACTGAAAATGAGCATTGTGTAAAATTGGAGAACCAAATATTTTCACGTCAAGTCGTCAACTATATTCTATATACTGAGAAGGAATAATTACAGATTACAAGAACCGATTAAAATCGATTTTTGTTTAGGTCTGAATTCAATTAAAAGTTTTGCATGCATTCTGAGAAATGATCTGGCAAATATTGCTGAAGCATGGCTCCGTTTAGCTTGGCAGCCGTGATTATTTGTAAACAGAAAGAATCGTTAGACATTTTTAATCCATAATAAGAATAACTTAATGGTTCTATAGGCCTTCAACTGTCATATATTATTCTATTATACAGTTATTCTATAGATATTAGTTGGATTATTCAAATATACATTATTCAAATGTAGAACACGTTTACATTTAAGTGGAACATCAAAAATAATAACTCCATTCTACTGTAATTAAATTTATTTACCGATTCCCCCCCCCCAAAATTTCCAATCTTATAATAAATATTCAATAATATAATAATAATCCCCCCCAAATTTCGGGCCGATGGCGCAAGTTGCGCCATCAATCCCCCCCCCCGTGGGCGGCCCTGAGTGTAGCTATCTCTTGTGGCAATTACATATTCGATTGGATGATTAGTTTCTCACAATATCTTTGAAAACTAGTAACCCTGTCCCAAAGTAACCCACAGTTACCGGTAATGAATTTTTAACTTCTTGACTAACTTAATGAATATTCAACCACTTATAATGGATAAGTTATTTGATTTCTTGACCAAGTCAATCACATCCATTTGAATGTCTTAGGACCCATTAAAAGCCGATAATAATACTTCAAGAAATGAAGTAGACACACAGAGAAGAAGCTGACAATGAAGATCACTTCATGATAGTTAAAGTGCCAGCTCTTATTAATGTTCCGGTGTTCCTATTCACATCGCCATTCAGTGCAAATTGACGTATCATAATCAGCATGATTATTCAATAATCCTTTTTAAGGGAATTCAAATAAATCATTGAATTATCATTTCTATTGTTGAAATTGATTGATTGATTATTTAACGATTGCTGTTGAAAACTTCCATGAAGTCCCCTTAATCTTCTAAATCGTTCCTGCTCAAAGTACAAACAAGGGCATTTAACTAATTTCAATTGGATTCCTCTAGAATGGCTACTAGGCCTAATAAGTATAAAGGATTCTATCAGAATTCATTTCTATGTTTTCCATAGATTTTCCTATCATACCCTGATCAAAACAATCCTTGGGACTGGTTGAAATGATTAAACATCCACACTTAGCCGACAGTACATTTACATTCATAGCCCGCATAATACTTCCATGTATTGCAATAGAAGAGCTTCTCCAACTTCCTTGATGAAAGAAAGAAGGGGACAATGCTATTGATTCTCATCTGGAATTAAAATAGGAAATATAGGCTGGTAAACAAAACTCAAGCTTTACAGTAAGCACTACACAATTGGGAATTGTAGAAATTAATCTACAGTAGTTTTTTTCTAAATATTAGTTGTCAATTGTTTCATTCATTAAAAGAAATTCATGGATGGATCGTTGGAGTAAGTGATAACGTGCTGGTTTGATAATCATGAGATTTTGGGTTTGATTCTTGAACAAAGCTCTTGTCCAAGAAGAAAATTCATTGTACTTATTATCGTGTTGTCATAAGGCTTTCAAATAAGTACTGGATGATAATCTGTTGAATACACAGAACGAAATCGATTTATTCTATTAGAGATTATTCAATTGAGTGAGAACTTTGGGATCCTTTGGGCTAAGATACAAGAGAAAAATAATATTTATCAAGTTTACACGTACAGTAGTTGCATTTAATCAATGTTTGAATCGATCCACACGATTCAAGTCGGCTTGTCAATGTATGAACCGAAATTTACAATTGAAAAAAATTGAACTTGTAGCAGTTGACGTATCTACTTGTTGAATTCGGATTGACTTGTGTAACTGAGGGATCAGTTTTCTATTGAACCAAAATTTGCTATTGATAAGAATCTGTATTTCCTCCCCACGATCAAAATCCGGTCAATCAATATATTCATATTTTATAAAATACGAATAAATTCAAAATGTGGATGTCACAATATTCACAAGATAGAACTCACATACTATTGAGGCACTATAATGATCCTGCTTTTCTTTCAAGGTGAATATGGATGAAGAAAAAGAAGAACCTCTCACACCAACACACGTAGAAGTCAAGTCGAACTTCATCAATACCAACAGTGTATACCACAGTGCCGAAGAAGTAGACGATAACAGTAACAATTGCCAACAATCTGTGAGTATTCACTCGTTTTTTCAACACTATTCTGTCTGTCACTTAGGTAAAGAATTCTGAAAATGATTCTCTAGAATTTTCAACTATCCTTACTTCAAACTAGTTATCTTGCGTACGAAACTGGATCAGTTAAACTTGGGGAAATTCTTGTACTTTTCTAAATAATTTATTCAGAACTATGATTTGTACTCCGTCGGTTCATAAAAAGAGGGAAAAATATTTGATTTATTTAAAATTTTGAGTGAATGTCTTAATATTTTTTTGACAATGAATGATTGACTAACTGTAATTGGGTTGAACAATCCTTTTTGAATTATATTTATTTATTAAAAATTCACCCCAGATATCAATCAAGGATCAAATTACATGGTACTCTCAAGGTTTAAAAAATAAGTTTGTTAATTATTATTCTCTTTACAACTCCTAATGCTTGAAAGCTTTCTTTGTCGTACAAAGGTTTTCTGATATCTGGAGCAAATTGAATACCAATTTTTGATAAAGGACTTGATGTCCAAAGTGAATCCAATTACCAATAAGGGTGTGGTCAAATTTGTTTGCTTGAAGCAAACATCTAGTGTTCATTGTTTGTTCGCCTATTCGACGATTTTCTTCTCATTGATCAAGAGCGGTGTATTGTGGGCTCAAGGTTCATAGCATTCTTCTGTTTAGAGAAATGAGAATCGTAAGTTATACTCTCATCCACTATCAAATACTATTTACAGTGCCATTGAAATTATCAATAGAGCAGTCACTCACCCGTTGCATCATGATAAAATTATTTATAAAGTCAATTCTTTTTTGTAAAGTTTTTGTAGGAAGCCTATATATTTGATTCCTCGTTTATTATTTTTTGATTCCTGGACTGTCTTTTTTCATGGTAACAAATTGAAATATCAATCTTAGTTCAATTACAAAAGAATGGGTTGAAGAATTTCATCAGCTATTAATAATAACTTGATTGAGTAAATTGAACAAGTGTAAGGCTCTTGAAATCCAAGTTTTCTGTCTCTTGCGAACCAGGGCCACAGGTTGAGATTAGGATAATCAATTATTTAAATTTTTCATCAAACTTCCTTTCCAAGTTCAACGAGTTTGGAGATGAAACTCTAGTAATTGAAAAACTTTGACTTTCACAAAGATTTTTGGCCCAAACTCTCTTCTATCTTTCCCTTGTTATGGGTTTGTTCATCTCAAATACTTGTATGTCAATGGGAGAATGAGGGATTGATTAAAAAGTTATTCAAGTTTAAATTTGATTGTTACATATTATAGGTAATTTTTCTCAGATGAATTTTTGTCCATTGAGTTTCAATGTGTTAATTTTTATTGAAATGTAGAGCTCATACTCACTAAGTAATTTATAATAGCGTACATATTTCGTATTTGAAAAATGAAAGAACTCGAAATTACTTGTTGTTATTCGTATTTGTTTTCAATTTGCAGTCAAATTATGCAGGTAGCTGTCTGTACTTCAGCGATGGCATTCGATCAATTGATTTTGTGTTGGTGTGGGATGAAAGTTATACCCAGTCGATGGACGAGAGTGTTATTGGAAAGAGACAAGTGAGTTCTACAAATTTATTTATAAAATTTTAAAATAAATGTTATAAGATCTTCAACCCATAGTCTAAAGACATGTTTCTGCTACCCTAATACCCTATTCTATTTTTTTATAATATACATGTGAATATCCTGAAACAAATCATGCAATTAAGTTGAAATATGTAGGTTATGTAGAACAGTATATTTTATACTCACTTGGAATAATTAGTTTAATCACGTATGTAAGTAACTCAATTGCATTAAACATTTATTACAACAGTCTCCAAGCAATGATTACGAGAAGACATCTTTTATGAGGGTGATGACCACGCTTACTCTAAGCTCACATAGTACATTGTAATGATATGAGCGGCGTAGATGATTGTAATGGGGTGATGAGTGGCGTAGACTGCTTTTAGTCTGTCAGGGTCAATTAAATACAAATTTTTAATTTGGTTAAAGCTTACACCTACCTGTCAGTTCAGCTTAAAACTCTTCTATTGAATGAGTCCATCGTATAATGATTTTTAGTGTCTTTTTCAACCAAAATTATAATTTCGCTACTTGAGCAATGTATTATATTATAGGCTATTCTATTATTCATTTATCTTATTTCCAAATGAAACAGCTTGTTTCCACTCGCTATAAGCTTATATCTCCAGCCGTACTACCATTTCTAATATGCATTTATCTATTAAAGTTAAGGAGGAAATGACCTCATTCAGTCATCTTTCTCATGGAGTTGATCTCTAGATCAGAATTTTTTGAACCATTTTTTCTGACGGCTCAAGTATGAGTGTCCAAGGTCAGTCCCATTGCTGGCTTGTTATGTACATTGTGCCTCTTATGCAATGTGTATGTAATACCATTGACTATGTATATAAGTATACATATATCCATAGTCAATGGTAATACTATATCAACTTCTCATATTATCAAACGTAAATATGTAAGCCTACCCTATCTATGTGTTTGAAATCTTATATCAACATCAGACAAGTATAATCAGATTGAATTCTGTGCATGAAATCATATAATTTTCTCATAGGTCTAAAGAATTGCCTATCCACAAATATAAGATGTGAAATTGTTATCACTGAAATCTTTGATTCATTCATGGAAATAGCATTTTTCAATAATTTAGAGCTATGTAATATTCGGTTTTAGAATCAGTTATTGCAAATAGGAAGAATCCAAGTTAATTATTTATTAAGAAGAAAAAATTTGAAGGACAAGTAGGATTGAGAGAAAGTGATTTCGTCCTAGCAAGGTAATCAGCCGTGACATTCTTACTGTCAACGCTGGAGCAAATTCGTTATACTTGTCAGAATCTCATTGATTGTGTACGCTTATTTTATTTACCTCCATCTCGACAAATGTTTCTTCAAACTTGTTGATCAACAAAGAACAATAAAAGGAATGCTGGTATTACAAATTTCCTTTCAAGCTCACAAGTGTACACTTAATACACTGCTTAACAAATTTTGTGATGAGTTGAGTTATGATTGAAAAATAATTCATGCTTTTACTCTCAGTTTATGTTTTTCTGGTAATAAGTTGGTTCACAATCAATTATGAAATATAAACAGATTGAAATGTAATGAGATTCATTTCGTTCCTCATTGTTGAGATCTTCTTTTCTCATGATCATTTTCTTAATCAAAATTGATGGTTACAAAATCCAATTAACCCTGCATGTTTTTTCAGTTCATACTTACATTAATATTATTCTCACTCAATAATTTGACTACTCTCTATTCCATGACTCTATTTACTTGTTTTCCTTGTACAATTACTTCCTAAATAAAACATTAAATTGATTTTAATCACAATTTCTATTCAGGAAATATAAATTTATGTCATTATGTAGACTAAATTATAAATACCTACCGCATGAATAATAAATTAATCAATTTTTTATTTCAAGTGAAATTATTTTATCAGTATGTGATAGCCAATTTCCAAATCTCAATTTCATTTTAATTCATACAGTTTGATCGGAATATTACAGTTTTGTTTTTGTTTATGCTATAATATAATCATTATTTTTTTTTCAATTTTATAGGTATTTGAAGATAGCCTGAAAGAGGAAGGTTTAGAACTGGAATATGAAGATACTCAGGGAGGAGGCTTGCATTTTATTAAAATACACGCAACACTTGAGGTTTTAAGAAGATATAGTGAAATTCTAAAATTTAGAATGCCTATGAAAAAGGTTAGTCCATTTATCGTTTTATAATCTGTGGCTACGTTTTTTGGATGGTTAAAATTGAAATTTTGACAGCCATGCTAGTCCAAATATATTTTCATGAAAAGCAATCAGTACATCATAACAACATGGTTATGGATGTGAAAGAAATCAGAAAGTTGTAATATGCATAATTGAACATTTTAATAGTTTTTGTCCCAAATTTAGAAACTCGTTTTGAAAATAATTATTTGTAACTGTTGAATCTGTATCTGTTGTATATCTTTATCAGGCACATGGAACGAGTAAATGTATCATGGCCCAATAGATGAAGCAAATGTTTTTATGGCTCATGGCCTCTAACTTGCAGCAATTAACACGAATGTGTCAGCCTTTTAAAACTAATGGAAAGCTTGTGTTTTCATGTTTTTCTTTGCCCTCACTTGGGAGTTTTCTTTTTCCAATGCAGCACTCTCACTTTATCGATTCGCTCATTGCTTTTGCAATTTTTATGAACATTTTTTCATTCCCTAATACAAAAGTGGATTGCCAAAATGCACGAAGTTAACTTGTTTTTTGAACGGAGAAGATTAAAAATACTGAACTTGAAAGATAATGATAGAGGTGGTCAAAATACTCATAAAGAATTTACTGACTAAGTCACTTATAATCATTATCATTCATGTAATAACTTACAATGGAGAGTAGCCTACAACAGTACAACAGAGTCATAAATCATAATTTAATTATATGAGTAAAGGTACCATTTATTTAATAATGGTATTAGTTTTTTACTAATTCATTCAGGTCTATTGGATTATATAAATATAAAAAACCGTTAGTTGGAGTAATAGAGTAGCGATAATGGCCTAGCTTAGTAATATCCTATATTTTAGGATAAATAATATTGAATGTGCGAAAACTTCTTTTGAAAAAGTATACTACATAACGAAGCTTAATTTATACTGTGATAACCCGTGTTAATATTTTGCCATCTTTGTTGCTGATGTGAAATTTCTTCGTATATTATTTTATTGGAAAACCCCTGGTTTTACTTTTCAAAGACAGGGCCAGAAACTCAATCTATTGGAAATAATAATTGTGATAATAAACTAATGTGATATGTAATATCATCAGTATAATAGAATCTAGCTATAACTTTTCGTGTTAGATCATTCTCTATCAACTTTAATTTTATCTAAATGTATAATTTGTGTTTTTCCTGCTTCTAGGAATTATGTACAATGCACAAACAAGTCAAGCAGAATCGAATTTTACAAGCTACCACGTTTTTGACTGGAAAGGTGAGATAAACTTTTATATTATAATAATTTTATTGCTGTATCGATTGAAGTTTCTGTTTGCTTTGATATTTATCATGCCTTGCTATTCTGAACTCTTGGAATTTGTTTCAAAACACGATTTCAAATACAAAACTTGAGTTGTATGGTGATTGGGATCGCCTCACCAATATTGGTCATACATTCCTTCAGCTTATTCCTGCCATTTAATTTAAATTCAATGATAATATCAGAATGCATTGTAGTAGGCTATTGTTTGCTATGGCAAACATCTTATAATAGCCTGATTGAAGCAGCGTTCCGAGAATATGTTATTTCAAGCCAAGGTAAAGTGTATTATTTATTGATTCCTCAAATTTCCTCATAGATTCATTCATGCTTTCTCAAGAGAAACGACAGCTAGATAATAAAAAAGTTGTAATATGTTGGTATTATTCTATATTGACAAACATTACTCACATTCCGTTATTATCAGATGCATATATTCGTATGTTTCAATAATTAAATACTTAATCCTCATGGGCGATTTGGAAATTTTTCTACCTTTCTGATAATAGCGGTTAAATTGAATTCTATTTTCCAAGGGCTTTTTAGAGCCTTTCTTCGACAGCCGTTCTTTTCCCAAAGAGGGCTATGACAGTTATGAGATTTTTCAAGCCTCATGTCTATGTAATTACAAATTTATATTTATCATTCTTTGTGTTCAATTACAAAGTCCTAACGGTCTATGATTCACTGAGTTGTATTTGTAGCACTATGTATAATGTCATTTATAGTACAATGTTATGACACGATATTTTAATTTCATCAACCATTTTTCTCCCACATTTTTAATCAAGAATTGAAAAAATAATGGAGTTATTCCTTGTTTTGTTTTCAATATCGTGGTCACAGAAAATTCCCGATTTTTCTCTTGTAGTAGTTAGCATATCTTGCCTTGTGTGTTGGTTAAACTCACTAAGCACTCTCACAGGGGTTTGTTTGGTGTTTATTTTCAATGATCGCCTATTATTGTGTCATAATAAACTTTTTACAATTATATATCACAAGTTGAGGCTGAAACTATTCTTTCGTCTCTAAAAATAAAATGTATCATCTTCAAACGCTATGAAATCTATGATTTCGTATTCCAATGTTTAATTATCTTATCAATGACTGTTCGTCAACCATTCATGTTTTTATTTGCATTGGAAATTACTTTTTTGATGGTATAAAATATCACAATGCATACTAAATTTTTCACTAAAATTTAGTAAAAAAGTGAACTGTATTATACGTTTGATATGATGACATTTGATGTGACAATAATTACTGCAGTATACAATAGGTGTCTGATAAATAATGTTATTATACTGATTAAGGCAAATGAATGCATAATTCTTATTCCTAAATGTATTCGAAATTGGATGTTTCTCCAAGAATACATTTTCATGTACGTATATGGAAGTGAAATTCTGAACAAAATACTTTTTACTGTATATTATTGGAGCAAAGTGCATCTTGAATGTTAGAATGTTTGTAAACTTACCAAAAATTTGAATTTATTCCAATACCGTAATAAAAAAACTTGAACATTTCTTTATAAATTTGTAAACTTTGTAATCTTCCTACCTCAGCTGCAAAAATGAATCACACTTCCTGAAATTAATTGCCTTCCAAATAGATGAATAAACTACTGAAAAATGTATGTAAAGAGATGTAATACTCGAAGACGTGAATTATTAGAACTTTTTCTTATTCATCGATTTTTTATTGATCTTCCATTAAAATTATATGATATATCAATAAATTGTCTTTCAGAGTTGAATTGTTGTTTGGTAGTTTAATGACTGAGGGTTCGCTGAATCGCTGCATTTTTATTCCTAAAAACCTTTCGCTTTGATAATTGCTTTAAATCACAATCTGAAACTGCAATTGGTTTTCTGGCGGTCATCCAATCTGGATTAGGAAGGAGCTTTCTGTCTTCCTGCTTTGAATGTGCACTTGTGTTTTAAGATTTAATAAAATTTATTTATTCTATTCAATATATCATTCTCCAGGTGTGTGTATTTATATTTAGGAGGGGGAAATGTACTGGGCTACAGACCTGTATGATAACTTGGTTAGTATCTATTAAATAATCTGCCTCCTAATCTATCACATGCATGAATTTAATGTAATCTCTTCTCATGCATATAATGTGAAATATCAAAATCATTACTTTGCTGAAATCTCACATTTTATTTGAGGCTGTAAAACATATTTTTGTAGTTGTTCAGTTCGAATCTCATCTTGAATCATGAGCAGCTTACATGTCTCAGTTCGAGATATTACAAACATTCATCAGTCTTTCTCGTAGCTACTTTTGAACTAGTATTATTAGTTGGGTATCCACAAACTGGTAATCACTAGTCCCGTGTAACTAGATTACAATCTCGTATCATTAGACTTGTAAAAGAAACCATTCAGAGACATATTCCTTATCCATCATATTAGATCCAATTTATTGCTATATCAATCAACCGATTATTTGTTATTTTATCCGATTAATAAATGTACCTCAAATATTCAGTTATACCAAGCAAGTATAAAATTCAGTAAATGAGTATAAGTAATGAGTATAAATTAGTATAATGAGTTCATCTACCAAAAAGTTCATAACTAAGAATAAAAAAATTGGATTAACATGTTAATGTTGAATCCATTTGAAAGAACTACTGTATTTTGCTGGATAAGGAAAAATATACAGTAGCATCCATGTGTAAATAGGGATCACAATTCTGCCCATAAAATTTTTTTCTTTGAATGATGGCTTAACGCTTCTCTTTCTCATGCTGATATTGTTTAGAAATTCAGGTACATAAAACATCATTTTTAGAAAGTTGAAAAATCAATGTAGTGTTCATTTTTTTGCGCTTGTCTGCTTTGACATGAAGATTTAGGTCTATGTGGTTAGAAAGCGTTGGATTTCCATGAATACATATGAATATGTATCAAGAAATTCCATAAATACATATGAAAATGTATCAAGAAATATTCTTGTTACATGTTTGATTTCTCTATATTTTACAAAACTGTTTGAAATATTCATCTCATGATTTAACGAACTGCTTTGTACAAAAATTCAACTGCTCCGTTGTTGTAGAATCGTTCTATAATGAAATAAAATACACCGATATTGTAAACTCTACCGTATATTTTGGTACAGGACCAAGGTTTCTTGGCCACATATTTCACATTTTTAAACTCACTGAAAGCTTGAAAATCTTGAAAAGCTTGAAAATGGCAAGTTTGAAAATGTGACGTGTGACCTGTGTGGCCACGAATCCATTTTTCTGTACCATAATAAACTTTAGAATTGACAGTATCAGTGTGATCAATTTCATCCTTTGTATAATTTCAAAAGAATGATGCATTCATGAATTTCAAGCTTAAAACAGTAGTTTTCAAGGATTTCTCTGATATAAAAAAAATCAAATTAATTCTCCTCCAGCATGAAATTCTCACAACTGAATTCAAATAATGCAATTTCCATTCACTTCCAATTACGATATTTGTTATTGAAGATACTTCAGTCATTAATTATAACTTAATTTAACACTTTTATTTAACGCCTCTCTATTAAAAGCACTTCTCATTAAAATTTTGTTATTCTCTCTCCACTTTTAAATATCTAATTTCTCTCACATACCGGTATTATTCTTCTGGAATGTTTGCACTTTTTTCTTGATGCTCTCACTGAATGCGTTCCATTTTTTTAAACCAATAGACTACAACCACTTTTAGACCCTCACTTTAATACTAATATTATTAATTCTCTCACTCCTTGTACAGTATTTGTAAATCAGTATGAATAATTTTCGAATTATCTCATAGTATTCTAATATTGTATTCAATTGGAAATAGTTTGCAGCCTATAATTTTAATAAATGAATGGTCTTGAAGTAATTGAAACATTTAAATTTAAGTAGACGTCATTCTACGAGAAATGTGTAATCTTGAGTCGCTTCGCCTTCTCTTGTATCAATCACGTTGATGTTTAGTTGGTTTATTGGTTATAACAGAGTTTTCCTATAATTTACAGTGTTTTGCATTATACATTCAGTTTGCTTTCTACTTTTTTAATGATTCATTTTTCGACTTATTTGCCTACAGATACCCACTCTCCATGAACGGACATGGTCAGCTATTGACTCAGTAACAGATGTGTTCAGTAAGTTTATGAAAAACTATGTGTATGTAGATAAAAAAGTATTTCCCGATAGAGGGAGGACGTTTACCGCAGTCTACAGTAGAGATAAGGAGTACTTGTAAGTAGACACTATTGATTTCTATTAATATCAAACTTATTCTATAATATTGTAAAGTTATTACTTGTACAAGTTATGAGCTACAAGTTATTTATAGTAAATTTATTGTGCAGTTTCCTCCAATCTAATATTGGTGATAGACTTACAATAATTGAAAAAATGGGGTAATTGTGATCAACTTATAAGTTTGTTACACTTGACAATCTCCGTGTCAGCATAACTATGTTCCATCCTTTAAAACTTAATTTATTTTCACATGTGATTGATGATGAGAAGTTTGATCAACTTTCGTGCAGCCGGAAAATGTGATTTTTATTATAGACCAAGTCCAAGAGCATCGATAGAGCTTTTATAGGCAATTTTACATGATATGAATTTGAATTAATTTATATAAACACTCATATTAATTAGGAATTTTTAGCATTTGTCCTTTTTTGAGCCGAACTAAATCTACATTAGCCAAATCTGTAAAAGCTTGGAGTGTCTCCATGTATTATTACTATCTGGTATATGCTAGTATCCTGGAGCAGAAAGTTTGAGTAAATCAAATCAATTGAGTGGCTCGTTGGAGGAGTGATAAAGCGCCGGTCTGATAACCAGGTGAACCCTGGTTCGAATCCCAAGCGGAGAACAATTTTTGACCACAGCACAATCACATAGATACGACCACCCCGTCTTTCGGAGGAGACGATAAGCCGTCGGTCCCGACTACCTAAAAAGTAGTCGTCATCTATCATCCATTTCATTGCCCACGCACATGCCTATGAGCTTATGTGGGCTTCACCCTCATAAACAAACAAACAAATCAATTACTAGCTATGTTTTGATTGAAACAGTTGCTTATAAGCATGTCTGTTATTTGTCCAGCAACTACATTATTGTTTAAAACTCACCTTCCGTCAGAATACAACTTCTAGTAAATTAATCTCGACCCCTTTTTTTCTATGAATCACGTGTGTGAAAACTTTCTTCAAAAACAATTTCCAAACATTGTCAATTTTTTATTTCAGATTTGATATACATGCTAGTGATTTTTTCACGCCGGCAGCTCGCTCTCGTATAGTTCAATTTATTTTAGACCGTTCCTCTTTTAATAAAGACAAAACTGACGTCTTCCACTTTGGAATAGAACGACTTGTTGCCAGTTATGTGTACAGTGCAGCTTATCCGCTCCATGATGTAAGTATAATACGATAAAATATATTTCAGATACGGTAGTACATTAAATTAAATTTTGGTAAATTTCTAATCTAGTGTCGATATTCTAATTTTTTCAAGTACAGGTAAAGTTTGTTATGATATCAGCTTATCTATGACACAATGTTTTCAAAATACATCTTTTCTCGTAAATAATAATTATTTTTTTCAATGATATTCCGTGAAAATACAGGGTTCGCCAATGAAGTGGAACGATTTGAATAAGCAACAGGTTGTTTAAGAAATATTATTTTTTGTAATTTTTTCATCATAAATAGAAAGTAGAAATATAGCCATTTAGTGTACAATAAGTGAAAAATCATTTTTTTAATTTATCATCTTTCAAATGTCCTCCATTGGAATCTATGCACTTTTGCAGCCGGTCCTGGAAGTTTCCCATGACATTTCGCAGCATATTGAGTGGTATTCCTCTAATCTCATCTCGAATCCATTGTTTCACAGCATTCATGGCAATTCTCGCGGTGTGGCTTGTTGCCGCATCTTGTTGGAACATTGATAAAAAAATAACAAAAATAATATTTCTTAAACAACCTGTTGCTTATTCAAATCGTCCCACTTCATTGGACGAACCCTGTATTAGATTATAATGAAATTTTTGTTTTATAATAGTAGTTTATGCAACGGTTGTATAATGAGAGCCTTTAACGCACAAGTGAGATATAAGTTAGAGCACGAGCAGCGAGCGAAGCGAGTTAAAATTTAAAATCAAAAATTAAATTCAAAATTGAAAATTAAATATTGTAATAAAATTTGGCAGTTTCAAGTATAAGTGTTAAGTCTTCAAAATAGTTGAAATTTCCAAAATAGTGGCCAACTGGTATATTAATTTTGAATTTACTATCGAAAGTAAGGTTGTATAAACTTCTGTACCATTACAGAAATTTAGAGCTTTCAATTGTGAATAAAATGGTGCCTGATTTGTCAGGATTCGATGATAAATAACTGAGATATGACGATTTCAATTTCAATTTCAATTTTTCACATTCAGTATGGTAACTGTAGGAAAAATTTAATGTGTAATACGGGCACAAAGTACCTTTGCTGCACTCAAGAAACTATTCCTGTAAACTGTTTCTCTCGATGCAGCAAAATCACACTTTGCGCACTGATACACAAATAACTATTGAACTCACTCACATCCAGTTATCAATTCAAATCTATAGTATATGAGAAGGCTAAATGAACATCAATAGAAAATCTTGAAACCAATGAATAGATAGAATTATTATTCTGCAAAATTAAAAATTGACTCAAATTTGGGCAAGGAGGCGAATGAAACAGGCTACATTTGTTTTTCAACTTGAATCTTAAATAAAGTTTTTAGCTTATTCCATTCCTGTTATTTTTGGAGCTCAACAAACTTGTCTGCGTTTTACAGAAAATGTTTTCAACTAGACAAGTAACATTGGTTTTGTAACTAATCATTTAAAACAAGAAGTTAGTGAAGAAACATAGAATTTTCTCAATAAACATTCGCTCTTAGTGTGAATTTAGTGTAAGTTCAAACAAACAAAAACAGTGTAGTAGCCTAGTAAGTTATATTATAGCCTACCGTAGGCCTCTATTCATAACTCATGTTACAATTTAGTTGTTTTTACATCCGAAATAGACTAATTATCTTTAAAATATAGGCCCAAATTAACAATAAAAACGTTCTACATACCGTATATAGCTAATTTGCCTTCTGGAGTTGGAAGAATTTCATTCTCAATGTCATCCTTTGAGAAAAGTTATTAAGCAATTTATAATAGAAGTTAAGGTATTATAAACTTAAAGATATATTAAACTATCTAAACTTTAGACTATTCAAATGCGTAAACTGAAATATTGATGAACAGATACCGGTAAGATGAAGTATTATCACATGTCGAAGTTTTTAGGTTAGAAGATTCGACCGCTGTGTTGGTTGTTTTTGTTTATCAGTCCGTTGCGAAATGGTCAAATAGAACACGAAATGAATTCTGGAAGAGTGTCGTAAAGTGACAACTGTATCGTAATGAGAGTTTTTCGATACAGTCCTAAAATTCCGTTTTGAAATGATAGCCATTTCAATTTAGATTGTAAAACTGAAACAGGAACTTTTCGATACACCCGTAGATAAAACATATTTTTGTATAAAATATATTCAACGTGAATTATTTTAGTAGAAGTTTATTTTGGAAAGTGAAATAGGAGAGAAACACTATTTTTCATATCATACATATAATAAATTCGTATCTGAATTGCTTCTTCAACACATATTGATAATTTATGTCCACATATTGACTTTTTTAATGATTATTGTTTCATATATTCTGTTGACAGGGCGATCTGAAAACTCCAGGCAGCATGAGGTATCTTTTGTACACAGAATGGGCGTCCATTAAGAAGTGTTTTCGTTACCAACCCATAGATCACATCAAAAACTATTTCGGAATAAAAATCGGACTGTATTTCGCGTGGCTCGGGTTCTACACGCACATGCTCACTTTTGCCTCTATTGTCGGACTTATGTGTTTTATCTATAGTACACTTACGCTTCATGACAATGATCCTAGGTAAGTTTCCTATTAGAATATTTTTGCTTCATATTATTTGAATTTTTAAAATAATGTACTCTTACCAGACTTTCCAGATTAAGTCTTAGTTTTTTAATATTCTTCAATATTGCCTTGAAGTTAAATTTCTCAATATACATATATATTTATCTGTTTTTTCTGTTCTTCAAATCAGATAATTTCTCCAATTATTGTGATAGGATTTTTTATGCTACATTCTGCTATCAATTTCTCATACAATTCATCACCATATTGTTGAATAATTATTAGAAGTTTCTAATTTGTGAAATTTATGCAATGAATTAGTAATAATATACTTTTACTAATATTGCAACCTAGAATCAAATCCGGGTTATATTTTATATATTTGAATGAATATATCCAATCTAATCTTGATTCAACTGTAATAATTTTGAGCCTATTCATATTTATAATGGTAATTTATTCATCATTAATTTATTCTTCACGAGAATGAAATACTGTGAGATTGAAACACAAAGTCCAAACGTCTCTTCTTCTCAAATTTTAATAGTATATTTTGATGGTTGTTATTATGTTATTATATTCATTACCATTCAAAGTTTAAATTATAGTGTTTGAATCACATTAGATTTATTTTTCAAATTTAGAAATATTTTGTCGCAAACCTTCAATAACAATATAAATGTTTTCTGTTTGTTTCAGTCAAGATATTTGTAACCAGAATCTTAGCATTAAGATGTGTCCATTATGTGATCGTTTCTGTGATTATTGGGATCTTTCCGAGACCTGTTTCCATGCAAAAGTTACTTATCTATTCGATAACAATACTACTGTATTTTTTGCCGTTTTCATGTCATTTTGGGGTAAGTATAAATCACGCTATCACTGTATTCAATTTTTAATTTGACTTACTGTAAGAGACATAATCATAATTTTATAAACATTAGCCTACTATTTCGATTACTATACTAATACTTATTTATTTATTTATTATCCATTAATAAAAACTATTATAATGATCTATAATGATAATCTTAAAGAGAAATCCTCTGTGGATCTAGCTCCTCTGTACGCTGTTCTTATTTGATATTTATAATATTTTCATTGTATTTGAAACCACATTTATAATTCCTGAACCAACATTAACCGACCTGTAGTGATTTTCCTATCTTGCCAGAAAGTCTATTTTGCTTGGACAAACCAATAAGAAATTTCCATTCGGATTTGCAGCGACCATGTTCCTGGAGCTGTGGAAGCGGTACTCGGCGGAGATCACGCACCGCTGGGACCTGACCGGGTGGGACACGCAGGAGGAGCACCCGCGGCCGCAATACCTGGCCCGGCTGGCGCACCTCAACACGAAGCACACTCGCATGAACATTGTCACCAACACCGTCGAGCCCAAAGTGCCCTTCTGGACCATACGTTTTCCGGCCACCCTGCTCAGTTTTTCCGTTGTTCTCTTATTGGTAAGTTTCATTTTTTTGAAAATTGACAAATTAACGCAGATGCTGATTGGATAGTTGAATAGTGAATGAGAGAGTGGCCTTTGTCACTTGAATAGGGTGTTTCATGGAGGAGTACCTTAAAATTTCAATATTGATTCAATGCACATATGTATTATATCCTATTCACGATCATTTGAGACCAAATAAACAAACTTATTGCGTGTGTTTGCGTGTAAAGATAGGTTTTCTTTTATGCGAAACGGTCCGACGGCCGGCCGTAGTCGCACAGTTGTAGCCAATCACAGCTCTCTTTGTTAAAGGTGATAGAAAAGCCAAGAGCTGTGATTGGCTACAGCTGTTCAACTGCGGTCGACCGTCAGACCGTTTCGCTTAAAGGAAGAACTATCTTTACACGAAATCACACGCAAAAGTTTATCAATTTCTTCTCAGGTGATCGTTAATAGATTATAGAAACAATCTTATAAAAAGAAACGTAGGAAATCTGAAGAAAGATGGGTGCCGGTAAGAGTGAAGAATAAGACAAATAACAACTTATGTGTGTGATAGTTATTCCTTGTTACTTCCTCCTAGTTTCAAATGTACCTTTCTGAATCGGATTTAATTTTGTTTTGTGAACACTTCGAAACATTCCATCCATCTAGCTGTTTAGAAAGTATTCTTACTATTTGAGAAGGTATTCAGTGAATAATTTAGATTATATTCTCGAAAAATGAATGAAAAAGTGAAAGTTGTAGATTGATGTTTGTAACTTGATCCATATGAGGATATACAATAAAAATTGTATTATTTTGTTTGAATTTCAGGTTACCTTAGCTTTAGCTACTGTACTGGCTGTAGTGCTGTATAGAATGTCTGTATTGGCAGCTCTAAGTGTATACGGTGACGAAGTGATAACTAGTTATGCCATACTGTTCACTACTGCAACTGCAGCTTCAATCAACTTGACTTGCATTTTCTTGTTCAATTGGGTTAGTTTCATCTGGTTGTATATTTTGTTGTTTATATCAATAGCTAGAAAGTTTTAATAAGGGTGAGCAAACAGAAACATTTAGTCAATCATTCAAATATGAGATTGAAGTTTATATTCAATGAGATTCAAGTTTCAGATAAAAATCGAATGCAGAATGCATTGAAGAGGTACTGTATAAGCTCCAAACATTCATTAGTTTGCTTGAAAGAGCTTGGAGATTGGTGAATTTCATTAAAAAATCTCTTGCAGGTTGACTGATCGCTATTAAAAGTGGAATTGCAGTATAGTAATAATGATCAATTCTGACACTTCTGTTAGAACATTTGAATTTTATTTATTCTAAATTTCTCTTATACAAGTGACATCAGGAGTTAGAATACCAAACTTGACGCTGAGTAGTGGTCCTGTTTAGTAAAATTAATGGTTGATGAACGTTTCTGTATTTAGAATGGAGAGATTGAGATATGAATTGACCAAAACTACTCTCAACTTTCATATTACTGAACAAGGCCAATTAATCTTTCAGAACGCAACTATTCAATACACGAATAAAACACTGAATTTAGTCCATTATGCTCTGTACAATGCGAACTTCAACTTCATTGATTTAGAGGTCTTTATCGGATAATTCTCAACTTTTAATATTTTTGTGATTTTTCCCATCAGGTTTATGGTTGGCTTGCCGAGTACCTGACAGAGTTGGAGATGTTGCGAACGCAAACCGAATTCGACGACTCTCTGACGTTGAAAATGTACCTTTTGCAGTTTGTAAACTACTATGCATCTATATTCTACATTGCATTTTTCAAGGGTAAATTAGTGGGCTTCCCAGCGGCTTATAATAGGATATTAGGCACTAGACAAGAAGAGGTAAGGCTTAGAACATCTTTTATATACTCAATTGATTCTATTACGGTAGAACAATGGGCGAAAAAATTAGCCTGTTAGTCTCAAACCATTAAGAGTGGGTGGTAGTAGTCGGCCATTTGCCTAACAGCAGAATCAAGCCCCTTAAGAACAATGTAATTCTTATCAAATTCTTGGAGCAGATATTGCCTCTATTTATGGACAGAATTTTACGTTCTTTATGTCATTGGAAAAATAATTCAATGCTCCAGGGAGTGTACTTTTTTCTGTTTACTGATTTCAAGTTTATTTTAATAATTAATCAACTATAAAAATATTGAACTCTGATTATTAAAATAAACTTGAAATCAAAAAAGTGGAAAGTCAACCTCCTGGAGAATTGAATTCTCTTTCCAATGATATATAAAACGTGAAATTCTGTTCATAATTCTACCGTTCGGCAGTTTGCCGTCCACTAACATCCACCCTTTATAGCTAGTATGAAAGAAACAAGGAAAATAATTTCAGGTTATTCAATTTTTATAACGAAGAATAAAGAATGAAGAAAATGATGTAGCAATCATACAAGTGAAGCTACAAATTGAATAGAGTAGGATAAAATTATACATTAAAATATCCCTGGATAAATTTAAATTTGAATATCCTCAACTATGTTATTGAAAAAAATGTAATTTTGTTACAGTGTGGACCAGGAGGCTGCTTGACTGAACTCTGTATCCAATTAGCGATTATTATGATTGGAAAACAAGCTAGCAACACTGTCATTGAAATGCTTTATCCGTAAGTACACTACTATTCATCATTAAAGAGATATGTGGGATGTTATCTGTTTAGAATTCTGGAATTATACCGCATTTAATTCAATTTTGCTGTTATCGAATGATTTTCATTTATTATGCTCATCTCAGTGAGGTCTGTCTTCGAGTGGTCAGTCAGCAAGAGCGTATCATTCAAGCTGGGGTGGCTTCGCTGTCAATACACTTTCAGAATAGACTGCTAGCAGTTTCCACGAAATAGTTGTGCATAGGTAATAGTAATTAGCCATGCGCCCAATTAGATGAAATCAACTATTTATTTATCTATTTGAAAGAATCCATTACTTATTGGATAAAACACACAGACAAATAGAACTATATCAAATAATAATAACAATTAGAATCTCCTTATATTGTTACATGATAGACAAAGGACTTCGGCAACTGCAAATATTGACCAATCTACTAAATAGCAAGCGAGATCCATTGAATGAAACTGGTGTAGGCCTTCTGCAATGAATCCAGTAGTTGGTGTACTGTAATATCTCATAATTCTTCCATCTATATCAAATAATATTACTCGTTTGTGAGCAAATAAAGGACAGGTATTTATTCTTCATGAGTTGGGGTCTATGTTTCTTAGAGACTAACCAAAGAAAATTATAGGAGCTTAATATAGGTGTGTATTGAAGCTATACGTCTGCTCCAGTATACTATTATTTATTTATCTACTTATCCAGAGACAAACGCACAATCATAATAATCAATCAATTATTTCTTATTCAAAAATACATTTGGGTGAGTGCAACACCCATTGGGTTAGGGCTTATGCCCTAAACTGCTCCTCAACCAATTTATACTTAACAATTTATACATAGTCCAAAACAATATTAGCTATGTTGAATCATAAAACTAATATTACAAATTTTAACTTTTAGAAAATTACCACTTGTAAAAATTTAGAATTTATATCAGTACACTCCAAAGTATAATGATAGGGTAAGAGGCAACACGCATAGCCATTCACTATCTCTATCCCAATATTGTGATGAAATATTTAGTCCAGAAAAGGTTATGTTTCTTTATGAACAAAGTATATTGTAATGATATTTCTCTAATTGATACGAAACCAGCCTCTTCCACAGTAATTAATAAAATATATCAAATACTTTGAAAATAAAATGAACAATATTAATCCCTATTTTTCAGATTGGCATGGAAATGGTGGAATTCAGTGCAGTTGAAAAGGAGGAGCATGAAACGAGGCCACACACAGTGGGAGCAGGACTACAAGCTGGTCGACTGGGGGTCGCAGGGCCTGTTTGCTGAGTATCTGGAAATGGGTGAGTTGAAAATATCGTTTGTTTATCAAAGTGAAATTCATGAAATTTGTTATGAGAGTGGAATTTCTTCACACTACCACAGCATTGACAGAATAAAGAATTGATACGAAAAATAATTACAATGGTAATAAGAAATTAGAATTTCGTATCAATATGACTATAGAGACTGATAATACAGTCTCTAAAAATATGCCTATTAGCTTATTAACAGCTGTGTTGGGGGTTCACACTCTTGTATTAAGCAATGTCATTTCTAGTTCAAAATTTTTTAGATGAAACTAATTCAAATCTAGTTAAATTGGCGAATAGACATGGATTTTCTTCTTTTGATGAAAGGTATTGCACTGCCCATTCCTTCTGAAACACTCTGTATTATGTAGAAATAATTATAGAGCAAGAACGACCATCTTTAGTATATTTTTAGATTTTAGTTCACAACTTTCTCAAATGTAGATTTTTATTTCTCAAGTTTTTATTCTACTGCTATTTAAATAGTTGCTCCAATCTTCAATTTCTCTCTTTTTCCTAAAATTCCTAAAACTGTAAGTCTACGAATCAATTTTCTTTCAATAATATGCACAAGACGAAACACTTATGAAATGCAACAGTCGGAAACCAAGATACGTTTTGGGATAAATGACACGAGACTTTTCAATTTGATTGTTGTATAATATGATACATGTATAATTTGTTTATCTTCTCAGATGAGTGGGTTAAGTGGAAGAGGGGCTCTTGTGCCTTAACTTCGCCCACATCACTAACGTAATGTACTAATTGGAAAATAAATACATTTATCTATCTATCTCAGAATGAAATTAAACTGTGGCCACACAGCTTCAGGGTTTGTTCACAAAAAATGTTGACTTCATCTGTGTGTGTTTTTCCAGTGCTGCAGTACGGTTTCGTGACAATATTCGTGTCGGCGTTCCCGCTAGCTCCTCTGTTCGCGCTGCTTAACAACATCCTCGAAATGCGCCTGGACGCCAAGAAGCTGCTCACCTTCCACCGTCGCTTCGTTTCGCAACGTGTGCGCGACATCGGCGTCTGGTTCAAGATTCTGAACTCGGTTGGCAAGCTGGCTGTCATCACGAACGCGTTTATTATCGCATTCACGTCGGACTTTGTGCCGCGCACCGTCTACACTCTCATGATCAGCGACACGCACTCGCTTGAGGGCTTTCTCAACAACTCGCTCAGCTACATGAACACTAGTGACCTCGATCTTGATTCGCCGCCAAAGACTAAGCTCGATTATTGCAGGTGAGCACAACTCAAATTGAATTCTATTCACCATTTTCAAAAATATATGCTGCAATTGAATAATAAATAAATATGCAATAGCGTTTACATTAAAATAGAACAAATACAGGAAAAAACCTGCAGAGACATAAGCCTGAGCGCAGGTAAGCTGCCACTAGAGCATCTTGAGCAAAACTACTGTGTTGTAGAGAGTAAGTTCTTGCAATAATTTTTCATAGTAAAATAGCTTGCCTGGTTGTTGGTCAAGTGAATCATAAAATTATACAGAGTGTTTCAGAAGGTCAAGGAGTGTCGAGCATTTTAGGGTATTGTTCCTTGGTAGAAAACGAATCATTTTCAAAATGTCTGAAAGTCCTCAATTACTCACACAGCCGCCATTTTTGTTTTCTCATTTTCATCTAATCTTTCAATTTTATAATTTTGTAGTGGCCTTGAGAGGGTACCATAGTGGTCAATTATTATGTAAAATCAACCGAGAAATGAAATAAAACCAGTTAGAAGTTCGTAACTTTGATGATTATTGAGATAATTAGCAAAATAACCTGAAAAACTACAAAAAAATTCAGCAATCTTTTCATAACTGCTCTTTTTGTCTGTTTTGTCTTCTTTAAATCCTGATTTGTGAGGTTTGGGTGCGTTTCAGACGAAAAAGTTACTGATCATATTTCCTTCAGAATTGAATTTCCTACTATGTAAAACAATCTAAAATACTGGTCAACAATTGAATATCCGATTTCTATCCCTTTAAAAGTTGTAGAATGTACTTTTTCAGCTTATTCTGCTAATTATCTATCTCAATAACCATCAAAGTTACGAACTTCTAACTGGTTTTATTCGATATTCCGGCTAATTTTACATGATAATTGATCACTATAGTACCCTCTCAAGGCCACTACAAAATTATAAAATTTAAAGATTAGATGGAAATGAGAAAACAAAAATGGCGGCTGTGTGAGTAGGCCTAATTGAGGAATTTCAGATATTTTGAAAATGATATTTAGGTATGTTTTCTACCAAGGAACAATACCCGACACTACTTCTGAAACACTCTGTATATAGCAAATTTCAGTAATACCAATAATTGGTATTGATAACAACGTCAGAATTTCATATTCATAAGTCTTTCATTTCACTTTATTAGGTCCATCTACAATTATTTCTACACACAAAAAAGAATGCTAACTTTCAAGGTTTCACAAAACGACGCATCTCAATATTATTTTATAAGAGATGTACTCGTAATATAATAATTATTAGGCCTATATTAATCAATATTATTTTATAAGAGATGTAATAAGATGTTTAAGAGATGATATTAATTAATATTACTTCATAAGAGATGTAATATAATAGTTATTATTTTACATCTCTTATAATATAATAATGAGATGCGTCGTTTTGTGAAACCTTGAAAGTTAGCATTCTTGTCTGTGTGTAGAAATTATTGTAGATGGATCTAATAAAGTGAAATGAAAAAAATTATAAATATGAAATTAAGACGTTGTTCAATGTTTTCAGTCTTGAATACTTTGATTTTATTTTTCTTTGTGGTTGATTTTTCCTCTGTGTTTTAATTCTTCTCTGGTAACAAAACTCATCTAGATTTTTTTAAATATCTTGTCCTTGCTCTTTCTTAGATATTCGGATTACCGAGAACCACCTTGGAAAGATAACAAATACGAACGGACGAATATGTATTGGAGAGTACTCGCAGCTAGACTCGCATTTGTTGTGATATTTGAGGTGAGTCCAATCGCAATATTGACTATTGAGAAGTTTTTGATAACTGTTTTCTGTGTATGAAATAATTCCTCTCTGTTTCTTGAGAAAATCTTTTGGGAATGTGCAAGTTCTATTCAGCAGAAATATTTATCATAATACATTTTGTTTTTTATCTTCAACTAATTCAATCCAATATTGAATGTTATTGCTGATTTAAATAGAATAGAACTACTGTACTATCTATCATACATTGGAAAACCGAAGTAGTAGGTGATAAACTATACCCTTCTGTAGCCCAATCAAGAAATTCACTCGAACCAAAGTTGATAATTGATCTTGGGTCCAAGATGGGCTGACATCGTAAAAATCACCAAATAAATTTTTAGCCTACTCTTATATTGAGTCAAACATTCATTTTGACTAGAATCAATTGAATGTTGGTGTGATCAATATAGATGCTTCATTGATATTTGAACTTTGTTTCAAAGTTGAGCCCAAGATGAGCTGGCATCGTAAAAATCACTGAAGAAATTTGTAGCCTACTCTTATTGAGAATTTTTAATAAGAAGTCTTATTGAGAAGACAGTCTCACGATCAACCAAGCATTCATTTTGAACCAGAATCAATTGAATATACATGTAGGCCTATGGGTGACCATTGATTTTGAATCTCTTATTTTGAGTCATTGAATTATGTATGTTTTGTTGAAAAGCCAAGGATTTTGATTTGCTTTGCAGAATGTTGTGGTGATGGTGGTGCTATTCGTGCAGTGGCTGGTACCCGACATGCCTTCCAGGCTGCGCGATCAAATCCACCGCGAAAACTACATTACCAACGAGATCATAATAGCGCAGGAGGCGAAAAGAGCGCGCTGCAACTCGTCCATTTTTAATTCGGTTGAAGACATGAAGCAGGTGTTCTCCAGAATAAGACATCTGAGCGAGAATCGGGAGGACAGAGCTGACCTGCTCAATGACAAAGACGACGATGATGATGATCCTGAAGCCGCTCAGAAAAAATCAAATGGAAAAGTTTCGCAGGATTCAAAATTCTCCAAGGAAGAAATAAAGGACGCCGCCCTTGTTCATAAACCTGAAAATGTGGGCGAAATCTCAGAAGTATCCGTGTGATGTTTTCAATTTCTGTTTTATTGTTTTTTAATGAGTGATTGCTGTTATTTCTACAGGTGTGTTATATGTTGTCATTGCTGATCTGTGTTTTGCGCAGTTCAAAACACAAATTATAATGGCTGTAACACTGGCAGCTAAAAATTGAATAGAATATTATTAAGGATTGTTTCTACTCAATTGGCAGATATGACATGAATCTCTTAGTATAGATTTCATAACTGGTGATGTCACATGAGCTACTAGCTTTTATGAAGTTTTTAATGTAAAGAATTATGATGAAAAGTTTCAGTGCAGCTGGATCCTTTAGAATTGTTTATTTTTGTCACAATCATGAATAATACGGGTCAAGTCTGCAAATAATTAGAAGTTTTAATCTATAGTTTATGTTGAGAGAAGCTTCAAACACTTAATTTAAATTTGTAGAGCGTGCTGTTCACGGGGCGTAGTGTCGGCCAGTCAAATATCTGTAGCTAATCACAGCTGTTGTTGTTTGACTCAATAAGACAAAGGCTGTGATTAGGGCTCTATAAAAAGGAGCCCTTTTTATAGAGCCCTAGCTGTGATTGGCTACATGCTACAGATATTCAACTGGCCGACAGTACTGTTCCCGTCTACAGAACGCTGAAGTCCTGTAATGAGGATAACTGACTTCAAGATACCCTCACACTGGAGGGACATGGGAGTCGGAATATAATGCTATCCTTCATTCACAATGACTTTAGACAAAGTAAACCAACCCATAAATGGTGGCTAATGTTACGATGACAAACCTTAGTAACAATACTATTTTTTTTGTAACGACAAACCTTGGACGATACGACATAGGCATACCTACGTTTTTGACTTTGTCTCGAGCTATCTTGAGTCGGATATTATTTCCAGTGTGTGACCATTCAGTCAGCCATCCATATTTTTACATCTATAGTCAGTTGCGCTGACTCGTTTTTCAAAAGTTCCTCTTTATCGTTCTTACTTTGCGAGTTGTTCCGTATAATTTTTAATAATTGAAATAATTTGATATTTTTACAGTATTTAGATTACATTGATAAGATACTCGCACCTGTTACTCGGGTTCTATAAACTCCATTTTTATAGAGCCTCACTCGTATCAACTTGGTTGACTCTGGTGTTTCACTCAAAATTTAGGAAGCGGTCAGAGTAGGTAGGGCTGATTCAGAATTGAAAGAAGAGACTAAAGCATAACAGAATAGGACATTTTGTATTAACGCTGTGCATTGTGTATGTTCGAACAAAAATATTCTGGTTTGTTCCCGTCTTGATGTGAATTGAGATAACTTTAGAAATTTTGTTACCAGAATTGAATTGTATATTCGTTCATGAACTCTTAAAATCAACCAGGTCTTCAAAGCCGAAATGGTCGAGAATATTATTACTGTGTGAAAGTTGACGAGTATGGTGTAACTTCTGTAATTTACCATGGTGCTTATTCAATTAATATTAAGATAAGATATTCATTGTTTTGAAATAGTCGTTTTCATTCTTATTTATTCTCTTAGGCTAGGGAATGCATTTGTGACAATTTTAATAATTTAGAATCCATCGTATGATGTGTAACTGAAGTTTCAAGAAAAATGTGTTTATTGGTTTTAAATTTTGCAGCTATCATGTACTCTATTGTTCATGTTTTGTAATTGTGGTAACTATTTTTCAATTCTCATGCAGAAAACTTCAATTCTCTGAATACATGTAATTAAGAGTCTCGTCATTGAAGTCACTTTAATAATTCTAACATTTATTTCATCGTGTACCGACAGTGCCATTGAATATTTTGTTACCAATCTAAAAGAGAAGTATTTTTGATTCTCTATTGGATTATTAGGAATGTTACTGTATGTAGGTACTTAACTGACTATGATGTTGCTACTTGACAAAACTAAAGACATTTCTTCAAACTGTGTTATTAGTGCCTGTCTAGTCATTATTTATTCGATTTTTTCTTCAATTATTTTACGTTCTAACTATTTTATGAAATAAGGATAAATGTTCGTTTATAGTTGTGTTTTTTAATGAAATATTATCTGTTGACTGGAATGACTTCTATTTTGTACCACTATCACTCCTTTGCAATAATACTCGACTTGGGAGAAATGCTCTCAAATTTCGTTCGGATATGAGGACTTTTTTTAGAAAATGAGGCTCTAGAACCATTAATATGGAATTCGGTACTTAACTAATAGTACAAATGAAAATGCAACACCTTGAATTCTTCGAAGTAATTTTAATATAAAAAATCTTATTATGCACATAGGTAAAATCAACATTTAGAAAATAGGGAATATTATACTCATTCTAAAAATACGATAATGACACTTATATTTCAATTACTTTCCTACAGGTGTGAACACCTCATAATCATAAACATAGAAATTGTAGTCGCCCATTAGAGAGTTGCAAGAGGCATTTTCGCCGCCATATGAATGTGGCAAATTGGAATAGCTTTCCAAATTTGAGTTGCAGTTGTTGGCAATGAACAAGTCGGCACCAGCACCAAATATTGGACCGCACCTGCGAATACAAAAAACAAAACAAATATTAATTTTTGTTCAGATACAAATAGAAACTAGTTAAATAGATAATGCAAACGGATTGGTGTAGATGAGTTAATTTGTTTCTAAAGCGTAAACGATCTGTTGTAAGTACACAGTGGTAAATCACTTTTGTATAAGTTTCCTTAGCATGGTATGATTGGCTTGAAAAGCGAGATGAGCAAAATATCACGCTCCAATAAAGCCGCGTTTCGACAGTGCGAAAATGTGCCGCGAATGCCTCACGGTGCGTTGATACTTGTGCGACAGGAACGCAGTAAATCAGCTGTGGCCAATCACATCTCTTGCTATTAAATTTAAAGGATAAAATAAGAGATGTGATTGGCCACAGCTGATCGACTGCGTTCCAGTCGCACTAGTATCAACGCACCGCGAGGCATTCGAGACACATGCCTCGCACTGTCGATACGCGGCTTAACACTAGCTGAATCTTCGGAAAAAGGCTTTAAAATGGCTTAAATAATCGGAAAATTGAAAATAAATAAATTTTCACCATTATTCGATATCTCCCCATTTCACCTATTGTATCTTTGAATGAACTTATGTTTTGAAGCTTATTATGATCTGAAAATGGTTAATTTTATTAAACAATTAAATTGACTAATAAAACCAGTCCCTGTCTTTTCCGAATAAGACTGCACCAGAGCAGATCTAATCTAGGAGGGGATATGATCGTCAAATGTATTGTCTAGAGTAGACTACAATTCTCACTACATGTAGAAGTCCAAGAAGTCTGCAACTTCCATGGTAATTGAAACAATAAGTGCTAAAACTTCATTATAGCACGCTGATTTTCAAAACGCCCAGGGCCCTGGCTTATAAACATTTTACAATCCACATTACTCATAATTCGTGGATTTTATGGGCGTTTCTGTCTCATAAACGTTTCCAATAAAAAGTAAATTCTACAGTTTCAGCTGATTAAAAAAATTACATGGAACGAATTTACCTCAAGTAAATAGAATATCGGAATAGTCCAATGCTGTTCCTTTAAAACCAAAACTTTGCTCCTAATTTAATGATTTTGATAAATAAATTGATTTATTATTATGAATATATTTAATAATAAATATCAATCATTATTTTTATAGTGAGATTTGAACAGGAATCATTTTTGTCGCTAAAATATTATCATAACCTACAAAGAAAATCGTAAACAAACCAAGTCAGAAGACCCTAGCCTTGTAATCTAAAATGGCCGCGATGATTTGAGTTTGAACAGCGATATCTTGAATTTTTCGTCTGAACCAATTTACATAGACATATAACCTACATCTTAAACCTTCATCATTCATCATCACTCATTCATCCTTTGCTTAAAATACTTGGAAACCAAGTCACAATTGTAAAGAAAGAATAAAGAATACATGGGATTTCCTATTTTACTCGAACCATCGTGGACATTTTGGATTCAAATGTTGGGGTCTCCTAGTGAGTTTTGGCTGATCGTTGATTCAACAGCTGATTCTTCCCAAAATTTGGAACATTGTAAATCGAGAGTTTTATTGGTGAATCTACAATCCCAATCACTTGTTTTACATCAGAAAAACAAGCTGTAAATCTTTATAAGCCAGGGCCCAGGTCAACTGCTTGTGTTCAAGTTCTGTGAGAAGACGATGAGAAAGAGCTGAGCTTAGCAATCAGATGAACCAGGAAATGATTGTTTTTTATTGTGTGATAAAATTGTATCAAACTGATAATAGGAATAGTACGGTATTGCTGTTGACAACGAAATGGCAATTGAAAATTGTTTTTCAATAAAAAGTTGATGCTATGTTCAAAGAGTAGATTGATTCTGTTCGAAAAAGAGAAAGATAATTATGGAACATGAAAGTGATCATCTAGTCAGCTGAGTCATTAGCCAAATTCCCGAATTCGGTAAGTACTGTATATTATCTTTTGAGCGTTGGTTTGTGATAGCAACTGCATTTGTTCAGATGATGTTTAAATTGAGGAGATATAATTATAAGAAATGTTAAGAGGCTGATATTTAGTTAATTAAGACACTGATATTTTTCAAATTACACTGAGTATTGTCCACTTAGTGATCGTCAAGATGAGTCACGAACACTCTTGGATGGGTGACCAGTATTTGGCCACAAGTAGCCAACACATTGGCGAAATGGAACCTGGGTTTGTTCCTTGCGGGGGCAGGAGTCGACCCAAGGTGTGTAGAATAGTAGAGGTGGGGCAGAGTGAAGCAGCTGACTATGATACTGACGTCACGGAGTTCCTCTAGTCAAAAATTTAGCATTGATTTCCCTATGCTTGACGAAAAATCGTACGCTTTTTCCAATTTACGAAATACAAAATTGTTGATAGATAAATTTCTTGTATGAGCTTGTAGAGAATTTCAAGACCTATATTTTGAGTGATTTAAATCTATATTTTACTCAAATTCAACATGAAAAAAAGTCCGTTAACGTGTCTCGGGAATACTCTGCAGCTGGGCTAATGAAATTATTATGGATAGCGATGCTATCGAATGCAATGATATTATAAATGTACCTTATAAATAGCATTGCTACTCATAATTGAATTAGCTCAGCTGCAGAGCCTTCCCGAGACGAATATTTTTTCACATCAATACAATATTGGTAATAGAATTGAAACAGTAGAAAGTTATGGAGAGACCAAGGAAACTCAGATGAACATAATTACTATAGGAATAAGTTGAAAAAGTAAATAAGAGAATCTAGATAAATTTTTGAAGAAATTTGAATGAAAACATCTGTCTACTCACTCTGGATGATAGCAAATGGCGTAGGGTTTTTTGACAATGTCGTATTTAGTGGGACTGCTCTCCTGGTTGTTGCCATTGATCAGCGTGAAGAGAAAAGCTCGTTCAGATTGGATGTAGTGACTTTTCGTATTCGTCTTGCCCCATGGCACATCGCTGAAGCCGCCACATACCTCACCTCGTCCGCCCTGCAACAACAAGTTCACAGATGTAGAAATATAATAATAATCGTCAAAACACAAGTCAAAAGCATGTGCAGAAGCCATGTCAAAGTTATTCATTTATCTATAGATGATATTGATATATTCAAAAGTGACAAGTTATATTTTTTCAATAGTAAATCAATGGTTTTTCAGTATACAGCTATTTATAATTACAGTATAAATAGCAGGATTTAGATTAAAAATTATAGAATCAGATAGATGAGCCAGCATTTGCGATTATACATCATTGAGTTTTCATTTTTCAATGTTGAGCTTCATGTTCAATGTTATGTGTATTCAAAATAAATCTCAAATTCCAAACTTTCCAGTTTTGGATTAGTATTTTTGGCCTGTGTATCAGTGTTATTAGACTTTGTAGATTGAAAAGAACTTTCTCGAATCTAATTTTGAGAGGAAGTTGAGATCAGTACCAGAGAGGATCTAGATGGCCATCCTACTTCTGACATGTGCAACAAACTAATGAAATTCCAAGGCTGTTCTACTGCACAAAAATAAGCAACAAAAGACCAATCCAATATCGTAAAGTTATTGTATTTTATTGTTAAATAAATTTTATTGAATCAAATACAATGAAAAACAACTAGACCAATTTAAAAATAGAATGAATGTTACCATAACAATGACATAAGTTGGCGCCACCCCATCACAGTGTCTGTGGAAGGCCTCGGCCGAGTAGTTGTGTTTGGAGGCGCGGAACACCAGCTGCCACACCTGCTTGGCCGATCCAAACCAGCTGTTCAACAGGCGCTGATAGGAGGTCTTCTCGTCGACAAGTATACTCGAGCCGGGAAACAGTTTGAGTGAGACGCGAGGTTGCAGGCGTTTGTCCTCTGACCGCTCTCGGAACTTGTTGGGTAGAGCTGCGTAGCGGTAGCGCTCCAGAGACAACTCCATCGGCACTGCTCCTGTTGGTTCTACTTCTTCGGCAAAAACCTGCTCACAGAAATAATATGGCTCATCAATTGAACGACTACACGGTAATGCAAAGAAAAAGCAGGCTACTCTAAGGCTGTGGCCAAGTGTGGAAACGATTTTGATCAAATCAAGTTAGCAATCCAGCGAGCAATCTTTACATTTAATAACCGTATTTTTTCAAACTACATGCTATTTTTCAATAAATAATGTAAAGATGGCATTAGAAGTCGCTAGAAAGCAAGTTCCCTCAAAATCGCTTCTACAGCTTTAGGGTGTGGATTCAACTTTCGTAGCATTCATGCATACTGAACCTTTTTTTCGTGTTTTGATTTGATCTTATTGAATCAGCAGAGCCTACTAAAAACGTTATTATGAGGTCTCAAAGTGTTTTGTTATTATGCTGAAGATGACAGCATATTTTTAATATTTTCTTGAAGTTTCAATTATTGCGCGGGCTCAACAAGAAGACAAATATAGACTATTTCAAAGTAAAATTTGGATTCAACTTTCGGAAATCAGCAGAGCCTACTAAAAACGTTATTATGAGGTCTAAGAGTGTTTTGTTACTATGCTGAAGATGATAGCATATTTTTAATATTTTCTTGAATTTTCAATTATTCAAAGTAAAATTTTTAATTAATAATTTAGTAAATTTCAATTATTTCAAAGTAAAATTTGTTATAGTAGGCAACCCTATAAAATGACTAGAAACTCAAATGATTTGAATACCGGCATATGATAGAATATTCCACTCTCATCTCTTTTATAATTATCATTATTTTCTAGAAAGTCTTTCTCATCATCTCCATAAACTTTGACATGGCACATCCTTCTAAAACAACCTGTATAATACACGGTTGGCCATACGTCAGTTGACAAAAATACTTCCAGTGAAATGCATTTTTGTCAGTGACTTACGTCTCACCTTGTGTTTTAGAGACAGCTTCTTATCTGGAACAGCCTGTACAGAGTTGGCCAGAAGTCAGTAGACAAAACTACTTCGTAATGCACTACTGTATTGTCAACGTCCCACCCAGGATTTTAGAGACAGCTGCTTACCTGACTATCGATGAGTAACAGCCGGACATGTCCAACCACCCCTGCCAAGTGCTGACACACATGTGCACGCTCCTCTTCGGTCCAGTGTGCCGTGGGCTGTGTGACACCCGCCTGGTACTTGGCCCAGGCCAGCACCGCACGCCACACGTCCTCCTCTTCCAAAGCCAACTGATCAAAAACACTATTATTACAATGTAATTCACCACATTCATGTAATGTCTTATACAGAGTGATTCATATTGAACTTTCCGGTTTTAGAAGGATGTAGCACGAAGAAGAGAAGGAGCAGAAGGGTGGGGATGGTGTCATTAGACGCACCATGACATGCAGTTTTAGTGTGAGCAATGGCTTGGTCGGGACATCATCGTGTCTTCATAGGTGAAGAGTTTATTAAAAATGGCGGCTCCGTGATCTCAACACAGCGTGCGTTCCGTTTACATTTTTCTATTGGTCGACGTGATCCCATTCCCACTGGACCAACAATCAGAAATTGGTATCAAATTTTAATGCAACATCATCAGCATTAAAAACAAGACCACATGGCCGAATTAGGACGCCAACGTCAGTGGAAAACGTGGATAGAGTGCGGACACTACTGAAGTGGCAAGTTTCTAAACAGAAGCCCGCACCCTCTCCACGTTTTCCACTAACATTGACGTCCTAATTCGGCCTTGTGGTCTTGTTTTTAATGCTGAGGATTTTGCTTTAAAATTTGATACCCAATTTCTGATTGTTGGTCCAGTGGGAATGGGATCACGTCGACCAATAGAAAAATGTAAACGGAACGCACGCTGTGTTGAGATCACGGAGCCGCCATTTTTAATAAACTCTTCATCTATGAAGACATGTTGTCCACTAAAACTGCCCCCTTTTGGATGGCCCCATTTTGTCCCTAAAACTGCATGTCATGGTGCGTCTAATGACACCATCCCCACCCTTCTGCTCCTTCCCTTCTTCTTGCTATACCCATCCAAAACCGAAAAGTTCAATATGAATCACCCTGTATTAAAGGCCTACTGATAACATAAATCTACTTGAATCATGTCCACCAACTAAACCTTATTCACGATGACGGAATAAACAAACTTAAAATTTGACAGAAGACAAACAATTTAATGAGCATCTCCTTTTCAAAACTTGGAATCACAACATGAAGACTTATCATGGTTGTTATTACATTTTCAACAATAGATTTTATAATTTTTGTACAAACATAACGTTCAAGTTTCATTATACCTATGAATTTACTTGTAAATTGAGCTTGACTAATTACACATTGTTGAATACTATTGTTTGTTTGTTTGATTATGAGGGTTTGTTTAGGTAGTCGGGACCGACGGCTTATCGTCTCCTCCGAAAGACGGGGTGGTCGTATCTATGTGATTGTGCTGTGGTCAAAACTTGTTCTCCGCTTGGGATTCGAACCAGGGTCCACCTGGTTATCAGACCGGCGCTTTATCACTCCTCCAACGAGCCACTATGATAGAAGACTTACACAATCTGATGAGATGAGACGAATCAATGCATCCTTCGGTAAATTTAGGAAAGAATTCGTTTTGACACATTCACTAGCGTTCTCTCCAATGTAGGCGACACACCTTTCGACAAAAGATTTTGTTCCCTTGCCACCTGAGGACAAAAACCAAGAAATTCAGACCTTATCTCATCTTCATGAACATTTTATTGATGTAGATAAACATGATTGGAATGATAAGTTTTCTTTGCATACCAAAATTAATTGATGATTGATACAAAATGCCACTAAAAATGTCAAATTACCAAGACTTTTCTCATTTATGGTTTTTCCTTCAACGATTAGGCTAGGCTATATACAGTGTGTTTCTAAAACAGACCGACTAACTTCGTGAGATGTTTTCTTACATCAAAGTAAAAAGAAAAGATTCAATAAACATGGGTTCTAGATTGCTTTGCCTACAGAGATGAATTTCATCTTTTTCTTCAAATTTTCAATTTTATAATTTTGTGGAGGCCTCATAAGAGAAATTGAAAGAGCATTGTTGAAAATATTGCATTTTTGTCTCCTTCAAATCCTGATCTGTTAGGTTTGGATGCGTTTCATACGAAAAAATACCGATTTCTCAGCTAATTTAACATGAGAATTATCCACATAAGGCAGTATCCATCTCTTGTAGGTGGATTCCATGATTACCGTGTAACGTAAGTCACAAAATGATTAGGCTATATTGATTACCATGAATCAAGTCAATAATATTATGCCTACAATGATACAATCCTACCAACTTAGAAGGTACAACTTCTGTGACTAAATCCTGAAAATATTTTAGCAAAAAAGAAATTACGCAATATTATTTCAAGACGTATTTGAGGAATGGGACTGTAACCGTTTATTTATCTATAGCAATTATGCGTTTGAAATTAGAATTTATTAAGGCCTAACTGGAAGACACTTATGTAACTTACCATTAATTATTATTTTGGTTGGATATTATCATATAATTTATAGTGGTAACAACCAAAAAGAACTCTCTAGCTCTAGATAAAGGACCCTATTCCCTGCAATAAGCTAACACACTAACCTTCCATGCACTCAGTTACCGTATTCGGTAAAGAATTAGTGTACAGTCATGTGAGCCAATTTTCTAGCTTCCACAGACCAAACTTTAAACTTGATTTATTCCAAAACTACTGGACAGCAAAGGCTAATTTTTTTCTAATTTGTCATCAGAATAAAATACTTAATCGATTGCAACCGGAAATTTAACTTTCGGAAGGGTGGCCGGTAAACTATACTACAGTGCAAGAATGAGAGGTACACAATTCAGACTACTCACCTTAGAATTTTGTAATTTGGAAAACACTTACTAGGCTATTTAGAAACTGAACAAGAAAAATGGAATGAGAGTATCCTAAAAATTCCACAGTCTACACATATTATAACTTCGAAGAAAACTCACTTAACCTAAAAATGTTCACGAACTATTATAAAAATTACATGTTCAATGGTCGCTTATCGATACTTTGAATTAATGTGACATTGTCCCCTTTCAGCATTATTCGTCCCAAATTACGCCTAACGCCTGTTTTTGTCGAATATTCTGCCGCTTCGTCCAAAACAAGATTCATGTACTCATCAAAGCCGACAACGATCCCTTCTATGCGAAGGTTGATGTTTTCATAGAGCCAAACAGAAATTCTCAACCGATTTTGAAGAAACCGGAAAATGAGATTGATGGGTTGGACCATCATTTTTGAAATTTTCTGCTTATTATAAGACATTGCCATTGTTAATTATTATTCTATGGAATAAACTAAAGCCCAACACAGACACTTGCCGCTGAAAAGTCACAATCACAACACAACGTCGGAGAGGGAACGGGAAGTGAAGTGAACAAGTGAACGACTAGTGTCGTTCGTCCAGAGATCAGGAAGGCATTGACTCCTGAACAAATGAAATTAAATAAAATGGAGCTCTTTTATCCATGAAAGAAAGAATACTTCGATTTTCAAATTTAAGTGGATCAGTTCAACTTAACTAACAATAATATCATTCTCTCAATTTTGTTTTTTACATCTTCCGACGTTATGGAACATCAAAACATGAAGTCGTAGCGCCAAATTCGAAAAACGGCACCACTGTGTAGGCTATTGTATAGCTGTAGCTGAGAATGCTATGTCTAATGTCTTAATACATATTCCATTGAATTTATTCTTATAGTTTTATAGCTCATTTTCTCATTATACCCATGATTTAATAAGCTTTGGCCGTATAAATATAGATTGAAAAAAGAAATTTTATTTAACTTTATAAGTTAAGCCTACCCAAGGTGTATAAAAGAGTAGAGGTGGGCGGAGTGAAGCAGCTGGCTGTGAAAGTTATAATTTTGACGTCACGGAGTTCCTCTAGTCAAAAATTTAGCATTGATTTCCCTATCCTAGACAAAAAATTGCGCACTTTTTCTCAATTTACAAATTATAGAATTGTTTAATAGGTAGATTTCTTATATGAGCTTGTATAGAATTTCAAGACCTACATTTTGAGTGATGTAAATCTATATTTTACTCAAATTTAACATGAGAAAAAGTCTGTTAAAGTTTCGCGGGAATGCTCTGCAGCTGGATTAATACAATTATGAATAGCAATGCTATTATGAATGGTTCCATTCAATAGTTTATCAAGCAAGTCTTGTCATTCAATTCGAGCGCAGTGTTATAATATAATAAAAAAGCTTCTTCCAGTATAATAAAATGTATCAATTATTACTTATTTATTTATTTATTATGCCTCAATAACGCGTATACTCCCAGTGTCTTAAACTCTAAATTGTTCAACACATCTTGTATAACAACACAAACTATCAATCAAATAGTTTCAAAATTTACTTCCATAGAAGTTTCGTCTAGACGGTAACATTTTTAGAGAATCTTATTGTTAGTTTGGTACAGATTCAGTATATCTATCTATACCATGAACTATATATGTAAGATTTTTTTAAAGATCCCCATCACACTTTATCCAGGCTTTGGACTGGCTGAAGGATTAATAGCAATGACATTTTGATCCTTCAGACGTTTCTAAAATCTATGTACATATTTACATTTTTACACATATTTACACGAGTATATTAGCTTATATATGTTTCGCAACAATTATACACAGTTCCACAGTCATCAACATTAAAATCTATTTACATATTTACACGTATTCCCACGAGTTTAATACTATATATATATGTATATTTTGCGACTGTTATACACATTTTCACCCGCATCCAAATAATTAGAATTGAAATATTGAGATTAAAACTTACTGACAGTAATTACATTCTTTCAATTTTTCTTCTCTCTCCTAACATAAGATTTTGGCTTTTTTTTGTTCTTTCGCAAATGCAATTAGTCCTTATTCAGATATACTAGCCTCATCATTATTCTCCTTCTTACAAACAACTTAATTATTTCATCGTCAACCTCTCTAGTTTCACTCTCTATGGATTTTTTTGAGTTTTCCTTCAAACCAGCCGATTTTGGTATGTCCTCTCCAACATATTTCAAAAAAGACTCTTCCATCTGAGATATTACTTTTTCGAACTCAATCGTAGGTTCTATCAGTCCTCCAATACATAAGCTTTCGGACCAAAGACTCTTAAAGTGTGGAATTTTTTCTTTCAATTTTCTTGCAATCCATCCCCTTACTTATATAGCGAATACCATCAGAAGTGACAGATTCTTGAATGTTTGATCCTCTGAACTCTGTTTTTTGTTCATGTCCACCTATTTCTTCTCTCATCTCCTCCACATCTACCTCTGATTCTCCACACACCTCTCTATCACTGCATCAGACTTCCTAGCTCCAATATACAAAATGTAATGGCATCAGAACAGCCCCATAGCAATCCTCAGACAGTGCATACCACATTATTAACGGACAAAATCTTAACTTGTTAATGGTATCAATAGATAGGTAGTATATACCGTATCTGTACCAGACATACAATAAGATTTTATATGAATTTTATCCCTCCCAACGGAAATCGCTATGAAAATTCAATTACATAAGTTTGTATAAGTTTGTGTTGAACAATTTAGAGTTTAAAACACTGGAAGTATACGCGTTATTGAGGTATAATAAATAAAAAAATAATAATTGATACATTTTATTATATTGGAAGAAGCTTTTTTATTATACTATAACATTGCGCTCGAATTGAATGACAAGACTTGCTTGATAAACTATTGAAAGGAACCATTCATAATAGCATTGCTATTCATAATTGTATTAATCCAGCTGCAGAGCATTCCCGCGAAACTTTAACAGACTTTTTCTCATGTTAAATTTGAGTAAAATATAGATTTACATCACTCAAAATGTAGGTCTTGAAATTCTATACAAGCTCATATAAGAAATCTACCTATTAAACAATTCTATAATTTGTAAATTGAGAAAAAGTGCGCAATTTTTTGTCTAGGATAGGGAAATCAATGCTAAATTTTTGACTAGAGGAACTCCGTGACGTCAAAATTATAACTTTCACAGCCAGCTGATTCACTCCGCCCCACCTCTACTCTTCTATACACCTTGAAGCCTACCTACTTTCTCACAAGGTAAGTACTGTAGGCTATAGTGATTATATTTTTCTGTTTTCAGCTATGTCACAGTCGTGGTGATGGCTAGCAGTCAAATTTATAATATTATGAATGATATCGCAAAAATTGCCATATTTATTATCTCTATTTATGATCGAATTCTACAATAATATTTTCCATCCATTCTTCAGAAAGTGAATCTGCTATGGCTATTATTTTACTAGAACGAAGCACTACACTGAACAAAAATTATACTACTGAATAATATTAAACATTGATTTGAAAAAAATAATTTTGATAGTTGAAATTCAAAATCTAAAATAGTTTCAGTTGTATTTTTTTTAATAGGTGTGAAAATGCCTCTACATACACTGTATCATTAGGGGAACTATTCATTAAAACCACCTCCACATTATAATTAGCATTATATTTTAGTTGTATGGTTATTTCAGTAGTAATATTGGTCGTTTTTTTAAATTCTTTTGTTGGAAATTTTCAAGATAAGGTAAATTTTTTCAGACCAAATACTTACTCAAACCTATCGAATCTCCAACAGAAATGTATGTAATAAAAATGATTTTTTTTTTTTAAATTGTGGAATACAATCATGAGAATGGACACAAATACTGTATAGTTGGAATAAAAATGGGTATTTTAAAAATAGATGTGTGTTTGTGACAAAGTATAAAGTACTTTCTGATGAAGTTCAACTCGCTCTTTGGAATAGAAAAAATAAATATTTGAACTCAATCTAAAATATAAACTTACGAACAAAAACTGCTCATTATAAGGTATTTAAACAGATTTAGGAGATAATGAGAACGAGAATAAATAAGTTTTGAATACCTTTCACAAGTAAAAAACACTCATATTATTTCAATCACGGTTTATAAAAAACGAATAGGTCAATTAATATCCCCCATTACAGTTTTTTTTAATTATATAAAGCGTTTGAGCGATTCTTCATGAATAGTAGGTACACAGTAGCAGATTTCTAGCCCTGCATCTGCATTGATTTAAAATAAGGAGTTATGAACAGGGAAAAAGGGAAAATTTTTGGTGCGAGACTGGAAAATTATAAAATTGATAATTTTAGGTCAGATTGTAATAGGTAATAGTTTTCAGCAAATGATTCTTACATGCTGAACGGTCTTGAATTTCTAAGGCAGCAGCTAGAAACGTGCAGGCATTGAGAGCAGAAAGTGTCGATGTGACATGATCCTCACAGGCTGCTCGAAGTTCTTCCACGCCAAGCTCCTGAGCAAGACTCAGCATTTCAAAAACACCACTGTCTTGTAGAATTATCTGCAAATAAGACATTTGAAAAATCCACACATCTTATTGATTTCAATAATCCAATCTTTCAAACGGTTCATCTTACTTTTGAAGAAACGTTTTTCTTGTAGAAAATATCTCTAACAAGAGAATTTTTTGCCTTAAAAAAATGTTACTGTAGCCTACATAAAATTTCTTGAAGGAGTGCATAACTTGATAAGCTTAATAGGTAGGCTACTGTAATATAATCTGTAGGCCTACTTGAGTTCCAGTCCAACTCTAGTTTAGGTAATTGAGAATATCTGGTTCCGAGCTTCGCTCTGAAGCTGCGGCCGAACTGTTGAATTACCGTACATAAAATGTGTTACATATTGTAAGAAATAAATTAAAATTTGATCAACTCTCACTGTTTTTTGGCATAAACATAATGTGTTATTGAGTTCTAGCATAGCTTCCTTTAATAGAAGGCCCTTCCCTAATAATATGGCAACGTCGCACTGGAGGTACAGATTTCGTAGTATAAGTAGTAATCAAACCAGCTGAAAGCATTGAATCCATTGCAAAAAAGCTGGTGTGTTAAGTTTGTTCTCTTAATTTTTCTTTCAGTTTCATTAGATAATCTTTTTGAAAGCCCTTTCGAATATAATTCAATGACATGTCGTATTTCTGCTCCATTCCCGACATTGACAGCAATAATCTTGGGAAAAGAAATGAATTTATTGAAATTTTTACAATGTCATTTGATGTTGAGCAGCAAAACCAGTGGCTACGTGCGATCCCAAGAAAGGAGTTGATTTCTTCAGAAAAATTGAATGTGTGTTAAAAACATTCTAACAAGGATGTATTGAGTTTTGTGGAGGAATATCAGGACAAATATGGAAATTGGATGTAATGGTAGAGATAGATACTGGTAAGCCTTATTTATGAGAAGAAGCTCTGCCCCATTCTCAAATGTTCATGATGATGGACTTAACTTTGCTGGAAACTTCGGTTCAATAAGTAAGACGGATCAGCAACCAATGTTACAACCGAAGAATACAAAGATGTATTCCTGACTACTAATAGTCGGAAAGCTGTTCTGAGTACTTATTTACTATAAAGTTAGATAGTATCGGTTTAATCGTTTAAATGAATATTGGGATGAAAAATGAGAGTGTAATCACTGCTATAATAGTAGACTATTGCATTCAAAATAATTCTAACAATTGCTAATATTGCTCTGAACAATTATTCAGAACAGAAGAATGATTCCTTGATCAAAATCTAAATAAAATTCGATATTTTATATTGATAAACGTGATGCACATTCAAATATACTTTGATTCTTATTATATTTATTCCAATAGAAATTGGAATACAAGGAAAACAAGGCTCAAGCCTTGGATCACACAAGCTCTTGTTTATTCAATTCGCAAAAGAGATAAACTCAGGAAGCAGTCACACAGTCAACCTTTCAATATCATTCTTAGAGATAAATACATCCGCTATAGAAATATCCTCCACTCATCTATAAAGAGAGCAAAATTCACATATTATAAAAACAAATTAGATTCAGCAGAGGGAGATCCCCGAAAATTTTGGTCTGTTGTTGGTGAGGTCTCTGGGCGTTCAATGACAAAGGACCGTTTCCCAATTAGTGCTTTCAGTGATGGCGGTCCTACTACCCCTACCAAAACTAAGGAATTGTCAGATAAATTCAATGGTTACTTTGCTTCTGTGGGCAAGCGGCTGGCTGCAGCAATCAACCCCTCAGGGCCCTCTGAGGTTAGAGACTCTGACCACGCCACTGGTGCTGTGTTTGAGCTCCGATTTGTGACCAAGCATGAACTGCTGGGAGTCGTAGCTAACATGAAGGGGCGTTCTGCGCCCGGTTGGGACTCCATCCCTACTAAGCTCATTAAAGAGAATGTGCATGATCTACTTACCCCACTCCTGCACATCATAAACACCAGCATTTTATCCAGGAAATTCCCAGAAGCTTTTAAAATTGCCAAGGTGATTCCTATCTTTAAATCCAGTTCCAAATCTTCCATTAGTAATTTTCGACCTATTTCACTTCTCATTGCCTTAGCTAAAATACTGGAAAAATGTGTTAAAATTCAATTGAGTCATTATTTAAACATCAATAAGATAATTTCCAACAACCAGTTTGGTTTTAGATGTTCAAAAAACACTTCTGACGCGCTTTTTGAGATAACAAAATACGTAACAACTCAAAAAGGAGGTAAACAAGTCTTAATCACATTTTTAGATTTAGCTAAGGCTTTCGATTCAATTGACAGGAATAAACTTATCACTAAACTAGAAGCAATAGGCATTAAAAATACTTCAATCAATTGGTTTAAAAGTTATCTGGAAAACAGGCAACAGAAGGTCTCATTAAATGGTATCAACAGTGACCTCATGTCTGTGGACTATGGAGTAATTCAGGGGAGTACATTGGGTCCACTGCTCTTCCTCATTTTATTCACATCAACAACATTTCAAAGTTGGCTCTACAAGGAAGGCTGTTTCTTTTTGCTGACGACACAGCACTGGTGTCAGTGGGCTCAAACTGGAATGATGGCTTCAATCAAGCTTCTGTCGACCTTGTTAAGTTGAAGGACTGGTTTGACAACAATATCCTATCAATTAATATAGACAAAACCAAGTGCCTCCCAGTCTACCAACGTAACAGCCCTGGACACCTAGAGCTCAGACTGCATTCATGTGGTAATCCATTGTCTGCTGTCTGTGACTGTCCAGTGTCCACCCATTGAACAAATAAGACAGTACAGATATCTGGGTGTTGTAATCGATCACAAGCTAAACTGGGCGGCTCACGTGGAATATCTAAAGCAGCGGCTTCAAAGATTAAACTATGCTTTCGGTCAGCTAGGGCAAGTCTTGAGAGCTGGTCACTGCAAGAATGTTTATCACGCTTATGTGCAGTCTCTGCTCGAATATGGCATCTTGGCGTGGGGTGGTGCCTCATCCAATGTGCTGCGCCCCCTTGCAGTCTCGCAAAGAACTCTGATCAAAACACTACTTTCAAAAAATATAAGATACCCAACTCATTTACTGTTTCAGGATTTCCCAGTATTAAATATCAAACAGCTATTCATAAAAACCTTTTAATTTTGATTCAAAAAATAGGTCAATCTTTACTGAATTACAGCATAACTATCCAACAAGAAATAGATTACACATGAACATCCAAATACCTCGTCTTGAAAACTCAATGCAATTATTTAACTCTTTTCACTTGGTCCACTGGCTACACCGTAATGCTCCTGCAGAAATTCTAACATTGGAGGGTCGTAGCATCGCCGTCTATAAGCGCAGAGTGAGTAGGTGGCTCCTCAGCATTGGCCCGGTGGCTGCAGAGGCTATGTTGCTGTCTCCATACGCTTAAGAACTGCATGTCATTATCATTAAAATAAAATTATCCCATCATATGTCATTACATATTGGTTTTTATCAGTTTTCAATAGTTTCCTTTATTTACATCTTAATTAGATTCACCCTAAACGCCGTAAAAACCGTTTAAAAGTTTACTTTTTTTATTCATGTATATATATATTTTTTCAAATTACTTTATTTGGTTATACATAACATTATTTATTCTATAACTCTTGATGATATTGTACTGTATGTGTTTATTGAATATCCACAGTGAGAAGATGGACTTATCTAATAATGTAATTTAAGTAAGGAAACTTAAATATCTTTCTTTCTATCTGTCTAAAACGACTCCCCCATGCGCACGGACTTATCGTCCAAGCAGGGTGTTATTCATTTACACCGCACATTTGTTATCATATTAATATCAAATTTTTTATGTAACGCATTTAGTTGTTTTGATAACATATTATGTAATGTATAACATTATAATCTCGAATAAAATTTATTTGAATTTGAATTATTTCTGTTTCTTATATCTATAAGTATCTATTCAAATTGTAATAGAATCTTGATTAAAATAGGTTGACAAGCATTTTTATTGGAGAAAAGTGAATCAGAATCATACAAGGTAGACCTACGCTTCAGTGGTGTTACAGCGTTGTCAGATTTAAGGCCACGGCCTTCTATTAAAGGAAGCTATGATTCTAGACTTGAATGTACCTCCATTTACTACCGCTAGATAGCATTGGTTCAGCTGACGATAACAGCTGTTATAATGCAGTACTTGGGAATAATCTTGAAGGAGTATTTAATTGTTTTATTAATCCTGCCAAAGAGTTTTCCTGGACATAAGACCTGGTGCAATCTTATTTTTCCATCACAGTTATATTACATTTCAAATTTCAAGGAAATCGTTGAAGCCGTGGTTATATAAACATACAAACATACATACAGAAATTGCTCGCTTAATATAATAGGGTATCTCAATATTGCTATACAGTTCGTCTCAGACAATTTCCTACAGAGAAATTGAAGAATAATATTTTCCGTACGCCTACTTGAATTATATTCGATTTCTTGAACTTGAATTTCATCTTATTCCATTCCAAGTATAGGTTCATTCAAGATTTCTCAATTTGTCAAGAGCTTGAACAATGAACAGGCAAGCAAATAATTAAATTGCATATAAACGCTCCACTATACGTATATTATAGGCCTACTTAGAATCACATACATCTGAAATATTTCATTTGCATTATAGTTGACCAGCAAGATAAAGATAAATTTGAATCAATTTTCACAACATGAATATCAAATTATTTTCAATTTTCACCTATTGAGCAATTTTATGAAAAATTTCTATGCAGAATTTTTACTGATATATAGTACTAAAATTATGTATTTTGAAATTATCTATATAAGTTATTGCATAGTCTTTATCATTAATTACTATCGAATTAGAATTAAATTGTCAGTCAGTATTACAAGTTCACAAAGTGTGTATTAGAAAATGCAATCTATCTGTATAGTAGTTGGAAGTATTCTATTGTGGGTTGGTTTCAATTAATTAGCTGGGTCTATATTGGTCCATATCTGGGTCTACTATTATATATAATGAAAATTTTCATGCTAGAGTAAAGATAATAATATTATCAAATTTTAACATTTCCATTACGTACCTGCTCAATAACTGGTATTGAGAGCTCGAATAATGAGTTGAACTTTTCAATCAAAACAATCTGGGTGGCTTGTTGAAGTAAGTGATAACTCACCGGTCAGATAACCAAGAGTAACCAATTCTTTGACCACAGCAACACCACATAGATACATACGGCCACCCCGTCCCCATCTCTTGGAGGAGACGATAAGCCGTCCGTAAAAACAAAAAGTAGTCGTCATCTCTCATCATCAGCATCTACCTTTATCATTTACTCCACTCACTCACGAGCTCATGTGTGCTTCACCCTAAGAAAAATATCAAAAGCATTCGTACCTTGCCAGTATATACATAGAGAATGAATTGCTGGAAAGTGTCGCCTTGGAAATGGGGCAATCGGACTGGAGTGGGCGTACCAGGGACGGCTGGGGCCACTGAACAGCCTGGAATTCGGCAAATCTCTCCACGCTTGGCTGTTTGGAAGCTCTTGCATCTGAAAGCAAAAATAATCACAATTACTTGCAATTTTTCATATATCATCATATTTCTAACACATTGTAAGCTATATTCCATGGAGCAATCTTGAATTATATTTTCATCTTCTTATCGATAACCCAGGAACTTTAACAATCCTTGTTTGTAGGAAAATGCTTTTTAAGGATCGCTCTTCACAAGTATTCCTGATATGAAAAATTTTCAAATGAATTATTATTGATTTTTACATCATATTCTCATATTTTTCACACTGTTATGGCGGTTGGTGAACGATTATTTTGTATTGTGAATGGGAAGGTGAATTCTTATTAAAATTTAAATACTGAACGTTAGATGGGTTGGCTTGAAAGAATGAAATGAATAGTACATATATTATAATTATTATTGAATAAATGAGATAAATCAGATTGAATTATTTTCAGATAATTCCATGAATATGGATTACAAAAAAATTGTTGCTTTATTCCAAGTAAGTTATACCAGTAATAAATAGGTACGGTTACCTATAGGTAGGTACGGTAGGCAAATTGATGAAATTTGTGTCTTGACCAGTCAGAATAGAAAGAACTATTAAAGTTCTAAGAACTAATAGAAAGTTCTTTTCTATTTTCACTGGTCTTGTCGTTTCTATAAACTTTACATATTCCTGATACCAGTAATTCTGATGGCACTTGTCATAAAGTTGTGTTTTCGACAAACATCTAAATACGAGACATGTAGAGTTTTATCTCAATTATTCATTTATTACCTCTACCCTCTACACTCTACCACTTAGGAAAATTTTCAAATAGGAATACAATTTCAGAATTCCAGCATCCTTGGATAAAATGCTATTTTCAAATTTTATTGGTTTCTCAGTTTCTCTCATCAGCTATTATGATAACTTTGTCTACTATAAAGTAGACAAACATAATTATGAAAAGTATAGTAAGTATATCACTCACTACTACATAGTACCATTAGGCCTATGTGCCTTCTGGTCTGATTCTCAATTAGGATCCAAGTAATTATTTGTTTCTTCAGAAACGAGTTTCTGGATCGATATATTTATTTTTCAAAGATACTTTCGGATTTTCAAAGGACTGCAATCAGTTCAGTGATGCGATAAATGAGCAGATAGTCGTTGAACGGTGTCTGATCTGCTCTTTCATTATCAAATAGCGAGAATGTGACCAAACTTCAATGAAGCAAAGTTTCTACTGACAAGCTATTTAAGTTTGGGATTACTTTGAGCTTGATGATTTTCATCTGAACATATTCTCTGAGCAGTTTCTCTTTAGATTAATTCTAGGGTAGCTGCTTTGATCACACTTTGAGTCGCAACGAAAATCGAATAATGCCTACTTAATAAGTTAATTTATTATTCTCCACAATAGCCTACACCATTTCATACAAACATAGCCTACAACATTATCTACAACAGTCATTTCAATATTGAGACATCTCTCTCTGGAATTCAAGTGATAAGATTCACTGATAAATGATAAGAATTACTAAAATTCTTTGTGATATCGGGTACAAAAATTACTGAATATATGAGGATTATAATTATACATTAATATTATATTACAAATTTTCCATTGTGAGATTGTGAAATTTACCCTTAGTGAGATATATTTGTTTTCCAACCCACATAAATCTATTAGGATGAACCGAATTGATAGCCTGTAGTTTGTCCAACACAGTACATCTTGATTAGATGAGCTGTGCTAAGATGAGCACATCTAAGATAGACTAGAACAAACTGTAGCCTAGAGGCTATCAATTCGGTTCATCCTAATAGATTTATGTGGGTTAGAAAACAAATATATCTATCTCACTAAGGCCACTAAGGGTGTAGGCCTACTTCCCATTCCAATGGAAACTTTGTAATATACTATTAATATATAATAATCCTCATATACTCAGTCATTTTTGTACCTGATATCTCAACATCTACAAGGAATTTCAGTAATTTTCATCATTTATCCTATTGGAAGGCAAAATATTCCCGACCATAAGATACTGAAATATACTGCGTACATTCATTTCGACTTTTACCAGCCACATTCAGACTACATTGTTTTCAATGTAAAAGTTCACCAGCAAGAAGTTGTCCAGAAAGTTTCAAGATATTGTGACTGCAAGCATTCAACAGAAACGTCTGTAAAAGTTATTATTTCAGCTCAATTTCCTACTCGTAATATTCAGTGGTTCGGTTCTGTGGAAACGGTCCTGGTCAAATTTCCGACTGAAATTACCGCACTTCTCCCTTTCCGCAGTTTATATACCAGCGATAAACCCCTTCGAGGGAGGGGCGGGGGGTGAAAGCTACCAGAGCATCCCCGAAACAAAGAGACAAGACCAAAACCGAAACGCAGTTTTGATTTATAATTCAATTTTGGAACAGGTCGTAAATTAGGCGCGCGCGGGAGAGACACAGCGGCCAACTAATTCTTGCCGTTCGCCCCAGATCAAGAAGGCAGTGGCAGTGGATACATCAGCAAAACCATACCGCCCACCCGACTCTCAGTACAGTCTAGCACGGCCAATTTGTAAATAATAATTAGCAGCTTGATCGCCATGCGAGCAGTTTAGGCTGCCTTGCATTTTCCATGGCTTCATCAGTTCTTCATTATGAATTCATTTACACTTACGCTTTGAGGCTTTGAGCTGGATGGCTTTGTTCTGGCTAAGCTGAATCTAACAGTAGACACACATGTAACTATACCACAGAAACAGTGCAAAATTATTGTGGTAAACACAGAGGATTTGGATACATTACTATTAAAAAAAAAGATATTCTCGAACAGCTTTTCAAGTGGAAATGCGACTCAGCAGTAACTTTGTGGAATATTAATATTTACAAACACACCAAGGTGCAAAATTTCAGTTTTTTATGAGAGTCTAGGGTATCAAGAAACGAAATCTAGAAGTATGAGCCAATCCGAGAATTTTTAATATTTTTTTTGTACGATAAAATGTAATTTTAGGGGATTTTGGGGATGTAAGGGTTTTTTAAAATCGCTGAAGCACATGAACCACTGAACATAGAAGGGTGAATTTGGTCTCAAATTGAAGAGAAATGAATTTCGCCGAGGGATTTTGAAATACGGATGCAAGAGTTTCCAATTCAAAGTTACAAACTTTTAAAGTAACGGAATAATACCTGTGAAAAAAATATGGAGTTTTCAAAAAACTGTAACTTGGAAACGGTTGATGATACAGAGTTGTGATTGGTCTTAATCTCTTCCAAATTTTGTTCTCTAGAAAAAACATGCATGAAACTTTTTTGTCCGACGCTTGGTTCGGCTACAATTCACAAAAAACTGAAATTTTGCACCTTTCACCCCCCCTCCCCCAAAAACCCGACGCTCATAGGGGTATAACTTTTTACCAAACAATAAAGGGGTTGTATAGAACAAGTTGGCGTAGGAATCGTCCTTTCTCTTTGGATGTTGAGGTTCGAGTCCAATTGCACCGTACTACACCTGCGATACATGCCAACATAGAGAATGTGATGAAGTTGTAAGCTCATCGTTCAGTGATTGAAATTACCGCTTATTGTTTCAAGGATTAAATGAACTAGACTCTATGTTACAACTCAAGTTGATACTTTAAAGCTTTCAATATAGAATTCTAAGGCAATATTCTCATTTATTATGATCATAGACTGGAAAAATGATTGTTTTGACCTCATTACGAACATTAATTTCATCAATGCTCTGTGATCCTTATCTAAATTCAAATATTCTGAGTTGTAATATTCTTGACTAGCTTCATCATCTATTGAAGAAAACACTATATTAGAAGATTGATAAAAAATAACTAGTAATTGAGAATGCCAATAAGGAGTATCAAGAATCAAAATTTATTCTGAGGGAGTACATACATTTGAGGGAATACATTCTGAGGGAATGAATACCTGTAGAAGAGAAGAAGCCGGCAATACTTTTCTTTGGAAGTGGTGAGTTGTACTCTTCTCTTGGGCTGCTGTCGACTTGTTCTTTCCACACAAACCAAAGTTACATTATAAATAATTGAATCGGGAAAGTTTAGTGCTGTCTCTTGTTCACCTGGCTTTGCTTTGCCTCCCTTTCACTTTCCTCATTTTCATTGTTCGATTCCTTCTGGTCGATTCTCTCATCTTTCCATTATATCCTTCAGACAGTCTCATCTTTGTAATTGAATTCCTTTCCAATAGGCGGAATGTCTCAGACCCCTCGAGATTTCCCCCATTTTCATCCCCCACCTTTTCTTCCTCTTGTTCTCTTTCTTATATTCCTTTTCTTCTTCTTTCCAGTAGCTTTTCCCCATTCCCACCGACTTGACTTATTCTGCGGCTCTCCTACTTTCCAATTACCGCTGCTAACCTGCCATAGTGGATCAAGACTATCCCTGGTTAGAATCCCTGAGTCCACAACAGGATTATTTTATCAATTATACGAGAGAGACCTTATCTTAATCTCAATCTCATGTACTTGTTCTGTTGGATTAGATGGATTTTGAAGATTCATCTACTCAACGGAGCCTGTTGTTTTAGTAATCATTTTGGTGATATTGAAGCCTATGTGATTAATTTCATTCTAAGCTAAATATTGTCGCAACCATCTTATATCTCCATTCCTCCCAATTCTAAAAATTTTATTTCAAGACTTTTCTTCGCCTACAATTTGTTTCTAGCAAATGAAAACTCTTGTGAAATTATTGTTTTCAACCAACTGAAATTCATTTGTTTACAATAAATGTTACAAACAAGGCTAAATCAATTGTTTGATTTCAGAGAGCCTATTAAAGAAGAATATTCTTCTATACTTTTCCCTCTGCTTTTTCGACTATGGATTTGAAAATATCTCAAACATTCATAAGCTACTCACAAGATGAGCATTCTCCTTATTCGTCAATTTTTCAAGGGAAATCACAAAGCCAACTTCTGAGAATACTCATAGCAACTTTAGGCTTCAACAATGATTGAAGCTTTAATCTGCAATGTTTTAAAAGGCAAAGAGATGGAGCGAAATTTTTTAAAAGGCACACCACCGTCAATATAAGAATGATAACAAAGCCAAAAAGCAGAATGATTGCATTTTAAGTGCCCAATATTCCAGCCAAATTTAGCGCAATTACTGAGTTGCCGCTTCTCCTCCTTGTATCCATTATTATTTCTACTTTCCAGGGTTCTTCACAAATTCTTCAACTTCAACCCTTCTTCTTCTGTTTCTTCTTCGCATCAACTTTTTTCTCTGAGCTCTTTTATTGCATCACGAGAAGGCGAAATTGAAGCTGGTTGGGAGATTGATGTCAAGGCACAGCGTTGATATCACGCAATAAACGTTTCGTTTTTGTCGAACCGTGTTACACCAAATGCGGCACGCTTTTTCTTGCCCGAAGAAAGAACAAATCGTTTCGGATGCTGCGCGGCGGCACAGTAACATGGGAATATTAGATTCTTCTTCCGCCAATTTCTACTGAACATTGTAATTTGGCCGCCGTCTTATTATATTATTGCTACTTCAAAGTTGCGGTTCTCGAAATAAATCTTTCTAGAATTATGGTTTTGCTTATAAATTTCTTCCTGAAGATTTGCTTGTTGCCGGCCATGAGAATATAATACATAATAACTCTTCACCAAATGAGTTAACTCTAACAAATTTACCATGATGTTCAGATTAATCATAACTTAAATCCTAGAAATCTCCCCTGGAGAAGAATAAGAATGAGTAGTCTTGGAAATAAAGACTTTGAAATTCAAATCAATGAATTTTAACAATAATTTGAAAATGAAAAACATTTTTCGAAATGACTGCAGTACAACATTGGTTGATTTTTCGTTCGAATAGTCATTTGAAATGACATGAAATTTCCATGAGTAGAATTTAGTACAAGTAGACTGCTTAAGATATGAATGAGAAGTCAACAGTAAAATTGCTATTGATGAGCACTTGTCAGGTAGCTGAATATTGTCTTATTGTTCAAGAGGAAGTGAAAATGACATTGACCAATCCATGCTTCAATAAAATTTTCCCAATATTCATTATTTTTGATTACTTAAAATAATTTACATAGTTATTGACAAGTGAGCTTTTCATTTCTACTTTTTATTTTTCAGAGCGATATGATCCTTCAAATTGATGAAGAATATCGGTTCAATAAAAATCATTTAATTTCTCAGCAATAAGAAATTTAGCAAAACATTTTTGTCTCAAGGGAAGCTGCAAATAACATTTTAGCCATAGAGAAGGAAAAGTGTGTTATTGTGACAAGGACTGATAAGGATCGTGTAGAAGAAATCGAATGCTAGCAGGACCCAGGAAAGATGCATTATGAGAAAAGTAAAGACTTGCCAGCGATTTTCTGGCGACAGGAGAAATGTGCTGAAAGAAAGGAATGATAAAAGCGACGACGTCCAGCCGCCATCTATCTTGGCCGCATTGCATCGTCAATGACACGGAGAAATTCGTTCAGACTTCAGACCACCACCGCCATTTATATCGAGTTGGAGATGCGGCAGGCTGGTCTCATTAATCACTAGATAAAACTAAGTACATGGCGATGGTGGAATGAGGAAGGAGTAGGAGAAAATAATAAGAAAAAGTAAGAGGAGAAAATGATAGGGAAGGAAGGATAAAAAGGATCTGAGAAAAGGATAGGAAAGAAAGAATGAAGAAGGGTAGGGAAGAAACCGGGAGAGAAAGGAAGGGAAGAAAGAGAATGAGAAAATAGAAATAGAAATATGTAGAGAATGAAAGGAGAGAGACAAGAGACGTCTCTTAGCTGACGTATGTCAAGAGACGTATGTTAGCTGGGTCGGCAATGACTTCAGCGAACTGTACCAATGATAAATAAATAAATAAAGAGGATGAAAGGCAGGAAAAGTGGAAAGATAGGGAACACAAGGTAGAAATAGAGAAAGAGGCGATGAAAGAAGATGGATTAGATTGGACAAGGAGGTTTTGGAGGAATAGGAGGAGGAGGGAGAGGAGAAAAATTAGGAAGGAGAAGAACGAGAGGAGAAAGTGGAGAATTTTTATGAAAGCAAAATTGAGTGTAGAACAGGAATGGAGAAAGAGGAAGAAACAAAAAAAGATGTAGAGAAGAAGTAGAGTGATAAATGAGGTGAGGTATAGAAGACAATGAGTGAAGAATGATAAATAAAATAATGAAGAGGAGAAAGGAAGGAAAGAGTAGGAAAGTTCAAGATCTGGCAGAATAAGAATAAATCGAAGAGAAGGGAAAAATGAAAAATGAAATAGGAGAATGAAAAGAAGAAAATAAGAAAATGGGAATGGAAATATATAGAGAGGGAAAGAAAATAAAAAGAATGATGAGGAAAATAAGAATCTATCAAGAGAATGATGACAAAAGAAATAGCAGAAAAATGATAAAGAGGAGTGTATCATAAGAGGTAGGAAGCAACGGGTTGAAAAGAAGTAACAGAATAGAAGAGAATAGGTTTGAAGGGGTATAAAGAGGAGGAGAACCCGAGGTCATCACTTCCCTCTTGCTGGTTTTTAATGCTGGTTTCTATTTGAAACCTTCTAAATAGATTAATTGTACCACCTACTACTCTTCTTTTTCATTTCCTTTCTTATTCTCTTCATCCTCTTCTCCTTCTCCATCGACTTTGGTCGCATAAGTGACAGCAAGGCCCAAGACGTGTCGTGCTCAGTCGTTCAATCTTGCTCAGTTCAAAATGAATTTCTAATTACATGGTTGAGAGAGCCCAAATAGTTTTCAAACTCTATAGGAATTCACTTAACACTTAATATGGCACTGCTACAGTCAGCCTAAAGCCTATATAGGCTACTGTAAAATGTAAGCTATTTAGGTAAGCTAAACATAGGATGTTATAATTATATATTAATATAATAGGCTATATAGGATACTGATGAGTATAATAGGTATTCAAGTTTCACGATTAAGCGTCCCTAAAACTGCTTTTAGAGTTGACGCAATTAAGATCATACAGCTAGAAAATTGAGCATGAATTAATAATCTTCATGTGGCTTACTTGAGCAAGATTTTGTAGTGGTGGTTTATGCCAACCAAACTTCCTTTAGAAATATCCTTCAATCAGAGCATATTATATGATATTTTAACCTATTCATAAGCAAATTGATCCACAATCATGGATTCAAATATTCATTCCGATACAATTTAATATTAAAAACACATTTAATTCAATGTGATACTTTATTATTTAGCAGAGGAATTAAAATAAAATGAAATTTTAATCCCCATTATGAAGAAAGCCACTTGTTTCTCAAAGAATCTATACAAACAAGCATATTGTAAATTTTTTAGTATTAATAATAGCTTGCTTTTCTTGAAACATTTTTTATGCTGTTTTCCCCTTCAAGTGTCTCCTATTTATTGATTTATTGATATTACAGTCGAAGATACGCTAATTAGAATACAGTGGAATTTTGTAAGTAATAAGGCTTTTGCAGGTTTTTTGCAAACACTTTTTTCAAGCTCTAGATTCTCGATTTTTCCGGCGAATAGTCGTTTCAAAAACTTTAGCAACCTATTCATAATGCACCACCTTATGTCTTCATATCAAAGGGAGCCGCCATCAAAGGGAGCTGGTACTGATTAGCAATGATGGAGCTAGTTGGAACAATGGGCCACACTACACACATACGCATGTACCACTCAGCTGCGTAGAAAGATGATTTTTTAAAAACGCCTTCATTAACCTTTTCCCGAAAGCGAACATCAAAGGCGTGCGAAATAATAATGAAAGACAAAACGCGCGCGAAAACAATGGTCTGTACACGCACTGCACGACTTCAATGACTGCGAAGATGGGCGCACTCCACCACACAAAGTGGCTCTTCACTCTTCTATTGCCTCGTCAGCTCTGTTGTGCATGCAACTACAATGCCACTGGCATGCGTCCATGCTAAGAAACAACGTGAATAACATTCGCCGTCAAAGTGCGGATGCTTTCAAGCCTTGTCTTTGAAGTTCGAGTTGGGTCAAAGACTAATCTTAAAGTTAGCACTTTGATGTTGAAGATGTGAACTCGTCGATGTCTTTGTGGTAGCATGATCTTTACAGGACTCTGAATGATGTCGGGCTGTCATCTGCAGAGTTGTTGAGCTAATCAAAGCCGAACTCAAAGTATGATCTCATACGTGCTGTTTTTACAAAGGGAGTAAATGAGTAGGCTACTGAGTTGTCTCTGAATAATGGGTACGTGATAGATGCGGGATTATGAGAAAACGGGATTGTGAAGATTTGAAGAGATGTCAGCTTGTTCCTTGTAGCTGTAGCTTTATCAAACGGTATACTTAATGTTCTACTATCTTCTAGTTTCTGGAATTTAATTGATGGCTATTTCTGAAATTTGGTTAGGCTACTAGATATATTCGAGACATAACTATATGGTTGTTTCGTCATCATAAGAAATACGAATATATTTGCATTATAGGCCTATTATGTTATGTTTGAATGCAGTATTATTTAAGATATTTAATTCTCAATCACTCCATAGCCTACCTTACTTATTTGAAATTCAGGGGTGTGGAATATTGATGGTAAAGGAAAGGGAAGATACCCTCGCTTCGCTCGCCTGCATGACCTCTGTCAGTGTAAGCTGAGACAAACAGGCTCACTTCGCACTCCTGCAAATTCCGTTCAGAAGGGATTCAAAACTTATTGAACACATCATTTCTAGACCTAATCTAGACCTGTTCACCAAATTTCGACATTTTCTACCAATTTATTCTCGAAAAATTCAAGAAAAACTCTGAAAATTCCGAAAAATAATAAAACGCTGATATTGAGCGTAACCTTGGGAATTATATCGGACATAGTTTGAAACTTGATCCCATATCTTCCAAATTAGTTTATCTGTAATCTCGCTGAACCATTGAATTTACAGTGAGGATTGGTCGTATCAAGGCGGAAGATATGCAACCCGCAAAACATCTACAATTTTGAAAAACCTGATTACTGGCGTAATCTTGAACGGAATTCAAAAATATCTTAACACAACATTTCTAGACCTTATCTGAACCTACCTACCAATATCAACATTTTCTACCGATTGGTTCTCGAAAAAAATGAGAAAACGCCGAAAAACTATAGAAAAACTTAAATATTTGGCGTATCCTTGAAAAGTTCCCAAAATCCGTTCTTAGCGCGCGTCTAAACGTCCAACTGAACATGCCTGCCAAATTTGAACGCATTCGGTTCAGTGGTTCTGGTGATGAATCAGTCAGTCAGTCAGTCAGTCAGTGCCATTTCGCTTTTATAGATATAGATTCAGGGGTGTGGAATATTGATGGTAAAGGATTTGGATTATGGTGGTTTTAATATTAAATTGATGAGGTCTAATGTACAAAGATTTTGAAGTTTCCATCTACATACAACTGGAAATAAGTGGAACTTTTCGGAATAGCTTCACTCTTCTTCAGCAACTACATACATCTCTTTCATAGACATCTTGGAATTAACTTTTCGCATTCATTTCACACCTTTCAGTAGTTCTCAATAAATACACACATGCCTTTGTCGTCGGTATCATTCTTGCCTGACATTCTGAAACAAGAAACAGCCATTTCTCATTCCATTTCGATTCCCCAGGCTTGACAAGAACAATGATGAAAGTGCGTGTATATCTCTTCATTTCTTGTGATCCTGGCAGGTAGAATGACAAAGGCTGGGCGCAATTCCCTTATGTTTACATTGTGACTTCGTATTTCATCGAATTCCGTGTGATTGGGAAGCGTGCTCGAAAGTTTGCCAATATCACGAATAGCTGGAGTATGAGCGCATTTCCTTTGTTGAACTCAGCTCTATTATACTAGTGCTATATAGCTATACATATCCACATGTACGGTCTTGGGGGTTTAGGGGCCCCTAGGGATTGATCAACTTGGGGCCCACATTGTGGTGTCTGGAGGGTATAGAATACCCCTCAGCACAGAGGTGGGTCCAGGGGTTGTCAACCGGATTTTTATAAAATTACTATTTGGAAAACCCGCATTTTCACTCGCTACTAGACTTAAAAACCTGAATCACTACACACTTCATTGAGTGTTTATTCAGACAACATACATGTATTTTTCATGCACTTGACTACTGAATAGAGGAAATGAGACTTCAACAATATATATTTTACAAGACTGCGTTGTACAATTATGTTTGGGATAATTCAGCAATCTCGAATCATTATTCATTATGTACAGCTTATTATTGTTGAATAATCATAATATTATTAATAAGGCTTTATATTCATATTATTGGATAAAAAATATGATTGAAGAGAAGTATGCTTGAATTATCATTATTATAATGATATAACATCCATAATTTTCTTGCCAACAGGAATTTTATAAGGCAGAACTCACAAAACACAGACAACCTATCAGAAAAGACCAGGCTGGTCATGAAAGCGTGTCCAATTCAAATCTCAAACACCACCCGACAACCGCTGCTATCTACTGATCGAAGTTGGAAACTTTTTGAGCCGATATCGTCAGCCAATCAGAGCAGAGTGGAGGCGTAGCTTGGAGGCGTTTCCAAGGAAATGAATGGAAGGTCACCCTATTGCTACTGCCATCTGCTGGCTGAATTCGGAACTATTCCCAATGTTTATGTCAATGGAGTTGGGGAGAACATGGCTGAAAACGACTGAAATGGAGAAAATGGCTGCAATCTTGTACTTGCTTGTGATTTAGTTGCCGAAACCTATATTTTAAGCAATAATTATTAATCTGAGTTTATGAATGCACCATATTCCAGATTTGTAATTTGAAAAATTCAAGAGAAAACTTTTTCAATGAGAGGTACTTCAATTTATATTTTTGTTTGTATATATTGTGTTAAATTCAACCATTATTTTAACAACGCTTATTCCTTGAGTCTTGAGAGCATTCTCATGAATAATTATAATTATCTCATGCCTAAAAAAGGCCGATTTTAATCATTATTTTTTATGTTTATCTCTACAAGAATTAGTTAAAAAATTGTGATCAAACTTGTTTCACGTTTTCAAAGGCTCTTTAAAGAACTCAGCCCTCATTAAAAGCGTGGAAGTATTTTATTTCCAAGTCGATAAACTTGACTATTGAGGCATTCTAAGGCATTCAATCTATTAAGGCATTCTAATAATTATATAAAATTTCAAAAATTGATTTTCACCATATTTTTGAATGCACAGGCGAGCTCAGTACTTGCTATAAGTGGGGTCTTAGCTTCATATAGCTTCTTAAAATAAACAATACGAATGTTGTGGGAATATCCTCCAAATGTTCGATGACGACTCTATGCAATCTAAAAAAAGCTGGAATTGAGAATCTGAGAGTATTTCTTCTCTACCACTCCCAATTGAAACGTTCCTTTTTTCTTTATTACTTATTTCAAACTGACTGCTCTCTTGCCCGTTTGTTTGGCCAAGAGAAAAAATAGATACTTCTCATCGGCTTTTGCCTTTTGGTGAAAAGCTCTCAGGAACCAACCAAGAACCACTATAAAATGAAGATTTTAAGACCGAGTCTTTTGATATTTCGCGTGAAAAGAAATCGCTAAGCAGCTTGTATTTCCAGCATCTCTGATTTTTCTTTGGTGGAAATATGCCAGAGCTTACGTTGTTTGTCGAAAGATGATAGAGAAGACGTGATACTGTAGATGTAGAGTAGTTGTATCCAATATACCGGATGATCAAAAAGTCCCTCCGTAATAATATAGAGAATGAAACTCCCAAAAACAAGTTATAAATGTATAATAATGAAAGAATTGGCATACGAGTAAAAGGCAACTGAATAGTACCGCTCGGCCGGCAACCAAGAGGTAAGTACTAGCTTCGATTCACAGTCTGAGCAGGGGCGGATCCAGGATTTACTTCTGGGGGGGGAGGGCTGGGCACATATCACAAGTCTGCACCCCCCTCCCCCAATTTTCCACAAGCCCCTCTTCATACCTAATCACTCCCCCCCCCCTATAATAAGATATTATCAACAAGAAACTTATCACTAAATAATAGGAGGGTTTTTTTTAATTTAGGAATTTGGAAAAAGAGTATTTTATTAATTACAGAAACCATGATAAAAATACCACCAAATTCACTCGTCTGATTTGGGAAATGCGTACTATTACATGATTCATCAAGCAGATTAAAATTCCCCCTGAATTATATGAACAGTTTTTAACCATTCAATTCAATTTTTACAAAAGATCAAGAACAAGAATTATTCATTAATAGGTTGGTTATTTTAAATATAAAAAAATGCTTAAAGTAAATGGCTTACCCAACTCATGTATTTTTGGTACCAGGACTTCACTTTCGTTTCTTATTGTAACATGTATTCTTATGTAGTAAGCTACTTGATATTTTTACTTCTTACGCTATGGAAAAAAGGGATCGGGGTTTCCCCCCCGGAGATTTTTGGTGAAAAAGGTAGTCTCAAATGCATTGAGAACAGCAAGAAAGGTATTTTTAATCTTACAGGAGAGCAATCATTCCCAAACATTTTCCTTGATTCTGAGCAATCATTCCCAACCCATTCCCATTCCCACCTTGATTCTAACTAGCTAGTTGATATGGGTATTGGGTATGATGGTCACTCGTCAATCGTCAGTGCCCCATATCACACTCTCTTCACTTTGAAAGTTATTCTACAAATACAATAAATTATAAGATTCAGAAAGTATCACCAACATATCATAATTCAAGCTCCTCTCATACAAATAATAACGAAACAGACAGGTAATCTTATTCAACGTCAACCTTATAGTAGCATTCCCAAGCAGCAGCTCGAGTTACGCGGCTCGAGCTGCTCTGCGCTTACTGCGCTGCTCGAGCTGCCCGGCTCTAGCTGCGCTGCTCTAGCCATCAAACTCTATTCACATAACTATATTATAAATATTTTCTTTGTTATTAGAGCTACTAATGTATACTAAATCAATAAATAGTGAAATTCACCCATTTTAATCATTTTCAAGTGAATTTCAATATTTATTGATTTAGTATACATTAGTAGCCCTAATAGCAGAGTAAACATCTATAATATAGTTATGAATAGAGATGTGATGGCTAGAGGAGCGCAGCAAGAGCTGGGCAGCTCCAGAAGCGAATTTAGAGCCGGTGTAACGATTTATCTTTATTCCAAGCCGCGCAGCTCCAGCTCCTGCTTGGAAATCGTACCTTCCAGAGCCAGGCAGCTCGAGCCACGCATCTCAAGCTGCAGCTTGGGAATACTACCTTTAGTATGGTGCAATTAGTCTACAGATGGCCTAGGCCGTAGCCTTTTCAAAAGTTGAAGTTTCTCCCAATACCAAAATGTCGTATACAATCCCTAAACTATGAATTGTTCAAATGAAAATTTGATGAAATGCTTCATTTTATTGAACTTATGTTTTTGAGGAGGGAGGCTAAGATGTGTAATTCTAGTTTTCCAGAATATCTCGAAGATTGGCCTAAAAATGTATAAGTTACGTTTAGCCCTTCCCTTTTGTAACTTGAGAACCGTTCAATTTAGCGAAATTTTGCATAGGACCACTATTTTAAAATTGTTGTAATGTTGAGACATTTTCCGCTGAGCCGCATAATTCCTGAGATATTGTGGTGCCCCCCCCAAACGTGAAAACCGTGTTACATTTTACAAAATAATATTGAATGAACCAGTTCAGATTTGAAGAGAAACTCTTATTTTGGATGTTGAAGTTTCAGTCTAATTGCTGTACTATATCTGTTGCCAAAATTTTAGACACTATCCTCGTTGATGTAGCATACTACTAAAGCATCTATTGTCTCTTTTAGTTTTAAATACAGTACACTATCCAGGCATAGCTAAATGAAAATTCGAATCGACAGTATCAGCTGTACAAGCTACTTGATACACGCTGAAAATAGGGTACGGGGCTTGCCCCGAAAATTTTTTGTTCTTTTACTCAAAAAAGTATATTCATAGGAGTTTAAAAACTTTGAATTGAACCCCCCTAAAATTTTTAATTTGAGTTTATATGTACAGTATAATTCAATTTAGTCCATTCTATCTAGTGTATGTTACATCCTTCTGGGGGGGGGGGCACGTGCCCCTTTGCCCCCCCTCTGGATCCGCTAGTGAGTCTGAGCACAGTGTTTTGTATATTTAACGTGTTTTCTTTTGCTAATTAGCTATCTTGTAATTATTTTCAGCAGTAGAAGACTACAGTCAATTTATGTATTTTTAATGGGATTTTAATAATAATTGTTATTATAAATTAATTGTATTGGAATTTAACTGTACATTCTTTACTGTAAGGCTACCATTGCATAGAATATTATAATGTTTACAAAACCACACCAAAGGAAATAAGGTTTGAGCTGAAACGTTTTTCTCTTATCAGTGCTGAGAGACTCAACACCCGGTACTTCTAATAAATAGGCCATATTTCGATTGATAATGGGAACTTAGCGCTCTGAATACAAAAAAATATTTATCAAGTCAGCAAATAAACGATATTTTATCAATAAAAACAAAAATATTTTCTCGTCAAGGGCCCTTCGAGAATGTGTCAAACCAACATATTCATTGAGACTCTGATTGAAGTTGATTACAGAATATAGAAAATTAATTCTCAATGTGTATACTGTACTTGTGTTCTAAGATTACCCGTTGACCCCTACACCCTACAGCGATATAATGAGTAACCTCTTGAAGGGAATTGTGTATTGATACGGTGGCTGCTCGTGCCCATGAAACAGGTGAAGTGCTCGTATCTTATATCGTACAGCACTTGACCTGTTTCGTGGGCACGAGCTGCCAGTGGTATCAAACGTAACTTAGATACAGATACAGAGACCCTGCAGTTTCATTACTGAGAGATGGAGTAGAAGGTCATAAGACCAGACTACAGAGCGATGGTCTGTCCCAACTGTCAAAAGCACCGATAAGGAATTTTCGATGCCAAGTCCTCAGAAAGCAGCGCCCTGATTGGCCCTTCAAACTGTGTTATTGATTGAAGGCTTCTGATTGGCTGTCAGTCATGTTTGTTTTGTAAATGATGTCAGAACGGAAAACACGTTTATCGTGGAGTTTCATCCAAAGTTCAGAGTTGCTGCAAGTTGACGATAAGACTGTCCAGTTCAAGAAAGATTGCTCACTTTTTTCTCACATTATCGAGTTTCGGAAAAATAAGGGTACAAAGCTTACTTGGTCTGTTAGTTGGACATAGAAGAGGTTTTTCTGAGCTTGCCAGATGAGGAATTTGATTTATACCTTCAAGGTTGATTGTTCAATTTGATAACATCGTAGCCCAAAAAAAATCTTTGTTAAGTGAACATTCCAAATTAATTTCTTAAACCAATATTCCAAATTAAAAAATTCATGGTCGTTTACAATTGGAGGCCTGAAAGCTTCAAGAGTTTGAAATCAAAATTTGGATAAATTAAATATTGCACCTAACGTAGACAGTGTCAGAGTGCCTGGGCATAGTATGTCCAAGTAAAGAATATATTCTGGCAATATGGGAAGAAGACTCCAACTCGGTCAACTGTTCAAAAATTATTAGTTTAATCTTGAATTGTAGGAAACAATTGTTTGAAAGCAAATTTATAATTTTTGAACCAATAATGACCGAGTGGGAGTCATTTCCTCATCTTGCCAGAATGTTTACTTTTCTTGCTCAGACTTTATCTTGACAGTATCTAGACCTAGACTGTAACAAACATTCATGTAAGAACTTGTTTAGCAAGCCGTCAAGTTTACTTGAACTTGAACTGCTTTATAGTAGTGGGCTTTGCAGTAGAAGCAACAAATGTCTGAATTGGGGAGCGGCGCTAGGAAAGCTATTGTCACGGCTATTAACTTCGAAAGAAGAGAATCTGGTGCGATGTGAATTCGAACACCGTCCAATGAATAAACCACGAAGAAAGGGGAAGTTGAGTTTAATTAGGCGTCGAAACTTGTCTTCATTAGGTTAAGCCAGCGGGGACACTTTATAGATATTTATAGCGTGAGGGCAGAGTAGTCAAGGAAAAAGGCATTGGAAATCTAACCTTCTTCAAGGACCAAGGAGAAAAGGGATAGATAGGACAAGTGGGTACTTTCATTTTCTTGAGGATATTCAAGAACATTTTTTTCGTCCCATTCTTATATTCATGTTCTATTCCTCTTCAACGTTTCATCGAACTTCTCTACTTTTTCGAAAATTCAGTAAGTTCACGTTCAGAAAATATATTTCCAATGTAATCTAGAACTATGAATATAAGTTACGGAAAGAAATCATTATTCTTTCAAAGTGTTATTCACGAATTAAAATTGTTCTAGCGACGATTTATAATTTCATGTTTAAATCTTAGATCCTTCCTCTTCTAGCAAGTTTGGAATCTTGACAATCTATTGAAAAATTTCTATAAATTATTTCAAGAATGCCTGAAATCAATTTCTAATATCAAATGCGAAATTAATTTTGATCTTGGAGATTTGTAACTATAAAACTGTTAAGAATGATAGAATCAGCTCCTACTCTGTTGTTTTGTTGGTCTATACAACGTTTGTTCACAAGATCCTTTCTTTCTATAGTGATACAGAATTACTCGTATTTTTCCTATTTAATGAATAAGTTTGCTATTTCAGACATTATTAATGTTTCGTAACTGTTTCTTTAGTGTATATTTCCTTGTAAGGATACAGAAATTTGATGATAACATTGAAATGTATCACATAACTAAGCAATCACTCTATAGCCATCTTGTTTCTCAGCAAAAAGGTCCTGAACCTGATCCCAATTTCTCTATCATATACAAGAACAAAGCAAGGTAGGTTCATTGGATAAATGAAGAGAGTTGTTTGTTAATCAGGCTATAATACGCTCGATGAGTGAATTTGAACGTTGAAGGGATAAATATCGGGAATCCGTTGAGAGCGGTTGAGACGCTTTCTAATGAGATTCAACGCGACGAATGAGGCACGACTAATGGAAGGCCTCACACCTCACGCCTTCTCACGCTCCCTCATTCCTTCTCACGTCCCGTTGGGAGCCGGTAATCCGTCTGCGTTTACTCACTATGCGTACACGCGCGTGTGTAAGCTTACTCTCACATGAACTGTATGATGAGAGCAACATACGCATGAAATTCTGATATTACTCCACGTTTATACCACACAGACTAGGATGAAGTGTATGTGTGGTGTCTATTAATAATATCAGCGTATCTCACGTACATAGGTTTTGTCTTGTAAGCCCCTGTGCCCTTAAGCCCTCCAGGGTGTCTTTTGTCCCGAGAAGGGCCGATAAAATTAGTTTCGTCACCAGCAGAAACCATGTCATCAAGATTTGTACACCGGCTTGAATAACTTACAACAAGATTTTCTCCATTTACATCAGTTATCACAACACACACTCATTAACACCTTCAAATTTCTACTGAAAAACCTCGTCAACACTCACAACCCTCAAACTTTCTCTGCCTTTTCATGCTGTAGTCCTCCAGAACTTACACGCTCCAACTACTGATATGATTGCTCTTCAAAGTTCAATACGATCGGTTGCGATTCTCAACCCCAGTGATTATTATCACGCTCCCTTACACTTTTAATAACGCCTGCAAAATTGCAAGGAAGAATTGTTCCAATTTCTATGCTCCATAGGAGAGAAGCATGCATGTCAACAAGGCTTTCGATGATATATGTGTTATAAAGAAGAAGCACTAAAAATGTGGTGAAGTATTTCTGGAATCTCGAATGCGTTACCGTACTTGTAAGCTATTACCAATGTGCAAGGAAATTGTTAGCGAGAGGTACTGCGTATGAATTCAAGAAAATCTGCAAATTAAAAACCAAACAAAAGATAAACAGAACTAAAATTAATCGATTAGAGAGTACAGTCTACTAAACAAGAGAATACCACATCAAAATCCAAAACTTTAGTAAAAAATGGCGGCTGGCGGGTCAAAGTATTACTTCAATCTTTTTACGAAACGTTCCACACCATAATGACCTCACTATGATTATACAGTCTCTATAGTTGCCAAAGTCGGCTGGTTTTTTTCTTAAAATAAACTTAATACTGAGTTGGTCATGCTTAGTCCAAAGTATAGAAGACATTATCAACATTGCTCGGCCATGGTTTATGCAGTGAAATTTTGGCTATAATTGTATTTTTCCAGTTATTTTTTTATATTTTTTTATCAGTTCATGATCATAAAACTATGACTTGTGAATGGATCTAAGGTTTTAAGAATTTAGGATATAGATTTTAATATGAATTTTCAAATGTTTTCCCAATTGAACGAACTTTGAAGAGTGAGTACCGATTGTTCAATCTCATCATCATTATCATCATTTAGATGAATGAATGATCTCACTCATAAAATTCACCCCATTCATATCAATTCCTTATATCTCTCACACTAATAGCTATACCAAGATATCACAATTCAGACAACCCTTCACCAACCGTTACTCCGGTGTTATTATTGAAATAAAGCATCTTCAATCTAGAACTAGTGTGATATTAGACAAGCAGCTACATATGGCTTGACACCTACGAGGATATGTGCAGTGAATGCACTGCAATAACGGAAAGTTCCCTATCAAAATAATCACAAAGCTCTCTTTTCAATCCATTTCTACCCACCGTCCTCATTCCTCATCTCCCATCTTTCTTCGAGCTGTTTCCCATTCTCACACTCTTTCCATCATTACGCTCCAATTCGCCAGACCCTATTCTTTCGCGTTTACAACAGTAAATGCTAGAACAATAACAAGACGCTATTCTCCCCCAGATGCACTGCTGCTCTATCACCTTTCAATTTTTCTCACTCTTCTTTTTCCTTCCCTCTCAATCCTCTCATCATTCCGTCCTCCCACCCTTCTTATAATTATCTTGTTTTTTCTCTCTGCAGTAGTTCATTTGCTTCTTCTATCTTTCTAATATTCTTCCATTTCATTCTCACTCCTCTACTAACTCTTGTATTTCCGTATGCTGATTTCATTTCTTACCGGTTTTATTCTCCAACTTCTATAATTTTATGGTGTTGTGTATCCATTCTTTTTCCACTTTTAAACTTAAAACTAAATAAAAATCACTTTTATGTGGAAATGAACTTCACTTACAAAGTAGTTACTATAAGTTTCGACCTGTTGTGGTGGTGATCTTCAGACTCTTGAGTCTTTAAGTCTGAAGATGACCACCACAACAGGTCGAAACTAGTTACTACTATGTAAGTAAAGTTTATTTTCACTAAAAAGCTATTTTTATTAAGTTTAAATTCTATAATTTCTCCCTCTTTATCTTCTTCTCCTTTTCTTATCGATAAATGTGTTTGCCTTCTCCCCATCCATGAAGCTCATTCATTTCTAATTCTCAATTTTGAATCTTTTTTGTTCCGTTTCCTCGTTTCCTTAACCTTGCACGCTTCCTTAAATTTTTTATACTTCTTCTATTCTATTCATCTCTATTTGATTAAAATTTTCTATCCTCCACTCTGCTGTCCACTTCATCTTGTGTTCTCCGCTTTTATAGTTTCCCTATTATCTGATTTTATTTCCAGTTTTATCTGTTTTATTCATAATTAATATCCTGATACATGTATTGACTTTCTTTCCCTGATATTGTTTCATTGTCTTTCTCCCAACTCTTCTCTCATCTCCTTCATTTTCTTCCCCCTCTTTCTAAACGTTTTCCTACTTCTCCTATTTCTCTACTTGTGGATGTCATTCTCATCTCCTTCTCCTTCTTCTCATTCATCCCTTATTTTTATCTTCTGTCTCTCTTCTCCTTGACCTTCTAATTTTTTATCTTCATTCTATTCTTCTTCTCTTCACTCAACAACGATCAACCCATTCAAACATCTATACCTATAATCAGTAAAGCGATCCCTCATTTTTTAAACCATCACTAGGTCTTTTCACAATCATAAAACCTATCACAATAATTATGACTGTATTGTGATGTAGAGTGATTATGTCGTATTCATTCACTCTAGACACCCTTTTTCAACTCCACTCCAACGCTCTCGTATAAAAAGGAGAAAAATCACGAAAACGACTCGAAATTGTTTTTTTGTTGTTGAGAGATTCGATGTCAAAAGTTGAATATTGAAAGTTTTCCCTGTGGATTGGATGAGGGCACATTTAACAACGCTCATTAATTCTAATAATTAGTAATTGATTCTATTCGAAGGGGTACTATCAAAGCTATGAAAGGTATACTAATTGGTTATTGAATTTCAAGTGAGAAATTAGTCTATCTCGTTAGTAGGTTGAATTACGTTCAAGAGATAGACGAAACCGCCTACCATCGCGGCGACAGCGATAACAACAAACGAATTCATGTTAAGTTTAATGTTACAAGTTTTAAAGAGATCAAATAAAGTTCACCTTACCTTGTTAAATCACAATATTGTTATGTTAGAGCCTGTTAAGATCGGTATCAAATAATCCAATCATGAGACTGCCAAAGCCGTCTCAAACTAATTGACGTTCAGTGTAGCTTATCAGATAAGGAAGCCAATATATTAGTCAAGGCACGGTACAGAATCCCTTTAGAGCCGACATAGGTGAGCATTAACGATGATTAACATGCCGTCAGATTAACTGACCGATCCCAACTAACTATGGTTTAACTAAAGCTAACTATGGATTGCTCCAAATACTAAGCTCTTGTCCAATAGTTGGTACATTGATTGAAGCATGTGATGAGAGAGCCCAATTATCCCTTCTCAGTTTGAAGGTCATTTTTAGGCATAAAGAACATTAATTCAGAACCCTGTTTTCCAACAGAAAAATGTCACATAGAAACCAGGAGAAGAGGATGATCGAATTCCAAGTGAAAAAGAACCACATAGAAACAAAAATTAGGTTTAGCGTAGCAATTATGGATGGTACTTTTTAGAAGAAATTCGTCAAAAAATCTGATTCAGGTGAGTAATCTTAATAATTAAGTGTAATATTTCACTACTTTAAATTTATATACTTGAGTACTCTCAACGCATCAAAAGTTTAGGTCCAATCTATGATGTCGGGTTCAAGTGCAATACCCAAACTTGCCAAGTATTATTTAAATTCAGCCCAAAATCTTTGCTTCTTGATTTAAGCTTAATCAGGTCGGATTGTTCTATTGATGCCTTCATCATTATCCTTCAGATAATCTTTGAAACATGAGAAAAAAATAATTTAATTTGAATATTCAGATTTTAAATAGCTGAATCATGCCTTGAAAATTCAAGAACTTTCTTTTGACAAACGCGACAAGAAGAAATTGATTTTGCGCTCAAGTAATTTAATTTTTTCCCTAGTCATTCCCCTAATTATAACTGCTCAAAAACATAAAATTAATCAACGTCTTTCCCATTGAAGTTGATTTGTGATCAAGAATTATCGAGTCAGTCTTCTCCCTCTATCTAATTCTCACAAGGGAATGATTTTTTTATTTTCAATTCATGAGCCCAATATCAGTTTGTTACTGTTCCAAGTAACTCTTGCAAGCTGAGACTCGAAATCTGGAAAAATTAATTCTATTAAGGATTAATCTTCGATATAATTTCTTAAATGCATAATCCAGTTTGTTAATTTTTCAAGCTGAAGTTCGTCAGGATCTGAGAATGTCAGGTTGGTAATTAGGGTGGCTGTGAAGGGTGGAAACGGGGAAAATAAGGCTGTTGACGTCTAGATGTTGATGAAAGAGTTGCAATCGTTAGTGCAGAAAACCAACTACTACTGGTAAGCTCTCATTATAAACCTCTTGCAAAATCCAAAGATATGACAGAATTGAAGGGCGAATCTGATCTATTTGAGCACTGTTTAGTTGAAAATGATGAGCCTATGTTTGAGAATCTATTATAGCCGTCCGTATCTTCGTTTGTGAGAAGATGAAAGAAACTAGTGGAGAGAATAACATGAATAAGAACAAACCAGGATGAGACAAAGAATTGAAAAGAGGGTTTTTACTAATTACAACTGAGAGGAGATTGACGATCAAAGGCTGAAAATTAGCACGAGGGCCAATCAATGAAAAGAAGGGTTTTCCGTCGTCTAATTTCGATGGAAATGAAGGAAGGGCGACCGTGAAATTCGCTAAAGAAATTCAATTTTCAATTTCCATATCCGACTAGCTAATTAACGATAAGAATTTTCCCGGCAGCCTATTCAATATATCACCATTTGTAAAACTCTTTGTTTCAAGTGCGACCGGGAATCAAGAAGTCTTTTCAAAGCAAAGAAGAATCAATTATGAGCTTTTCTTTTGTTGTACGGTATATGCCTACAATGCTTGTTAGCTTTGAATTCTAATTGAGAAGATTTCTGATTCCACATTATGTCATTCTATTCTGTTGAAACCATGAATAACTAGGCTGTAGCCTATATACTACTTTTTAATTAGCATGCTCTGGAAAGGTTTCGAGAAAAATAGATACCACAGACTACAGTATGGAAAGATTCTGTTGCAGAATCGACAAAGATGGCATCGAAATTCAAAAGATCATAATGTAAGAAACTTCTTTCTCGAATTTCTGGACTGATCACTTGAGAAATTATATTATAATTTCAATTATTTAGCACATTACCTGGACCAGTCATCATCACCATCAACATTGTGCATATGTGAGTTTTATCTTACTTCAAGCATATTTCCCTTGAAATGAGCAAAAATCTAAAATAACTTGGAAACAATTAAATATAGAAGGATAGAATTGCAAAAAATGTTAAATGATGGAAATACAATCTCTATCTATATGAAGTATAATAACATCACCAAAGATTCACATGGTTGGATATCATACTCTATCTAGCGAACTTTCATAGATCATTCTGGAAGGAGAGTCAGGTGGGTAAATACTTGCTTCAATTCCTTGATATTACAATCCTTGAATTTAATTAATACCCATTTCTACAATATTATCCATTTTCAATTTTTCCCCTATTTAGATAAAGGTGAGCTGCATCTGAGTTGGCAAAAGCTGAGTAAATTCTTCATATTGAGGTTTACATGTACACTGAGCACCCCTGACATAGCAGTCAAGCGTGAGAGATGGGTCCAATTTCCAGATGCTCTCTGATATAGGCCTGCACCGCACAGGGATAGGGGTGGGGAAGAAAAAGGCAATCAAGATTGATGACCCTTAATTTCATCTGGAAAGAGTAGTGGGGAGACTGATACGGGCTGAAATGTATCTGTCATTAATTTTTCAGTCATTCATTAGTCTGTGATGTGAGCGACTTTTTCTCTTGCCAGTTTTCCTGGAGCCTCTTCAGGAGATTCAGCTATAATCCTGGGAACTAATAAAGAAATGAGAAACTATAATTATGAAATTTGAAAGAATGACTACGGTAGCAGCTTGCATGGAAATCGCAATTATATAAACATCTCATATTTTTTGTGCTCTTTTTTATAGTAAATTTTGGCAAAGAAAAAACGTTTTGGACTAGCCCCATTGCTGAACCTATGATGTTTTTTTGACATTGTACTATCAATGAAAGAAATAGATTAGTCTTTTTTATCAATAATAATATTTCGTCCCTTGCACTTTATGAAATAGACTCTTCACTGTGTAGGCCTACAATGTACAGAGTGATGATGTCATTGTACTCTGAGGAGTGAGGAAGAATGTTTTGTATTTTAGTTTTAGACTGCTCTATTTGAACTAATGTTACTTTATTGAAATTATTTTCGTAAACGTTTTCCAGCACTCGATTCTTGTAAAGGTGATGATCACATGAATCAGCATCAAATATAAGAATAAAATTTCACATCGGGATCGTAAATGCACATCAGCTATAAATACATACACATCTATAGCAGTAAACCACAGAATCAGCTTCAATTTCCACCAATAATTTGAACCTCATTCTATATGGGATGTGAGAGTGTTGGTTACTGCAGCCCAGCCTATAACATGGCATTGGCCTCAGGCTGATAGTTAATGCGATCGGCGATGAGATTTAGTAGGCACTGGCAATTTATTCGGCAAGGGATGACGGATGCAAATTATGCAAGCGTGTAATTGGTGGATGGTCGCCTTCATCACACGACATGTACCCACTCACCACTCATGATTACATCATATTCATGCATAAATGCATGCATATAGCACATTATCTCAATTATAGATTTTTACGTAATAGCAAAGAGATAGAAAAATTTGGGGAAACCCAACGACTCCATTGTTCCGAACATGTAAGGAGAATAATAATAACTGTAAAGTTCAGTAATGTATTTTACAGTTATGTCGTCAATTTTTCAACAAATTCACGAAAATTTACAATTAGCAATTTTATAGGCCTACTATTGTTTAATAAAATAATAATTTGGTATTCATTTCATGCATTTATTTCTCATTGATTTTAAAAAAAACTTGAGGAGGAAGATTTGCACAAAACTTACATTATTTGATTATGCCAATCCTGGAAAAATATTAAAAATCAAATTCTAGAAACATTTTTTTTTAACCCCAAGTATTCCCTGTATTCCCTACTTGTCTTCAGAGTATTTTGTTAGTTTTCTTCATGATAATACTCACATTTTAATTTTTTCAATCATTATACTTATTGAGAAGTAAACATAACTATTGTTACTTCTGATAGTATTGATGACTATTGATAGTCTAGATTGGGTGGCTCGTTGTAATTAGTGATAACGCGCCGGTCTGATGACCAAGAGGAACTGGGTTCAAGTCTTAGAAAACTTCAATATGATTGTCATTTGATTATTGAAAACCTATTTATTGTGATAGGCATTATTCCATTTATACATAGATATTCGGTGTAGCTCATCACTCCATAAATACTAGAAAGGCATGGCATATTGATTGTAACGGTGTTTTCAGGGGTCGAATTTTGGTGAACGAGTGGGAGGGAGGAGGGAGTTTTCGAAGGGTTTTCACCAGTCAGTCCCAGGACGATGCAGGGGTTGATGAGAGCAGGAGGGGGGCTGAAGGGGAGAGAAGCTGGTTTGAAATTTGGGGAGTGTTGTGTTAGAGCGATAGATTAATGCTTAGGTTGGGGCGCTTCAACCCCCTTTCCACCATCACCCCCCCTTTCAGCTCGTCAAGTTTCCCCTGAACAACCTGCAACCCCTAGGAACCAATCGCTTCCTGGTGAAATGGGGGAAGGGGAGGGGGTAAGCAGAGCGGAATAACAATCAGTGGAATTCCAGTGTGCAATCTTTGGCTTTGGAGAGCCGTTCATTGGCCTCTAGTGAAGGCTTAGAACGGGTCTGTTGTCTCTCCTATGCACCGCGCCGATATTGCTAGTCTGTCGAAGCAAAAACGACATCCTGGCAAGATGGGAAAATGATTCCAGCTCAATTAATATTGGTTAAAAAATTATGAAATTGGTTGTAAATTGTAGAGCAGAATGTTTCCTACAATTTGAGACCAGATTTATAATTTTTGAACCAATATTGACCGAGCTGGAGTCATTTTCCCATCTTGCCAGAATGTCTTCTTCGCTTGGACAGGCTATAGTCAACTATTGCACGCTGTACAACAAGCTGATGCCAAACACCTCGCTTCTATGAGCCACGGTCGATTATCACAGTCGATTATTATTATCTAGCAGCTTGTGCAGTGAATAGCGGTGCTCGAGTTTAGTTTACTACACACGGCTTGTGTTGGTGCCTAATATTCCAGGGGCGGAATGTATTGAATCCATTGATGCATTGGGAAGACTTTCAGTGCTAATACTATGAAGCAATCATGGATTGAATTAGTATAAATATAAATTTTTGTGTCTGTTGAAATTAATCAAATACTCATTCAACCACATGAATTCAATTTTTTTCATAAACTTCGATATGAATTATATAAATTGATAAACAGTTATTTGTATGAAAACATATGAATTATATAAATTGATAAACAGTTATTTGTATGAAAACATGTTGTTATGATGAAGACAGACTAAAATATTATGAGAAAATAGTTCAAGCCTCTCTACTAATTCATTCAAAAATTCTGTAGCGAATTCTGTAAGTGCCTCTTTGAAAAAAGGATTGTCTGAAAGCAGATGAAAAGATGAACAAGAGGGCTTGTTAAAGAATGACCATTCACAACATTTCATTAAATTGTTGTTTGTAAATATATCAGATTTTGAACATTGATCACTACTTCAGAAATGGGCGAAGTATGAAACATGTGAAATTGAAGCAAAGATAGAAATTAGAACGAAATTTTCTGAATGTGGATGGAAGAATGTGAGGGAGACATAAGTAAGACTGGATCGAGACAGCTAGTAGGGTGAATGAGGATTGTAAAACAATACTGTATTGATAATTAAACCATATCATTTATTCCTAAAGATAATTAAAAAAATAGATATAAGGAGATTACAAAGTCTTATTATGGAGGATGAAGGTGCGATTCCCAATTGCTGGAGAGGAATGCTTAACAATCTTATAGCCTAACAAAAATTATATTTTGTATTCTCCTTACAATATCGTTTTCTAATAGTATGATAATATTATCATCATTCTTTTATTTTGGTTTCAATCAATTCATTATTATTCGATATTTGTTTCAATTCAATATTCTAGATTCAAAGCTATAAACCTTCTTGGAAATTATTTCAGAATATAAAATAGGTATATGTGTTAATACGTTATGAATGAACAAAACATGTTCTTAGAAATATAAATCAAAATTCGGAAACAGAGAACAACGAAGGACTAAGGGCTCACATCCTATGCTAATGAATGATTGTGTTACTGTCATTAATTGATGAATGGGCAATCAAATGAAGATTTGTGACAATGGGTAGTCATTGCTGAGTTATTACTCCACATTGCTCTACTGGTTGGGTTATTACTAAATACGACTACAAAGCAATTATGTAGAAAAACCTTCCCTCAAACCAAATATCTATATAGCCCATACCCCCATTCCAGTTCTAATCAATTTCTTCCACGCAATATAAAACAACTGTGACTCATTTTCAACATGGCTGATGACGTAAAGAAGAATCGTCGAACTTGGTGGCAAAACTGTCAACGCAGCTATTTCCCCAGATGAAAGTGCTCTTTTCCACATCTGACACTTCCTGGCTCGTATTTTTCAGCTACATTTTTTTCTGTTTTTGTTTGTTGCGGTGAATTTTGAGCATAGAACAATTTATGGCTTTTTCCGACCACAGAGCGTCCAAAAAAACGGTGACGTTTTGGACGAGTGGCAGGAAATGCGAGAGTGGATTGTTTAGTATAGGAAAATATTTAAAGGGGGGGAGGGGGAGGAATAAGGTGTTCAATATGAATTTATGCCGATAATACATCATCGTTCGCCATTGTTATTCCACCTATATGTGGGGTAGTAGAGTACCGTGAACTGTAAAAAATGATGTCGGAATATTTTTCGCGAAAAATTTGTCTTTAGATACCCGGGCAAGATTTATGTTCGATCCTGGGACGAAATTCGTACGCTCTTTCGATCTTGGCATTCATCTTTTGCTGCACACAGAGAGCGGGATACAAGCCTTTGCCAAAAGTCGCTCTCTTCTGCTTGCCTTTGTCCAGAAAGCAGGCGAGCTCAAACACGATCTACTTTCTCTCTAAGCGTCGTAAGAGTGAAAAATGGCCTCGCCCGGAAAATGAGCAATGAATTATTGCCCTAAGATGGAAACGATGTTCAGCTAGCGGAGCAGCCATCGGTCGGCTTGAAACGCGCAGAATAATGCACAACACTGCGGCCGGGAAAATCTGTACTTGAAGGAAAACGCCGGCGACAAGTCATTTCTCACGACTATGTTAGTGTCAACGACTTCCTTCTACTTTTTCCCAAAATTTCCGTTAATTTTCCCCCAAAAATACAGATTCATTAATCTTAGCTTTTTCCAATGCCCTAGAATGAGGAACATCAATCAAATATTGTAATTGTATTCAATTGATATTATTCAGTCATTATCAATGTAATCATTGAAGAGATTTGGTAATAAGTACCAGAGTTTTCTGTGTTTAGAACTCATACGTTCCACTGATAATGTGTATTAAATCTATCAAATTGTCTAATCAAATCTGAATATGTTGAAAAAATCAGTAGTTTATTCTGGAATAAAACGTTTAGCAAATGTGATCATAACCAAATTCACCTATTTATGCGTTTGAACATCGTCAAATATTTGACCTACCTTGGTGGAACCCAGCATTAGGCTAGTGTCCGAAATCCTATGAGGTAACTCTGTTATATTGATTTTGTGGTCATTTCCTACCCAATTATTACTAGAAAACATACTTAGTCACAACTTCTGAACACGTCATGATAATGATTACAGAGACTTTTATTATCAGATACTGAGTATAAATACTGTATACTCAGTAGCCTATCTGATTATACAGTCTCTATAATACTGATCGGTTTTGTCACAAATTCATGAATACTGATAGCAGCCGATCAAAATCTAGATACGATTTGTGCACATAATTTGCAGCCGCTTCAGATGTTTCTCGCCGAAATTCCCGCGGGTATTGGGTGGTCTCTGAGCAGCGCGGAGCAGAACGATTCGAGCACAAATCCCAGAAGCGATTCTGTCACTGGCATCAGAGTGCGATCGGCTGAAAAGCGTCTCAAATATTTCTCGTTTCGTTTACATTTTGAGTGTATTTTGGTGGGCGCTCCCGCGGGGATTGTCGAGACGTGCGTTCGTTTTTGAAGGATGTTTGCGGAGGATGAGCTGGGATGGAATGGAAAAAGATTGAGCAAAAGTGAAAGAGTAGAAATAAAGTGAGGAAAGAGAGATTGAGATGAACATAGAATAAGGGAGATAGAGAAACGCTGTGAAGTAGGGAGGTTGACGTTGAATTTGAATACAGTATTAGAATCCGTTGAAGAAACCAGACTAGTTTAGATTTATCTTAATTTGTGTAGACTATTAAACATTTTTGCACAAAATTGAACAGTGTAGAATAAAGAGATGTAAAGCAATAATAACATAATTATAGAAGTGAATGTATACATCATATAAGATAACGGATTGAGGAGAAATCAAAGAGGGTTTCAATAGAAAATTTTGAGAGGGTGAGGAGAAAGATACGGAAACATGGAGGGAGGAAGATTGATGAGGGCAGAAGGAGGGGTGGAAGGAAGGAAACGCATGATTAGAAAAATATAGGAAGTCAGGGAAATGAAGAAGATTTACATTGAAAAATCGATGAAGATAAGAATTTGGATGAAGTGCGAGAATTGGATATAAGTTATGGTTATAAGTTATAAGTATATGGATATATGGAGTTATGGTTATGAAGATATGGATAGGAGTTGAGTGTAGACAACAAAAAATATAAACAGGCGTGTACTAGATTTGAAGAGAGATAGTCATTAATAGGAAAGCGTGAGCGAAATTAGATATACGTGTGAGAAAGAGAGATATATAGTGCTAGTTGAGTGAACAATATTGGGAAGAGTTGCAGTACAATGATTGGAATAGGGTGAAATAAAAATACAAAGAATAACAGTGGTTTATAAAAAAAGAGGGAATGGATGAAACAGAGAGAGTACATGGATGGTTGGAAGAGAAAAAGAGAAAGATGAAGTGAGAGAGATAAGAAAAACTATTGGGAATTTCCAGAGCAAGGCTGAACGAGTATGAAGAAGGTTGGGGAACTGATGGAAAAGGATAGAGTGATAAGATATGGGAATAGTGGAAGGTTGGTGGAAACAGGATGCAAGAGAAAGTGAATGGCTAGGAAGATAGGAGAAAGGACAAGAAGTTGTAGAGTAGGTGGATGATGGAATAAATATTGGAAGATTTTGTGACAAGAGGCCTATGTGAGGTTTCTGTGAACTGTGAAGGGGTTTTGGGGATTGATATGATGAGGCCTCAGCACGCGTTTAACACATGGCTGGCCACTGATACGACGAATATTCTTTCTTTGCTTGAGAAGGTTATCGTTGATTCTGGCGAAAATCTGTGACTGTGACTGGAAATCTGTGATTTGAACATGTGATACGATGCGTGTTCTAGAACGTGACTCACATCTTGTAAGATGATACGAATATCAATGGAAATTTCTTCTTGTAATTCACATTATCATTAGTGATTGAGTGTTTTCTCTCAGTTTAGAAATGATCAGTTGGAGTTTGATTTTTAGAAGGATCTATGCTCGGTAGCAACAATCCGATCAATATTTACAACCACTCATCATAGTTTTCAATTCCTACTATAGCTGATGCCTGTTTCTAGCAAGTAGCTCAATATTATTATCAAATAGTAAAGCTTATTTATTTTTTTTAAATATATTTTTTGAAGTTTATTAGTCTTTTTCAGGTCTACGTGCCCGATAACGAGTAGAATTTCCAAACAGCAACTAAAAAATTGATTGATGAGTCATTCAAAGGAATATGAAATTTATTCAATGAACTTTTCAACTTCAGAAGAATTAATACAGCGGACGATTAAACTTATATTATTCTAGAGACTGAAAAGCATTGCATAAAACATTTAACTGAAAAAAACTGTGTTTGATGCAAGAGTTTGGTAACTAATGAAAGCTTTATTCATTCTGCTTTCATTCACCCCATCCATTAAGCTCAAATAAGAATAAAAATTTAATAAATAACGGACAAACAGTAAAATTTGAGAGTAGTGTAGCGGAAAACATAGCGAGAAAGAGTTCAAGAAGAATGAATTACGAGGGAAACTTTACGTATGTTGTTGCAGGAGAAAACAAAAGAAAGTTGAGAAAAAATTGGATGTAAGTTGCGGAAAGTGCATGCAAAATTAATTCAGATAGACAAAATTTGATGATACTAAGTTGGAAGCAGAGAGTTTTTAAAACTTGATACTACAGGGAAGTTAAGAAATTGTTTCTCTCCTTTTCATATGCTATATTATTACTTGGTGGCTTTTCTCATCATGTTTCTATCAACAGTTTTCTTTTTCGGAACAGCTTTTTCTACTCTTACTATGCTTGAATAGGTTATATCTCCCATATTATATGTGATATAAGCCGATATGGTAGTTATAGAAATAAGAAATTATAATACAGTTTAATAAATTTTATCTATTCAACTTTAAACTAAACACTGTAGTAGTAGTGATCCTAATTATTATTTCTTAGGCCTGAGAGATATATTTTATTATGGAAGTAAATACTTCTAATGATATATTTGGAATAAGAGGACTTGAAAAAAACGGCAGGGTTGTGCTTAGTTGATTTGTAACATTATTCGTGTTGTAGGAGCTTATATGCAGTATTTATTTTTATGGATTGATACAGAAATTAGAGAAAAAATATAGAGATAGTTGTGAATCAATTAACAAAAAGTTTCAATTTTCTTTGATTCTCTCAATCGATAAGTGTTGAGTTTCTGTTATATTATAATAAATGTATATGTTTATTATAATATTATATCATAATGTATTATATTACATCAAAATGTCTTGTATTATATATTAAGGATATCTGTGTTTATTCGCTGCACTAATATATACTTGATAAAATATGGTGGCCTATTGATACATTTTGAAAGAGATTCAATTACTGCATGGAAAACACGCGATGAGAGAAGTGTTATTCTGGCGCACAATTCGAAAATTGTGAATAGGGAAAATTGATTCAACTCAATAGCATGAATATCAATCTAATCAAGTTTCCAGACAGTATTCACCAAATCATACATTCAATTCAGAATAAAATTCGAATTAAGAGATTTTTTTGTATGGGTAACGAAAATTTCCACTACGGAAATGTCAGTGATAATTGAAAAGAACTTTCAATGGACTAATATTTCCCCTCCAAGATCTACGGTGAAGAATTTTCCATTGAAAATTGAGTAGACGCTTGTTTTGTGCAGTATTCGAAACGGTAATTAATTAGAACTAGTCAGTTGATGCAGACATGAGGCTTGAAAGGAACTCAATTAAAAATTTTTATCTCAACGAATCTTGGTTCGACATTTTACACCTGGCGCCTACTCTCAATCGGCGAGAAAAGTTTGTGAGATAGAGTTTCAAGTTTAGAGTCGGTTTGTTAGAACAACTCAATTTGAAGTTTGAAGCTTGACAGTTGTCATTTAAATAAATTCATTCCATTTTGAACATTTTTATAGTTGACAAATTTACATTATCGGTGTAATTGTAATGAGACAAATGTATGTGGATTTCTAATCAAGAGCTGAAATAAAATCTATAACTTTTTGAATACCAAATACCAGTTGTCATCATCACGATACGGTAACCACTGATTGGGTGATTTCAACATGGTCAACGCCCTTATATAGTTATTGTTCTAGGGGCTGTTGTTAAAGTTTTATTGTGAATTGATAGTCAATGAAAGACCATTGTGGATATCATTTGTGGAGTATCAATATGAACATTAAATTGGCCGATAATTATTTTAAGGCTTCCTTCTTTAATTATCGATTGTAATTACAAGAAGTGTTACTGACCTTGCCATGAGGATGATACGGTGAGCATAGACTGGAACATCCTCACGTCCAACTAGAAACACGATGTCAGCTGACTCATGGTCCTCAGCCAACCGCTTCATATCCTCAAGGAGTTGAGGAACTCCTGCCAGCGCCTTATCCTGGAAGTGTGTTTGAGCGAAACATGTACCCATCCTGAAAAATTCGAAATAATAAATTCATTGTGTTTTCAACTCATTAAGTCTTTATCATACTTATACATATCTGATTGATACCGTAAGTTCAATATCATCTTGTATTTATTCATAACCAAATTTATCTTAACATTCTAATTCGAATATCCTAAGGGTCTACATCTACTGTAATTTCGGACTGTGACATTTAGGGTGAATTTCACCAAAACCGAAGTAACTGTAGTTTTCGCCGTTTTCGGAATTGTGGTTCCCAACTTACTGGTAGTTTTGAACTCAGACGAATTTCACCAGCACAATCTGAGCTGTGGTTCCGAAAACGTAAGTTTTTGGGAATCAAAGAGGCAGTGAACTGGCTTGACGCTTGGAACTAGGAACAAAACACCTAGAAACGTCATTTTTATAACCTCAAAACTTTGTTTTGGTCGATCCATCACACTTGTGTTTTCTGTTTTGTTTGGCTATATTTGTTTTATTAGTAGTTTTATCAGTTGAATCTTCCCATTCAACAAAATTCTTATTTGTTGATTCGTTTCATAAGACTTTATTAGTTAGTTTAATTGAAACTTCATTACTTATCAAACATTGAATTCATTGTTCAAAAACTTGAATCAGCTCTCACAAATATTGAGAATATGCTTCTCCTAGAAGTGATTTGTTCACAACTGATAGAGTAGAATGTACTGGATTCAGTAGAATGTATTGAATCTGTCACAACTGATAAAGTAGAATGTACTGAATTCACTGCTATGGAACAATTGATTGAACTACACAATAGAAGCTTGGAGTATTACAAGGATTACAATAGTAAGATTCAACTAGAAATTAACGATTTACAGAGTTGCTTGGAGGGATGTATGAAAGAAATAAAAGAGGCAGATCGACTCAACATTTTGCTTCGGAAGACAATCGAAGACTTGACAAGGGAAGTAACTCTTCTCCGAAGCCCTCCTTCTAAATCTATGAAAGGATGTCCACCGAGAGAGGACTACGATGGAAATATCAACATATGGGCTGACAGTCACGGCAAGGGAGTCAGAGAGCTTCTACAAGGCTTGCTACCTTCCTATAAATGCACGGCCTACATTTCCTCTGGGGCTCCGTTTCAAAAACTTTCAAATACTTTCCTCAATTCAGATCATATAAGTTATAAGTCAAAAAATGATTGAAATATTATAATAGGAGGAACTAATAGTGTAGATGAATATTTTAGTGATAGAGATATTGAAGAATATGCAGATCATCTTGTGAGAACTGTAAGAGGAAATTGTGATAAGAATCTTATAGTAACCACGGTGCCTTACAGATATGACTTACAAGCTGACTCAAATGAGAACAAAATGATTTCTAAATTGAATCGTGTGATTCGTAGTTTACCTTACTTGTTCAATGTGAAAATAATTAATATATGGATGTTTGAAAGAGATATGCACACACGGCATGGACTCCACATGAATAGAAAGGGAAAGGTTGAACTAAGCAAATTACTATACAATCAAATCAAGCATCACGCAATGATTAACGATCAGGTACAACAGTGTGAACAAATTGGAAAAAGTCAATGTTTGAGTAGTAATGTTAATGTCACTTTAGATTATGATAATGTAGAGGAAGCTTATTTGAATTATGAGAATGATAAAAATGTATCTTTTGATAAAAATGTATCTTTAGATTTAAACTAGTGAACATTGACAAAAATGTTAATTTGGCTAATTCTTCAACTAATATCATTAGCACAACTAATCACTCTAATGTTTCAATTTATCATACAAGTAGTATTGAATCTCTAGATGGTGTGAGATATCAGGATTCAGAAGTCAATCTCCTCTCCTGGAATATTCAGGGACTAGGTAATAAAATTGATTATTTGGAAACTATTATGCATGAGAATAATACTGAAATAGTATTGCTTAGCGAGCATTGGCTAAAAAGGATGATATGATCTATGTACATGTTAATAGATTCAAGCTAGGTTCATATTTTGTTAGGACCAATAGAATTCATGGAGGATCTGCTATCTTTTTAAAAAATGAGCTTGAATTCAGGGAAATAGAGAAAATAAGAGATTTGTCAATGGAAATGATATGTGAAGCATGCGCTATTAGAATACCGGAATTTAATTTTATTGTTGTATCTGTTTATAGGCCATATAATGTTTCAATGAGTAATTTTAGAAAATTCCTAGAGGTGCTTAATGAAATTTTGAGTTATTTGTTTAATTTTAATTGTAATGTTATTTTGGGAGCTGATTTTAATGTTGATTTTAATGCTGAATCAGAGAAAAGAGATGAACTGTGTACCTTGTTGGCTAGTTTTAGTATGTCTATCACAACTAAGGAAATAACCAGACCAAATATTAATTCACAAGGATCATGTATAGACAATATTGTTACTGATTTACATTTCAGCCGATGGGAGAGTAAAGTATTACATACTATTTTTCAGATCATTTTGCCTTGAATCTTAAAGTTAAAATTGAAAAAAAGTCTTGTATCGATAAACAGAAAAAAACAATTCTCCTAAGACAAATTAGTGTAGATGGGACAAACCTATTCCTGGCATATCTAGAATCCTTAAACTGGATTCCAGTCTATGAGCTTGATGATATTAGTCATAAAGTTGAAAAATTTCAGAGCTTGTTTATGGGGGCGGTTAATATGGCTTACCCACTGGTTAAAAGGAAAATGTATCAGAGTAGAGATTATAATAAATGGTATACACCTGAACTGCAAATGTTAAAAATAGAATGTGAAGAATTATTTCATTTGTATAAAGACTGCTTTAGTGACACAATAAAAGAGGAGTATAATAAGATTAAAAAGCAATATAAAATAGCAATAAAAAAAGCCAAACTTGAATATAACAGTAAATTTATTTCAGATAGTAAAAACAAAACTAAAGTGGCTTGGGAAATAGTTAACAGTCATGTTTGTAGAAATAGTAAATCTTCCAATATTGAGTGTAATATGCCAATCAATGACAAAAATAGATTTTTTATAGATAGAGTGGACAAACAAATAAAAACGATTCCCAAGAGCAACTTTGATTCCAGCTATTATGTCAAGAAAATACCACAACCAGTTACGAAGTTCAGCTTTAATCATATTAAAGTTGAAGAGGTATTTGCTGCTATTAATGGAATAAGTGACAGTAATTGCTTAGATGTATATGGCTTAAACTCTTTTATCTTGAAATTAGCTGCTGCTAAGGTCTCTGAAGTACTAACACACATATTCAATAAATGTATAGACTTTGGCATATTCCCTGACGGCCTGAAAAAGTTAAGATGATACCCACTCATAAGAAAGGTGACAAGTCGAAAATAGAAAATTACAGACCCATTTGTATAGTTCAGATATTTTCCAAGATATTTGAAAAGCTCCTCCACAAGCAACTAGCTGAATACTTTGAAAATTGCAAATTACTATAAAAAAATCAGTATGGATTCAGAAAAACTTGAGTACTTGTGACAATGTGTTGGAGTTAGTAAATGATATTATAAGCAGTTTGGAACTAAAGAGAAAAGTTAATCTAAGATCCTTTGATCTGTCACGAGCATTTGAGACAGTTGAGCATGGAAAATTATGTGATAAGCTATCATACTATGGTCTTGACAGAGCAGCAGTAAATCTCATTGAATCCTATCTCAGCAACAGACTACAATATGTAATTGAAAATGGTAGATTCTCAAGTGGTGAGGTGATAAATTTTGGGGTCCCACAGGGATCTATACTGGGGCCACTTCTATTTATAATTTATATAAATGACTTGCCGAATTTTATAAATGAATGTTGCAATAATAGTCACCCATACCTTTTTGCAGATGATTTAGGATTAATGGTTAGTGGTCTTAATGAAACTTTAATTGACACTACAACTGAGAATTGCACAACAGCAATTGAAGATTGGTGTGCTTCTAACGCTCTATGTCTGAACAAGCTTAAAACAAAGGACCTGCTATTCACTTTCAGTAGAAAATCAGAAAAACTCAGTTCTTTCAAATTTCTAGGATTAACACTTGACACCAATCTTAATTGGAAAGATCATGTTCTTGATGTATGTAGTAAGCTCGCAAAGGGAATTTTCATGTTACGTAGGTTAAGAAATATTGTAAGGCATGAGGTGATAATTAATGTATATTATGCTCATATTTATAGTCATTTGGCATACGGTATTCAATTGTGGGGAAATAGTTCAATGTCACAGGCACTCTTCAAGCTTCAGAAGAAAGCAATAAGAATAATCTGCCATGCGCCACCAATGGCAACTTGTAAGCCCTTTTTCTTGAACTTAAAAATGTTGACTTTTCCTTCTCTATATATATTTACATGCTTGTTATATATGAGAAAGCATTTTCTCAAATATACTCTGAATTCCGAAATCCACGATTACAATACAAGAAGTAGGCTAAATATAAGGATTGACTCTCACCATTCAACTACTGCTCATAAAAATTGGCATTACATGAGTATTAAGCTATTTAATAAATTGCCACTTGAGGTTAGAGGGATGGATAAAAATCATTTCAAGTCTTTTATAAAGAAAACACTGATTGAAAAGTGTTTCTATTCTATTGACGATTATTTAAATTCAGATTTTCCAATAAGTAGATGGAGTCAGAGTGTCATTTAGTTTTTATTAACTTACGTGTGTGCAAGTCTTATAGTATCTACAATAATTATTATTTAATGACGAAAATGAAATAATCTGTTCATGTTTCTTGTATTATTTGTATAATTTGTAACTTACTTGTATTTGTATACTGTACTGACGTTGTTATAACATTGTTCAATGTTTTCAACAATAAAGATTTTGATTTGATTTGATTTGATGATAAATTATTGAGTGCAAGAAGATGGAAACTATTCCTAATTGATGACTCCAATATCAAATGAATAAAATTTATCAAATATGCATGTCCCAAACCTCTCAATGACCTTGCATGAACTTGACTTGTCAACTAGTATAATAAGCTCCCAATATTGAAATACTACATGCAGTTTTAGAATAACAAGACCATTTTTAAAGTTTTATGAGGAATATTTGTAGATTTTGATATTTCCTATAATGAAGCCTTTTTAATTATATCATTATTTTAGGTAGGTAGTAAATTACAGTAGAACTTATTCATAATAATTTGTTGTTCATGGCTCTGTAATAGAACTTCATTACAAATTATTAAAGCTATGAATCAAGTTCTATTTTAGTTCAATTTCAGTAGTACCTAGTCCAACAAGGACATTCCATTCCTTTTTCTATATTAGAATCAAAAAAACAATGTTTGAAAGATGCTTCTTTTTTAAGTAAGCTCAACTTAATTCATAACATTTGGAGATGAGTACAAGAAGACAATTCTAGTTTGAAAAGTTATTTATGCAATAAGAACCAAGAAAAGTAGCAATAAAAAAGATGAAGCCTTAACAAGTTTCATTAGGATTAGATTTGTATGACACAGTCCAATATCTGTTGTTATGTTCAGTTCCAATATTATGTTGATAGGTTCTAAATAATTAATAAAAGTATTCAACCCTTATTGCATATAAACATATTATAGCCTAGTCCATAGATAAAATACTCCCCGGTTCATTCCCGTAATTACAAAAGACAAAATTGAATAATAGTTACCATATTTAGGTTCACGGTAAATAGAGAGTAGGTACCTAGTCTATTTACCTTGATTAGGCTCGTTTTATGCCCTCAGCCGAAGTTTATGATGAATCAACTCACCGAAGTTATTTAATAATGAAAATCTTTATTTGCTCTCTTATCATCAGACTTCTTCTTTCATAGAGCAAAAAGCAAAGCATGAATATATTGAATAAAAAAGCTTATGTTCTATGAGTTCCAATATAGTAGGCTTTTCAGCCTACAGATTTTTAGATAAGACATCAGGATAGGATTAGGGTTACCATATTGCTTGAGTCAAAAAACCGGACACCTTGTGGCCTTAGGGGGGGAGGGTTAAGATGAAAACAAATTCACACTCTTATCAGAGATGTTGTGGAACTTATCCAGAATGATAATCGAAAAGTATGATATTTTAAATAAACTTTGTGGATCTGACAACTTTTGTTTTCACTTTCACTCCAGCCCGGTCAATATTGGTTCAAAAAATATTGATTTGGTCTCAAATTGATCAGAATGTTTTCTACGATTGAGACCAAATCAATTATTTTTTAACCAATATTGACCGAGCAGGAGTAATTCCATCATTTTGCCACAGGGTCTTCTTTGCTTGTACAGACTATACCACTCTTTACATAACGGGAAAAGACATTGGCACTACAACTCTTACAACACAATAATTATGATAAATCAGTAAAAAGTATGATTTACTGTATGTTTGTTGCCTATTTCCGAATAAAATAAGGGATTTCTGATGTTTTCAAATGACCAAAAAACCAGACATGTCCGGGGAAAAGAGGAGGTATGGTAACCTTACGGATAGGCTATCTAGTAATGTAATCCACATCACCCAAATTACTAGTCTACATTACCAGTAGGTAGTTATGTAAACAGTAGACCCATACTAGAATACATGATTCTCTAGTAGGCTATATAGAATATTTGAGTAGACGTGTAGACCTTAGCCTACTCAGTAACAGAGTAGCCTAATCTTTGAAATGAAAGCAGTTAGCCTGCATCTGTATTAATATTGCATTTAAGTTAATGCTGAAATATCTTATTCTCTACAATGATAATATTCTTCCTTCTTATTCTCTACAAGTCAAGTCAATAGGCTATAAACAGAAAGTTATTGCTTCTCTGATACCTACTTCAGAGGGTAGCCTACCGGTAACTGATTGTTCTATCATCCATTCATTAAAACATTCTTGTAAATAAAACGACATGCTAATCACAAGAAAAGTTCTGCCTAATATCTTGAAATTCTCACATTAAGGTTGGCCGTAATTTTGTTAGGATAGAATACCGTACCGGAAAGATAGAAAATTCAAATGAAACAACATAATCTCACTTCTGCTCAATATTAAATTTGCTGATATTCAACTTACTTTTGAACAAATAACCTTTCCTTTCACGGCAAATAACTTTTCTGTTTTTGCTTACAAACACCAATGCATAAAAGCTCTCTTCCTAGCATTATTGGTTGTTTCATAACAGTACGGTACCATAACAATATTATACTTCAAATAGTACTCTAACTACTAATTCAGCTTGGGTTGACTGAATCATCAATGAAGCAATATACTAGAATACAAATGCATGTACTAAATAGTTTAATGACTGATTAATTGAACAAAAAATAGCCTCAAGATTAATCTATTTTGTACGATAGCCCAGGCCTACATTAGTATTAGTAAACATTTCAGTCTTCAGATAGACCCTAACCTCAATAGCTTTTAGGTTAGAAACTGTAGTTTTTGATGCCTGACTGACCAAAATTGGTGAGTTAGTTTTGAACGGAGTTTTCGAGATCACGTGACCTTAACTGGGTGTGGTGAAATCCAATTTTGTCAGTTACGGGCTAACTGTCAGTTTTGATTCAACTAACTGTAGTTTTAGTTCTTGGTGAAATCGGGCCTTAGGGTGAATTTCACCAAAACCGAAGTAACTGTAGTTTTCACCGTTTTCGGAATTGTGGTTCCCAACTTACTGGTAGTTTTGAACTCAGACGAATTTCACCAGCACAATCTGAGCTGTGGTTCCGAAAACGTAAGTTTTCGGGAATCAAAGAGGCAGTGAACTGGCTTGACGCTTGGAACTAGGAACGAAACACCTAGAAACGTCATTTTTATAACCTCAAAACTTTGTTTTGGTCAATCCATCACACTTGTGTTTTCTGTTTTGTTTGGCTATATTTGTTTTATTAGTAGTTTTATCAGTTGAATCTTCCCATTCAACAAAATTCTTATTTGTTGATTCGTTTCATAAGACTTTATTAGTTAGTTTAATTGAAACTTCATTACTTATCAAACATTGAATTCATTGTTCAAAAACTTGAATCAGCTCTCACAAATATTGAGAATATGCTTCTCCTAGAAGTGATTTGTTCACAACTGATAGAGTAGAATGTACTGGATTCAGTAGAATGTATTGAATCTGTCACAACTGATAAAGTAGAATGTACTGAATTCACTGCTATGGAACAATTGATTGAACTACACAATAGAAGCTTGGAGTATTACAAGGATTACAATAGTAAGATTCAACTAGAAATTAACAATTTACAGAGTTGCTTGGAGGGATGTATGAAAGAAATAAAAGAGGCAGATCGACTCAACATTTTGCTTCGGAAGACAATCGAAGACTTGACAAGGGAAGTAACTCTTCTCCAAAGCCCTCCTTCTAAATCTATGAAAGGATGTCCACCGAGAGAGGACTACGATGGAAATATCAACATATGGGCTGACAGTCACGGCAAGGGAGTCAGAGAGCTTCTACAAGGCTTGCTACCTTCCTATAAATGCACGGCCTACATTTCCTCTGGGGCTCCGTTTCAAAAACTTTCAAATACTTTCCTCAATTCAGATCATATAAGTTATAAGTCAAAAAATGATTGGAATATTATAATAGGAGGAACTAATAGTGTAGATAAATATTTTAGTGATAGAGATATTGAAGAATATGCAGATCATCTTGTGAGAACTGTAAGAGGAAATTGTGATAAGAATCTTATAGTAACCACGGTGCCTTACAGATATGACTTACAAGCTGACTCAAATGAGAACAAAATGATTTCTAAATTGAATCGTGTGATTCGTAGTTTACCTTACTTGTTCAATGTGAAAATAATTAATATATGGATGTTTGAAAGAGATATGCACACACAGCATGGACTCCACATGAATAGAAAGGGAAAGGTTGAACTAAGCAAATTACTATACAATCAAATCAAGCATCACGCAATGATTAACGATCAGGTACAACAGTGTGAACAAATTGGAAAAAGTCAATGTTTGAGTAGTAATGTTAATGTCACTTTAGATTATGATAATGTAGAGGAAGCTTATTTGAATTATGAGAATAATAAAAATGTATCTTTTGATAAAAATGTATCTTTAGATTTAAACTAGTGAACATTGACAAGAATGTTAATTTGGCTAATTCTTCAACTAATATCATCAGCACAACTAATCACTCTAATGTTTCAATTTATCATACAAGTAGTATTAAGTCTCTAGATGGTGTGAGATATCAGGATTCAGAAGTCAATCTCCTCTCCTGGAATATTCAGGGACTAGGTAATAAAATTGATTATTTGGAAACTATTATGCATGAGAATAATACTGAAATAGTATTGCTTAGCGAGCATTGGCTAAAAAAGGATGATATGATCTATGTACATGTTAATAGATTCAAGCTAGGTTCATATTTTGTTAGGACCAATAGAATTCATGGAGGATCTGCTATCTTTTTAAAAAATGAGCTTGAATTCAGGGAAATAGAGAAAATAAGAGATTTGTCAATGGAAATGATATGTGAAGCATGCGCTATTAGAATACCGGAATTTAATTTTATTGTTGTATCTGTTTATAGGCCATATAATGTTTCAATGAGTAATTTTAGAAAATTCCTAGAGGTGCTTAATGAAATTTTGAGTTATTTGTTTAATTTTAATTGTAATGTTATTTTGGGAGCTGATTTTAATGTTGATTTTAATGCTGAATCAGAGAAAAGAGATGAACTGTGTACCTTGTTGGCTAGTTTTAGTATGTCTATCACAACTAAGGAAATAACCAGACCAAATATTAATTCACAAGGATCATGTATAGACAATATTGTTACTGATTTACATTTCAGCCGATGGGAGAGTAAAGTATTACATACTATTTTTTCAGATCATTTTGCCTTGAATCTTAAAGTTAAAATTGAAAAAAAGTCTTGTATCGATAAACAGAAAAAAACAATTCTCCTAAGACAAATTAGTGTAGATGGGACAAACCTATTCCTGGCATATCTAGAATCCTTAAACTGGATTCCAGTCTATGAGCTTGATGATATTAGTCATAAAGTTGAAAAATTTCAGAGCTTGTTTATGGGGGCGGTTAATATGGCTTACCCACTGGTTAAAAGGAAAATGTATCAGAGTAGAGATTATAATAAATGGTATACACCTGAACTGCAAATGTTAAAAATAGAATGTGAAGAATTATTTCATTTGTATAAAGACTGCTTTAGTGACACAATAAAAGAGGAGTATAATAAGATTAAAAAGCAATATAAAATAGCAATAAAAAAAGCCAAACTTGAATATAACAGTAAATTTATTTCAGATAGTAAAAACAAAACTAAAGTGGCTTGGGAAATAGTTAACAGTCATGTTTGTAGAAATAGTAAATCTTCCAAAATTGAGTGTAATATGCCAATCAATGACAAAAATAGATTTTTTATAGATAGAGTGGACAAACAAATAAAAACGATTCCCAAGAGCAACTTTGATTCCAGCTATTATGTCAAGAAAATACCACAACCAGTTACGAAGTTCAGCTTTAATCATATTAAAGTTGAAGAGGTATTTGCTGCTATTAATGGAATAAGTGACAGTAATTGCTTAGATGTATATGGCTTAATCTCTTTTATCTTGAAATTAGCTGCTGCTAAGGTCTCTGAAGTACTAACACACATATTCAATAAATGTATAGACTTTGGCATATTCCCTGACGGCCTGAAAAAAGTTAAGATGATACCCACTCATAAGAAAGGTGACAAGTTGAAAATAGAAAATTACAGACCCATTTGTATAGTTCAGATATTTTCCAAGATATTTGAAAAGCTCCTCCACAAGCAACTAGCTGAATACTTTGAAAATTGCAAATTACTATAAAAAAATCAGTATGGATTCAGAAAAAACTTGAGTACTTGTGACAATGTGTTGGAGTTAGTAAATGATATTATAAGCAGTTTGGAACTAAAGAGAAAAGTTAATCTAAGATCCTTTGATCTGTCACAAGCATTTGAGACAGTTGAGCATGGAAAATTATGTGATAAGCTATCATACTATGGTCTTGACAGAGCAGCAGTAAATCTCATTGAATCCTATCTCAGCAACAGACTACAATATGTAATTGAAAATGGTAGATTCTCAAGTGGTGAGGTGATAAATTTTGGGGTCCCACAGGGATCTATACTGGGGCCACTTCTATTTATAATTTATATAAATGACTTGCCGAATTTTATAAATGAATGTTGCAATAATAGTCACCCATACCTTTTTGCAGATGATTTAGGATTAATGGTTAGTGGTCTTAATGAAACTTTAATTGACACTACAACTGAGAATTGCACAACAGCAATTGAAGATTGGTGTGCTTCTAACGCTCTATGTCTGAACAAGCTTAAAACAAAGGACCTGCTATTCACTTTCAGTAGAAAATCAGAAAAACTCAGTTCTTTCAAATTTCTAGGATTAACACTTGACACCAATCTTAATTGGAAAGATCATGTTCTTGATGTATGTAGTAAGCTCGCAAAGGGAATTTTCATGTTACGTAGGTTAAGAAATATTGTAAGGCATGAGGTGATAATTAATGTATATTATGCTCATATTTATAGTCATTTGGCATACGGTATTCAATTGTGGGGAAATAGTTCAATGTCACAGGCACTCTTCAAGCTTCAGAAGAAAGCAATAAGAATAATCTGCCATGCGCCACCAATGGCAACTTGTAAGCCCTTTTTCTTGAACTTAAAAATGTTGACTTTTCCTTCTCTATATATATTTACATGCTTGTTATATATGAGAAAGCATTTTCTCAAATATACTCTGAATTCCGAAATCCACGATTACAATACAAGAAGTAGGCTAAATATAAGGATTGACTCTCACCATTCAACTACTGCTCAGAAAAATTGGCATTACATGAGTATTAAGCTATTTAATAAATTGCCACTTGAGGTTAGAGGGATGGATAAAAATCATTTCAAGTCTTTTATAAAGAAAACACTGATTGAAAAGTGTTTCTATTCTATTGACGATTATTTAAATTCAGATTTTCCAATAAGTAGATAGAGTCAGAGTGTCATTTAGTTTTTATTAACTTACGTGTGTGCAAGTCTTATAGTATCTACAATAATTATTATTTAATGACGAAAATGAAATAATCTGTACATGTTTCTTGTATTATTTGTATAATTTGTAACTTACTTGTATTTGTATACTGTACTGACGTTGTTATAACATTGTTCAATGTTTTCAACAATAAAGATTTTGATTTGATTTGATAATAAATTATTGAGTGCAAGAAGATGGAAACTATTCCTAATTGATGACTCCAATATCAAATGAATAAATTTTATCAAATATGCATGTCCCAAACCTCTCAATGACCTTGCATGAACTTGACTTGTCAACTAGTATAATAAGCTCCCAATATTGAAATACTACATGCAGTTTTAGAATAACAAGACCATTTTAAAAGTTTTATGAGGTATATTTGTAGATTTTGATATTTCCTATAATGAAGCCTTTTTAATTATATCATTATTTTAGGTAGGTAGCAAATTACAGTAGAACTTATTCATAATAATTTGTTGTTCATGGCTCTGTAATAGAACTTCATTACAAATTATTAAAGCTATGAATCAAGTTCTATTTTAGTTCAATTTCAGTAGTACCTAGTCCAACAAGGACATTCCATTCCTTCTTCTATATTAGAATAAAAAAAACAATGTTTGAAAGATGCTTCTTTTTTAAGTAAGCTCAACTTAATTCATAACATTTGGAGATGAGTGCAAGAAGACAATTCTAGTTTGAAAAGTTATTTATGCAATAAGAACCAAGAAAAGTAGCAATAAAAAAGATGAAGCCTTAACAAGTTTCATTAGGATTAGATTTGTATGACACAGTCCAATATCTGTTGTTATGTTCAGTTCCAATATTATGTTGATAGGTTCTAAATAATTAATAAAAGTATTCAACCCTTATTGCATATAAACATATTATAGCCTAGTCCATAGATAAAATACTCCCCGGTTCATTCCCGTAATTACAAAAGACAAAATTGAATAATAGTTACCATATTTAGGTTCACGGTAAATAGAGAGTAGGTACCTAGTCTATTTACCTTGATTAGGCTCGTTTTATGCCCTCAGCCGAAGTTTATGATGAATCAACTCACCGAAGTTATTTAATAATGAAAATCTTTATAATCATTATTTGCTCTCTTATCATCAGACTTCTTCTTTCATAGAGCAAAAAGCAAAGCATGAATATATTGAATAAAAAAGCTTATGTTCTATGAGTTCCAATATAGTAGGCTTTTCAGCCTACAGATTTTTAGATAAGACATCAGGATAGGATTAGGGTTACCATATTGCTTGAGTCAAAAAACCGGACACCTTGTGGCCTTAGGGGGGGAGGGTTAAGATGAAAACAAATTCACACTCTTATCAGAGATGTTGTGGAACTTATCCAGAATGATAATCGAAAAGTATATTTTAAATAAACTTTGTGGATCTGACAACTTTTGTTTTCACTTTCACTCCAGCCCGGTCAATATTGGTTCAAAAAATATTGATTTGGTCTCAAATTGATCAGAATGTTTTCTACGATTGAGACCAAATCAATTATTTTTTAACCAATATTGACCGAGCAGGAGTAATTCCATCATTTTGCCAGAGGGTCTTCTTTGCTTGTACAGACTATACCACTCTTTACATAACGGGAAAAGACATTGGCACTACAACTCTTACGACACAATAATTATGATAAATCAGTAAAAAGTATGATTTACTGTATGTTTGTTGCCTATTTCCGAATAAAATAAGGGATTTCTGACGTTTTCAAATGACCAAAAAACCAGACATGTCCGGGGAAAAGAGGACGTATGGTAACCTTACGGATAGGCTATCTAGTAATGTAATCCACATCACCCAAATTACTAGTCTACATTACCAGTAGGTAGTTATGTAAACAGTAGACCCATACTAGAATACATGATTCTCTAGTAGGCTATATAGAATATTTGAGTAGACGTGTAGACCTTAGCCTACTCAGTAACAGAGTAGCCTAATCTTTGAAATGGAAGCAGTAAGCCTGCATCTGTATTAATATTGCATTTAAGTTAATGCTGAAATATCTTATTCTCTACAATGATAATATTCTTCCTTCTTATTCTCTACAAGTCAAGTCAATAGGCTATAAACAGAAAGTTATTGGTTCTCTGATACCTACTTCAGAGGGTAGCCTACCGGTAACTGATTGTTCTATCATCCATTCATTAAAACATTCTTGTAAATAAAACGACATGCTAATCACAAGAAAAGTTCTGCCTAATATCTTGAAATTCTCACATTACGGTTGGCCGTAATTTTGTTAGGATAGAATACCGTACCGGAAAGATAGAAAATTCAAATGAAACAACATAATCTCACTTCTGCTCAATATTAAATTTGCTGATATTCAACTTACTTTTGAACAAATAACCTTTCCTTTCACGGCAAATAACTTTTCTGTTTTTGCTTACAAACAACAATGCATAAAAGCTCTCTTCCTAGCATTATTGGTTGTTTCATAACAGTACGGTACCGTAACAATATTATACTTCAAATAGTACTCTAACTACTAATTCAGCTTGGGTTGACTGAATAATCAATGAAGCAATATACTAGAATACAAATGCATGTACTAAATAGTTTAATGACTGATTAATTGAACAAAAAATAGCCTCAAGATTAATCTATTTCGTACGATAGCCCAGGCCTACATTAGTATTAGTAAACATTTCAGTCTTCAGATAGAACCCTAACCTAAATAGCTTTTAGGTTAGAAACTGTAGTTTTCGATGGCTGACTGACCAAAATTGGTGAGTTAGTTTTGAACGGAGTTTTCGAGATCACGTGACCTTAACTGGGTGTGGTGAAATCCAATTTTGTCAGTTACGGGCTAACTGTCAGTTTTGATTCAACTAACTGTAGTTTTAGTTCTTGGTGAAATCGGGCCTTAGAAACGATATGTGAATGGGGAAACCGACAGTCCAAAACAGCTGTAAACCGGCAGTCCGATCGTTTGACGATCAGCTGTGAGTGAACATTCGAAATGTCACTTTGAACTGTCAGTGGATGTAGAGCCTAAAGTTCTTGCTATAATAACCGGTATAAGTCAAGTTTTAGATTTAATATCAGTGGTAAACGATGACCCACGAACGTTATCAAATCAAACTTAATAAAAGCATGAACCTTATCAACAATGTTGATAAATATGAGAAATTAACTTGCCTTATTGCAGATCCCTGAATCAGTTTGATCAGAAAACTATGTACGACACGAATCACAAAGAACAACACTCGAATCGCAATAGTATTCACGTGCAGACACAAGTATTTTTGAACACCAAACACCAACACCAACTGATAACCATGTGCTCTTCGACCACAAACAGTTCACCAACTGAAGAAACCGGTCGCATCGTGTAGTGTGTAGGAGAGTGGAAGGATGCAAGAAAGAGAGTTGAGAAAGAGACGAGGAAGAAATGATAATAAAGGTAAAAAGCGTGTAGGGCAAGAGTGAGTGAAAAGTTACCCTTGGGGAAGGGAAGAAGAATCCTCGTTGGTTGAAAAAGGACAGCGACCCAATGAGAATGAGACGAAGGTCGGCGCTGATAAAGAAAAGAACAGAAAGAGAAAGAAAAAGATAACCTACAAATTTTAGCCGCTTGATCTGGTCAGTTCAGTGCACTTGCTCCAGTCGCCTACTACGCTGTTGCCACGTTGTGCTTCTTCCTTACTTTTGTTCCTTCCTATCCTTTTTCCAGTTTCCAGTTAAGCCGGGCAGGGCGATTAGACAACACTGTACAGCAATTATTCAACTTTCCCGCCACTACATTTGCATTGCAGGTTCACCAACTAAGTTACGGTACATTTATTATTATTGTGCTCTGAGATTTTCTATAAGGGTGTACATCCACTGAAAGTTCGATCGTTCACAGTCCACTGACAATCAGTTGACAAATTTCAAGAATAATTGATCAGAATGCTGGTTTAAAGCTGTTTTGGACTGCCGTTTTCTGGATCGAATGGACTGCATCCATTCACAGTTTTCGACTGACACAGTCCGAAATGTTAGTTGGAACTGAGGGACCAGCAATTAATATTTGACATTTATGAGAATTGAATAATATATTCAAATAATATCCATATGTTTCCTTCTCTCCTCATATATCTTAGGGCTAATTTTATCACTGTTTTTTCCTTTAAATAATACGAATCACAGTGCCCTTTTCAAATTTTAAACTTTTTAAATAAAAAATAATTGAAAAGAGTAGTTAGGGTACTGTGATTATTATTAAAAAAAAAAACAATATTTAAATGCTATAAGGAACAAAATAACACTAAATTTTACAATAGTCGTTTTCTCTATTTAAAAACAGAAATTTTTTCACTTCTCTAATTTGGATATTGAATAGGAATAAATCTTTGTTGGTCTACCAATTAGTTATTTGATTAATTTGAACGATGAAATTTGTCACAAATTTCAAAATCTATCACCCTGTGGTCTGTGATTTTGCTTGGAAACGCTCACACATACACTGCAATGAAAAATTTCTGATCATTCCATGCATGGATGAATATACCTTTAAATGCTTATAGACTCGGATTCCAAACATAATTATTAAAATATCATTCAACCATCCCCCCTTCCCTATACAGTTTCAATTAGCATTTGATTTAGGAAATAATCGCTTGGGCCGCTTCTATCCAGGCTCCTTTGGTTCAGCTCAGTAACAACCCAAATAGTCAATTTCTGAAAAATGATCAGTTGGAATCCATTTCGTGATAGTATATTTCCAAAATAAGTAAAGAGACCTTAGAACTTGAAGTCATTATTCAGTCTCAGTTGAAGCCAAAAAAGTATTTTGTATTGCTATGTTCAATAAATAATGACAATATTGGAGTACAGTAGAACCTCTGTTAACCGTCACCCTCGGGACCAGGACTATGACGGTTGAGCAAATAGACGGACAACAGAAATGTCGTTATAAACAGTAGGCCTAACCGTATATTGAACGGTATTGTAAAAAAGTGAACCATGCTCAAGTGGATAATACATATTTCTATTAAGTATTTAATAGCACTTACCTTACATACAAGAATCACACAGATCTGCTACAAATAAATGTTCGTAAAAGTACTGTACTGTGTGTACAGTAGCAGTGACGGATAACAGAGAGTGACGGTTAATCGAGTTAACTAGTTGCCATGGCAAAATTATAACACGTTAATCTTTTGTACTCCAAGTTTTTCTTAAATTCAAAAATTTTCGGTTTTCGATTAGTGATTTTGACTTGTGCTTTGGTATTTTTGGACATTCTGAATTGAACTCTTCCGAATCAAAATAACTGTGAACATTCTCATGAACTTCTACCATGTTTTCTACCAAACAAGGTTATTTCGGCGAGGTGGAACACCTTTTGGTCTCTCCACCAAATTGAAGCCATACGCTAATGATAATGATGATGATCGAGTTAACTCCCCATTCCCATTCAATTCAATTCAATTTGACTATAATAATTCATCAACTTCTATAAATCTATACACCTTCTATTATTGAACGACTTTTATTATATAATTCATTTTGATACAGGTTCAATGTATATTTTCTATTTATTTTTTACCCGCATGTATAAATGGAATTTCACACATTTTACTATTCACATTTCACAATTTCACACGCAAGTGCATCGAAAAGTTCAAGTGGCGTGAGAAGAAGATGTACAGTATATAATGTAATATGTGATTATAATCACATTAGGAAGTAGAACATCACCTGTGGGGAAGTTGCTTGTCACCTTTCTTCTTCAGAAGAGGAAGTGAAATAAATAATAAGAGGCTTCGATTTTTGTGCAACTTGGCAACAATGCTCGAGGACTGGTCGACGTTGTGCTATTATTAAAAAGACAGCCTTGAACATCCTCCTGCAAAAAGAACGATTAGGCACTCCGCAACGCACACAACGGCTATCCTTTCAATGAACAGAAACCAGTCTGTCCTCTTTCCAGCCTCAACATGTGTGCTTGCTTCTTCTAGTTCAAATCTGAAACATAGGCTGCGCCACTCTCTAGATGATGGCGTATACTTAGATAAAGATTCACACGCTGAAGGCAAACGCCTGCTTTTTTATTCATTTATTTCTATTATTATTGTATTATTCATTATTGTCATCAGATGAATAAATAAAGTATTTCACCAAAGACGATCATATGCTAGGAGTTGTTTGTCTTTTATTAGAAATAATGGATCATAATAGAAACTATTGAAGGTTGTTTGGTCTATTAAGAGAGTTTCAAGTTTCTAGCTCGTCGGGAAGTGGATGAAAGTTGCTTTACAAAATTTGTACCATACTGACAAGACCAAAAGCAAGTTGAATAAAACGTTCTAATAAAAGACTCGGTTTCTACCAAGTTCCTTTAGTCATATGGGTGATCTGTCTGGATGTTAAACTGAAGTAAAACTGCTAGATAAGAATTTTTGCTCTTCCTCTACATTTTATTTAAGAATAGTAATTTGAAAATAGGAATTTAAGAGAGGATAAAAAAGTTTAGATAAGATCAATTTAAACACATTGATCTATAGTTTACATCAAAGCACCAATTTCCATGACCAGTATTTCCACCATAGAATTCAATTCATAGAGATTCTTACGCACGAAATTACTTGACAGAAAATACATTTTTCTACCCAGTTTTTGAGAAAAAGTGCATTCACTTCCTACTTACAGAATAGAACAAACGGGATGAACGTATCACCCCAATATCATGGAAACAAAAACACTTGAAAAATAACATTTTCTTGGTACTGTATATCAATTTCATAAGGCTGGTGAGCTGTTGTGTATGTGCGTACGTGGTTGGACAAGGTTGGGGACTTTGGTCCCCTCAATCATACCCCTATTCCTCATCAAACACTCAACTTTACCCCACTCCCCCTTCTTTTGAATCCCTCCCTGTGACTCGTCGGTTTATTCTATAAAAGCAGGCCTCAAGCAGTCTGCTGAATGAAAACCCATCCAAGGCAGGGTGGAGGGATGAAAGCTACCCTTCAGCTCTCGAGGGGGGTTTCGGCAAAAAGGGGGCATAAGCGACCCCACAGCCCACCAAGGGATGAACAAGGTTTATTGGCTTTCTGCAACGCCGTTATTGGAATTTTTATTGTGATCATCTTTATTTTTTCTTCTTTAAAATAACACCAATGACGAACTAGAACATTTTAACAACAAGCAGAAGCTCGAAAAATTTGACTGGGATGGATGATCCATAATTTCCAACATTTATTACAGAAAAATTAAGTGAGTTATTTTAGTTGATTTGTCTCATTTCATTGAAACGAAAGGTTTTTCTAGGTTCAATGTTGTAATAAATATGGAATTAATAAGTAAAATATCAGTAAGATTACAGATTGTAACTAATGCCCCCTTGTTCATGAAGGTGGACCAGTACAAATAGCATAAGAGTTCTAATTTTGAAATAAGGAGCTCTAAATTTAAAATGATAATTGTCCCAAGATGACATCAATATAGCCAGCTTTACAGAAAAAATAAATTTACTTCGGTTTCCTAATGAACTTGATTACTTGATCGTTCCTATAACTGGAAAGAGTGCATTCTTTGGATTGAAAATCATTTTCAAGGTAGATTCCGTCTAACTGGTTAAACAAATATTAGACTTCGTAGAAGTTTTTTATGGCTTTGTAGATCCCCTAGACAATGAACAATGAACATCAAGAGTATGGGAATCTACCTCCCAATGTTCTCTGGTTAGGTAAATTTTATTCGTTTTCGTTCGTTAGGGATCTATTTCACGATTAAGAATATTGAAGACAGTGATTTCAAAACAAATTCGAGTTAGAAAAGTGTATTGTCCCCAGTGCGGCAGACATTTGTGAAGAAAGGGTTTGGTCTGGGGGGGGGGGACATCAGACCAGAGCATCAGTTATTCGCCCTTCAAACCCCGCGCTATTTGTAGACGGATCTCATCCCTTGATGAAGCAAACAAGGCACAAATTGGATTCGTCAAGAAATTATCATGCTCAGGCCGCTGAATTCCTTGGTGAAAGCGGCTGATGTTGCAGTTGGGGGGGGGCGGAAAGGGGGAAACTGTTGTGAAGTGAGTGGAGTTTGAGGGAACAGGAAGTTGGAGAGGGAAGAGCTGGAGAAGAGGAGGAGGAGGAAGAGGAGGATGAGTGGGAGGAGGAGGAGGAGAAGGAGGAGAGGAGGAGAAAGAGAAGAAGGAGAAGAAGAAGAAAATAATGATGAGAAAAATGGATAGAAATTTGGAAAAAAGAAAGAAGGAAGAGAAACAAAATCCAGTTTGGAAGGGAAAAATAATCTATACTTCATGGTGGAAAAAGAAGTGAATTTTAACGAGAAAAAAGGAGAGATTAACTAATTAACAGAAAAAGTGTATAGTGAGTAGGAATAAGGTTAGAGTGGTAGCAAAGATGTACATGACAAATAATAATGATTAAGGTAGCAAAAAAGAAGGATTACGGAAAGATGTGAGTTGAGAAAAATGTATGAAAGTTAAAGTTAGATTTAGAAAGAGGATCTGGTCTCAGCAATGAGAACCCAGAATAGCATATAAGAAGTAGAAAATAGAAAATTTAATAATCAAGAATTAGTCGGGAAGGGAGCAAAGAAAGGTGTTGGAAGGTGTTGCAGAGAATGGAAGAGAATTGATAAAATAATGAGAGGATGGAATATGTGGAGTGAAGAGGTAGAAAGAAATAAAAGAAAGATAATTAATTGGGAGTGGGTTAGGAATCAGAATGAAGTCCTGCAGACTAGGAAGGAAGAAAGAAGAAGGAAGAGGGAAGAAGGAAGAAGAAAGAAGGAAGAAGGAGAAAAGAAGGGCAGGAAGTATCGTCACCTAGAAAGAGGATTATGAGGAGAGAGAGATACCAATTTCGAACCAGTAATGAATGCATGACTTGAAGAGAGGGAGACTCACACCAGAGGGATGTGACAGTTAATTTTGAGAGTTCAGTCTCGACTCAATAAATTTTGTCACGACGATTCTGTCCATTTCTCTTTGTCTCATTCGTTATGTAGGTTTCTAAAATTTATTGATTCTAGCTGAAAAAAATGAACCGATATACTTTTAAAAAAATAATAGTCTTTTATTACTGAAAATGGGAATCGGAAATAGGAAATTGTGGACTTTTCTAGCTTACGTCAAAATGTTAGGCGGTTTTGTCTGTCTCTTGTATGTTATCCCACGGTAATTAGATTAGAGATTGGAACCCTTTTGAAACGCACTTAGTTCCTAACTTCCAGGTTTGATAAACAGCTGTGGTTTCGATGACGTCAGAACCCACGGTTTTCTATAGGCTACGGTTCTCATGACTACTACCTCTCTAATCTAATTACCTTGCGTGATCCTACTAACAGCAGATGTCAAGCATTTATTGTCTGATTTAATAAAAAATCATCCAGACATATAGCTTATTAACAATTCTAATTGACAACATCAGCTGTTGGAGCGCACAAGGAGCAGACGAAGCTAACAATTTGGCGTAAGCTATTCTTGGAGATTGGATGATCAAAATCGATATTTCAAAACTGATATTTGAAAGACTCAGAAGACCCTCTGGCAAGATGGGAAAATGACTCAAACTCGGTCAATTTTGGTTCAATTTTGCTCTCATATTGTGGGAAACAATTTGATCTACTACATTTTTAATTCTTGAACAAATATTAAGCAAGCTGAAGACATTCTCCCATCTTGCCAGAGGGTCTTCTTCGTTTGGACAGACTATACATGGTTTCACCATCATTTTACTAATGAGTAGAGTTTCGTAAGAATATTTCAATCCTCAATAATAATTATTATGGTTGCTGTTATGGAATATTTCAATCAAAATCGAAATAGAAGAAGTTTTGGGCTAACGCCTGTTTCTTCTTTCCTTTTATTGTATTTTTCCAAGGAAATAGATAAATATTTATTTCAGATTGTCAAGATCATCAACAGCATTTCAATAACAACAGAAAATATGTATAGTACTGAAAAATATAAATAAAAATTTTTATTGTTCTTGTTAGAAGCCATTACAGCCGAACCTATTTAAAATTCAACCCCATTAACAGATCTATTAGCAATTCACAATAATCCACTCATTTCGATGTGTGTAATGTCTAAGCTAACAAACACATAATCGAAGTGCGATCTCCTGATGTGACAACAGATCACGTAGGCATTCAACATGAGAGCACATTGGCAGTAATGAGCATCCACGATCAATGGGCCCGTACCGTACATTGATGGGCCGCCGGGTTGTCACTTGATGGGTAATGGGACTTGACAGCATCCCGAATGAGCTTCATCATGGGTCGGTATGGGGGAAGTCCATTCCCCGTTCCGTTTGTGATTCAGAAAGCGCAATGTCCACTGCTGCTGACTTCTAGGGTGATTCCCCTTCCCCTCCGCACACATTCCAAGCTAGCAGAGTCCCCCATCAGCGCTATGGAACCCCAGGGGCTCTCCTCAACCCCCTCCTAATAATCATCTCTTACCTCCCAGATGGAAAATCTTCCCCATTTCTGTGCTTCCCCCCAAAATCGTTGGGGGAAAGTCGTCTTCACAATATTCACTTCTCTTTGACCTTCGAGTTAACCTTGCAGACAAAAGCGAGTTCAATTCGATCTCAAGATGGAGAAGGCGTGATGTGAAAACTCACGAATTGTAGAAACATCATGGTCATTGATAAATTCATGATGATCATTAATTCTCATTTATAAATGTTACATAAATGTGTATGAATTCATAAATAATTTGAGTGTTCACTTCATAATTATATGAAGTTTTTCACATAATTTCTTATAAAATAAAGTATTATATAAACTTGAAAATGAGATGAATGATGATGATGAGAGATTTTGTTCGTATCATACGGTTCGAATGGTATGAATCATCATATTGTAGGATTGTAGTCTACTACCAGAGAATGTTTCATTGCTCCATGTTATGATTCGATACAGATATCTCATATTTATGTATAACATTTTTGGTATTGTATGAATTGTAATTTTGCCAGCGTGGACTCAAATAGATTGATTCTTTTCCCTGGAGTTGAAAGTGCTTCTTTTGATATCAGGCATATGTTACTGATCGGTTCGGTCTCTTTTGACTTTGGGAAGCCATAACCTCTCCGGTTGGGTTCATTCTTTATGTGAGAGCAAACACGGTCCAGAACCTCGCTACTCTTTTATGATGCCCAATATATCGGACAATTTTACGACTCTGGTGGCATCCTCATAAAATGTCAAATGGCCGCCATCTTTCAAAATTACCTCGCATGAATTCTGCACTCAAATGCGGTCTTCTATAATAATTCATATTGCTACCATGCATTTTATGATAACTGGATTCGAGACTGTACATTTTTCGATTGGCTTGTAGTCATACTTTGGCGCATGTTATCCATAGATAACAATTGTTTTATTATTGCAACAATCGATTCATTCTCAACGATAGTTCATCAAAAAGAGTTGATTTGTGAGGGAAAATATTAGATTTATGGTCTCTCAAGAAAATTTTTATTGTTTTCAATAAAACATGATAACATAGCTGGATGTGGAATGAAAATGTTATTAAATTGGCACTTATTTACAACGATTAACACTAACAACGATAATGAATTGGCACTTTATTAACGCCGATATTGTTGGTCACACGTTATTATTCTGAATAGTCAGTACATTATAATCACGATAACAATATGAGGCTATAGTATAGATTGAGACATTTTATGATGAATGAGTAAACTTAACTGTGTTTAGTAAATCTAACATGTGTTACAATATCCTGAACTTCAAGACTGAGAATTCGAGAGTGTTAGCGAAGAGCAAAGGCTTACTGTGATAAGTTTGAACGGCCTCTGTGGTGACCCATAATCTGTCAATAGTGGATTCCCCCCTCTCCTGGTACTTTAGCAGGCAGCAAATACACGGCGGAGTCTGGAGACCTCGGGTCCATTTCTACAAGGAATATCTCCAGCGATTTGGCACCGATGCTCCAGCACACATTCCCAGGAGAGCAATTATTTTAAGAGGATTTAAAATTGATTTAGAGCCGAACAGAACCTGGTCTCGTAATTAACGAGGGATGGCCCGGGGTGGTGCACAAGGAGCCAAGGGTATTCCCAGCTTTAGTCTCCATGTTTTCTCCCTCCCTTCTTGTCTTCCCAACCTCTTCTCCTGATAGAGGGAATCTCTATGTTTCTCCCAATGGATTTTCATTTACTGCACTCCATGAAAGTAGTCACTCAATTCAATCTTCCAAACTTTTAGTTTCTCTGTTTCAACCTCCTTCACTAGTTTTCTTAGATATATAAAAATATTTCTACTGATATTGATATTTATTTCTAATGGAATTTTTACATAACCTAAACATTTTGGACTATATTTTAATTCAACTAAATTTAGGAATTTGAGAAGTTTTGGGCAATGGCCTGTTTCTTATTTCCACTGAAATTGTATTATTTTGCACTAATAAATATGAATATGATAGAAATAGGAAATGGAAAATATTCGATAACTTATTTGATTTCATCCTTAGCTTTTTCAGGTAACTTCGTCGTGTAGTGGTGAGTTTTCCACTTATTAGAACATACACATGGATGTTCTAGTTTTCTTTTGCTTACCTTCTTCGTCACCTCCTCCTTTCTCCTTTCTCCTCTCTGCTTCTTCTTCTTCTTCTTCTTCATCTTCTTCTTCTTCTTCTTCTTCTTCTTCTTCTTCTTCTTCTTCTCTTCTTCTTCTTCTTCTTCTTCTTCTTCTTCTTCTTCTTCTTCTTCTTCTTCTTCTTCTTCTTCTTCTTCTTCTTCTTCTTCTTCTTCTTCTTCTTCTTCTTCTTCTTCTTCTTCTTCTTCTTCTTCTTCTTCTTCTTCTTCTTCTTCTTCTTCTTCTTCTTCTTCTTCTTCTTCTTCTTCTTCTTCTTTTTCTCCTTCTTCTTCTTCTTCTGTTGCTACTTCTTCTTCTGCTTCTGCTTCTTCTTCTGTTGCTACATCTTCTTCTGCTTCTTTTTTATTCTTGTTCTTTTCTTTCCTCCCCTCTGCTTTATCTCTTCAACTTCTTCCTCTCCTTTCTTTTAATCTATCCGACTCCTCCTTTCAGCTTTTTGGTGTTAACAGAGACGAGAGCCAACAGTAAGACAGTTTGTAGTGAGTCAACGCAATAAGTCTTGTGTTGTATGTTACAAGTCTAATTGTTTTTCTTCCACTCACAAGTTTCATTAGCAGACGTCTCTCTTGAAGAAGGATCATCCCTCCTCAACAGCTCAACTACTATTTAATCGAGACCGTTCGATCCAAGTGCTCTCGAACTTCGGAAGTCACTATAGAAGTTTCTGGTCACTTCCCTGGATGGAGGATTATCAGAGTACAGTATCATCCACAAGAATCAACTCCTAACCGAGTTTTGAGGAACTCCCCTGTACTCTTCAAATTACATTTTTAATAACGATTACCTATGTATTCAAATGACAATCATAAGTTTTTCTATAAAAATTCACAGGAAAATTGGGTTCATCATGTCAATGTTTCATCCTACTCAATGAAAATCATATTACTCTATAAGTATTTTCATTATAAGAAATTCTCTCACGCTATGATACGCTATGAATAATAATATATTGATAATTGATGAACTGAGCTGATAGACTATTCAGATATATTTTTCTATGAAAATCATATATATATCACATGTGTAAAATGTATTGTATTCTGGAAGCACTGTCGAGTCCGCCAGAGCTTTTGAACAAACGTATTCTACAAGTTAATTTCTTTCCAATTTGTTTAAATCCCTCCAGTCAGATCGAAACGGACCAAAATGCCGACTGTGTTGTCCACCTGGGAACGAGTAATTAATTCTGACACAAGAGATTAAAATGCTTCCCATGGATGTTCCCTTATCAATTTATGAATTCTGTCCAGGGTCCCAAATCGAATTAGTAAAAATTCCATCAGATTAAAAAGGGACACATGTACGTAAACGTTTCATTCTAACAATGAAATAATTCTGTTTGATTAGCCGCATTTCACATTGAATGTGTGTCCGCTTTGGTGGCAGTAATATCGTGCCCACTTTTATCTCATATCAATCCTGATTAGCAACCAATACATTAATAATTCAGGGTAATTAGCGATTGATTAGCTCCATTCACGAGTTATATCATATGGTAAGGTAATATTTCACTTGATTTACAATCACACTAAAGCGAAGCATTGAGCTGAATAATAGTACATTACACTACAAGCACAGAAAGTAGGAGTTTACGGTATGAGGATAGTTTCCCGGGCGAGGCTTGCCGAGCCCGGGAATATGTTATCCGAATACCGTAAACACCTTACTGTGTGAGTTGAGTACGATACTTTTCGCCACACTGCGAGAATAAGCATAATAAATATTGTATAAGAATGTTTGCGGCGATCGCTGATTCAAACTGAAGTAGGCTATGGCGGCTTGAGAAGAAAGTGCATTGTCGCCCGATCTAGCGGCCGGATAGGTAACTACCAGTCTCTTTCTGTGCACTAGCTCCGAAAGAGCCCTCTTTCGGAGCTAGTAGCAAAACCGCCTGTAAATGGCGTCTTTCGAATCTCTTTAGTGCACAGAAAACAGCTGCTTTCTGTGCAGTGTGGCGAAAATGATTTAAATCGATTTCATGCTACGATTCATCTACCTAAATAGCCAAATAATAATATTATTTCAGTTGGTTTTCAATAACCAGAATCATAGCAATTCTGTACTGATATAAAATTTATATCTAAATAATTCATGTTGGTAAGTATTCCTTTCTAACATCATTCCATGTAGAATATGTAAAATTTGTGAAATTTTTCATTTATTATATCCTTATTTATTGAATAATAATAATCTTTTTTCATCCTCAAAACAAAAATAAATTGATAATTTATTATTATAACTGCTGAAACCAACAATAATTTGTTATTATTTCCACTAAATATAAATTTATTCCACTCTCCATTAACATCCATTACTTGAGAAACAATTGAATTCCTTCGAGTACAAAGAAATTAATTTGGGTAGATTATTACTTGATATCACTCTGGGTAGAACTAGAAACTATACTTATTTTGAGACAATAGTTCAAAACTGATTTATTTCGAATTCGAGTTCATTAAAAAAGTTCATTGAGTTAGTTAAGTTCATTGATTGTCGTCTCGAAGATGTGTCATGTATTCTTGCTGAGAAAGAAATGTGGTTCACATTAAATCACTACAACTTCCAAACGTATTCAGGAGAAAATCATCGGGGATAATATTTTTCATTGAATTGGCGGTGTGTCCATTCACTGTCGATGTTCTTTTTCGCCTTCGGGCGGAAAGCGGAAAATATGAAAGCCCTTTCGACGAGGTGTGAATTGAAGGGGAGAAAATAGTGCAGGGACGAGAAAGCATAGTCTACATGCTCTTTGGAAAATCTCATCTTTCCCTTCTTTAAACGGAAACAGAATAAAAGGTTTGAACAGCCCTTAGGAGAAGGTTGTTTAATACATTGACCAGAAGGGTCCCCATTTCGCTCTGCTTTGTGTGCTCTCCCTCTCACTTCTCTCCACTTTTCCTCACTCTTTCTCTTCACTATCTGTGTACTCTACCCAAGTCTGTTTCCACTAGAATCCTTCTTCGTATCTTTGATGCATTTACAGTCTCAAAATACGCAGTTTTCAGAGAACACTTCAACTCCAACCGTGAACAGCCGTCGATTGTAGGCGAGAAAGTGTTTGAGACCTCAGCTTCCTTTTTCTCAAGTGTTTGAAGAGGACCGAAGATTTTTGGGTGTTATATTTGTTGCACAGCCCAAATGGATCTGAAAGTGAAGTGTATTTTCTGCTGTATTGTGGGAGATTTATCGTATCAATCTTTTTTCAAGATTTAATCTGACATTATTTCATAGTACATCTATTCATGTGATATTTTTGGTACTGTGAATCATTCCTGAATTGAAAAGTTTTGCATAAAAATGTTGTTCGTGTTGTAAAAATGTCGCATTAAATGTTGTTTAAAAAAATGACCAAATTTCGAATTACACTATTGAATATGTTTGTCAAATTTTAGATAGTATATTCTGCAAGGAGTCTGCAACAGTGGAAGAATAGAGTGATTCATTCAGCAATATTACCCACATATAAGTTGGCATTGATGATATTTATCATTATCATATAGCTTTGAGTGAGTAATTTTTGCGAATTAGATGTGTAAGAGCCTGCGAATCAAATTGTTTTCATCATCACTTCCTACTTCTCATGCATGGCTCTCCTACAATAGTGAATATTTTTCAATCGAAAACAAAAATGTTTGTCCCCTTGTACAAACTTCGTACAAAGAGAGAGCAAGTACCAACTTTAAACCACAATTTCAAGTGAAACTATATAGATGGATTACCATTATGTGTGGACTACCACTCTTTGGCGGCTCGTAACCACGAAACAGGTGAAGTGCCCGTATCTTTTACTGTACAGCACTTCACCTGCTCCGTGGGCACGAGCCGCCAGTGCTACTACTATTACTGGATCTATAATTATTGAAAAAAAAAATTCTGCTGTGATAACAAGCAGCCCATAAATATATGAGTGCCTGCATGATTGTTATTTTTCCAGTAAGAGCTGTACTACACATGAACATGCGAATAAATGGAAGACCATTGTGGAAGTAAAAGATGCTTATTTGAACAGGGTGATACTTCTATTTACCTCCAACAAACTGACTTGTAGAATACACAGTCTTCATTCACTTCAAAAGCATGTATTCGTTCCTATTCGGAGGTCAGTTTTTATTATTCACATCTACCAACTTTTACCCATTCATCCTCAGGCACACCTATTTATATATGGAAATGTATTGACATTACCAGAGTCCCATCTTTAAAAGAATCTCATCGTTGGTATTCAATTTTCACTCTGCATAACTCATTCATTCAGCCATTCTTGGTAAACCAATTGGATTATTCTTTAAATGTCACCGTAGGCTACTTGGAATAACATTATTTTTTTTAAAAACAACACTTTTGAAAATGCACCAAAAAGTGCACTTAAGAAAGTACCGGTGGTTCGGAACCCACCTAAAGCCGTAGGTCCATTTATCTCTCATCATTATCCTCCTCATTACCCACGCACAGGCCCGAGAGCTCATGTGGGCATCACGCTCAAAAAAAAAAGTTACCGTAGTTGAAAACTTGAAAATATTTCACCAATTCGAAAAAATTAAGAATCCATACTCACCACTACTCATACATACATCTGATAAACCCATTCTTCTGAAAATCATGATTGATGATAGCGGAATATTTCAAAATTACCTGATTCGCCAATACACAGTCGAAAATAAACACATCCAAATTGTCTCACTTCACATTTCATTCATTTAATTGAAAAAATAATAACCATCAAATCCAATGAAAACGTTGCTCAAATTGTAGTGTCGGATGGTACCAATCAAGTAGTAAAAGCCAGAACTTACTATGTGGCCTATGAGCCAACAGAGATTTCTCCCTATACTAGACAGAGTAACTAGATAAAGAGTGTATAAAAAATGAAACAAGTTCAGAATCCAGTTACCGTATATTAAGTTGAGAACAAAGAACAGTGTCTTTCTATAATTTGATAAATAGCCAGCTTTAGTCTTCAATTCTTTTTTAGCATGACCAGTTTTGTGCACTTCATTCTTATGACGTATGCTTGAATTGGTAATATTCTAATTTATTTATTTATTTACTTATTTATTCAGTGTACAATATACTGTAATCATAATATTATGATCAGGGAGGAAAAACTAGGCTGAGCCTGTACCAATTCTCTCCCAAATTTTGATAAAATGTTCATATTGTCCAAATGAGGTTATGAATCACATCACTGTTTAAACACATAATTTTCGATCCAGGAAAAGTAATTTGAACATTTTGAATTTGTGAGGTCGATCAAATCAAATCAAATCAAATCATTTATTGTCAAAAAATATACTTGGTATCATAACAATGTCAACATGGTATCATAACAACATTTTTTAAAATCACATAGTAGTCAACATACAATATTAAAATCAGTTACATAAAATTAATTTAATAATTGTTCAAAAAGTAACACAAAATTTATTTGTTCAAAAGTACCATATCAGAAAATTCTCTTACATCATACAGACATTATTTATCAATGGGAATATTCTTCAAAACCTTCTCAAAACGATTCACATCCATATCCTTAATACTAGTGGGCAGTTTATTAAATAGCTTGGGGGGTGGCGTAGCTGAGTGGGTAGAGCGCTGGCGTTGCAACCCAAAGGTCCCGGGTTCAAACCCAGGTCAGACCAGGAATTTTTCTCAGGCCACTCTCCCGTGTTTCGGTCCCGGCTGCTTAAAAACAGTCGTTAAGTCATGTCAGAGGCCCTGAAATTGATCAGGAGCGACCTGAAAACTCTGACACCAGACCTGAGCCAGCCAGGTCACACGAATATTATTATTATTATTATTATTATTATTATTATTATTATTATTATTATTATTATTATTATTATTATTATTATTATTATTATTATTATTATTATTAAATAGCTTGACAGATATATATTCCCAGTTATTTTGAGAGCTGCTGTAACTACACTGTTTGATTCTTAAATTATTTTTCTTTCTTGTACCATATTCATGTATGTTGTTATTGTCCTTGAATTGATGAATATATTTCTTTACCATCTTCATGCAGGCAAACACATACAAAGATGGCAGAGTTAGTATACCTAATTCAATAAATAATGTTCTACAAGGAGTGACAGGTGGTTTATGGCATATAATTCTTAATAATAATAATAATAATATTTTTTGTCCAGAGGCCAGAAAGGCAAGAGACAACGTCAAAAAATTACAGTACGTATAAGACTACGTTTAAGGTCAATAGAAACATTAATTGTTTTCTCGTAAAATTCACCAAGCTTACAAAGAGGGTTTTGCAATAGCCAATCATACATCTTTGCTTTGAAAATATTTAGAGGTGCATTATGGAGTTCTAGCGGTAACTTATTGAAAACCTTTTGTCCAACGATTTCAAAACTGTTCAAGGACTTGGAAAAATCTCTGATACTGAATGTGAATCTGTCTATTGTTTCTCGTGCTATAGGAATGAATATTATCTCTAGTCTGATATCTGTGCATATTTTTCTTCGTGTGTATTGAAACAGAATATATATAAAGATTAATGACTGTCAAAATTATGTTATTTTGGAACAGTGGCCTGCAGTGCTCCAAATATGGCGAATCTGTGATTATTCTCAGAGCCTTTTTTTGTAGAAGTAGAATGTCGTCTATGTGTGCTGAATTGCCCCATAAGAGGATACCATAAGATATAATACTATGAAAAAATGAAAAATAAGCCATTCTCAGATATTTCTTCGACACCTCATTGGAAAGACCTCTCAGCAAATAGATCACTCGACTCAACTTAGTGCTTTAATACCTCACATGCGGCTCCCATGTAAGTTTAGGGTCCATGTAGATACCCAAGAATTTCACACTAGCTTTATTATTATTGAGTGGAGCCCCATATTTCAAATTAAAATTCAGTTGTTCGGTCTTATTATCATTCAGAACAAACCCATTAGACCCAAACCAGTATGATGCTCGTTCCTTTGCACTTTCTGCCTCCTGGACAAGACTTGGAAAATTGTTGCTGCTGTGTATGAACGTGGTGTCGTCCGCGTATAGAACTGTGTCCGTCTCCATGTAGGCAGGCAGATCGTTAATCATCACGAGAAAAAGAAAAGGGCCCAGTATAGATCCCTGGGGCACACCTGATTCAATACCCAACTCTGAAGATTTATTACTATCACTGCCCACTGTCACTAACTGAGTACGGTTAATAAGATATGACCTGAATAGTTTTAGGGCAGTGTGTCCTGTACCATAATGACTCAACTTCTCCAGGAGAATCTCAAAATCCACACAATCGAACGCGCGACTCAGGTCACAGAAGGTGGCCAGAGTGTAGCTGCCACTCTCAAATGACTTCAATATCTCTCCTGTCATCCTTTGAAGCGCATCGACTGTGGACCTATTTTTCCTGAAACCATATTGAGACTCGTCCAACAAGGAAAACCTTTCAAAATGCCTAGAAAGTTGAAGGTACATAACAGTTTCAAAAATCTTTGCTAGAACAGGTATTATTGAAATGGGTCTGTAGCTATTTGGAATATTTTTGTCACCTTTTTTATAAATGGGAACAACTCTTGCCTTCTTAAGTTCATCAGGGAACACTCCTTCATCTAGACATCTATTTAAACAAAAGGTCAATGGCTCTGCTATTTTATTTATTACTTTCTTGAATATATTTACAGACACACCATAGACGTCCCTGCTATATGATGACCTAAAACCTACAACTATACCCTTGACAAAATCAGGCGTTACTCGACAAAAATTGAAACAGTTTGGCAGACTAGCCCCTTTGATAGCTTGCATATCTAATGGAGTAGAACTGGCTCTAATTTCTCTAACTGATTGAATGAAAAATTTATTCAGTGTGTCTGGTTGAACAGTTATTTGCTGTCTAGGTTCGCTGACTACATTATTGTCTTCCAAGCAGCCTTACATTTGTTTTTTGAATTTTCAATGACATTTTTTGGCCTCTCTGATAGCAATTTTATACTCGTTTCTACATTTAACATAAGCCCGTCTGGTATCTTCTATTCTATATCTATCATATATTGCTTTTTTCTGTAGCCTGAAAATAATAATGGAAAGTGTACAATTACCCCAAAGTTGTATCCCGTAAGCCATATGACTATGTATATGTGCAAAGTAAATGCTAATTAGAATGGTTCTGTCAACAACATCTCTTAGCCTTCTTAGGAGAAAAATGCCTTTATTGATTTTTTGCGATGTTGAAGATGTGATATTTCCAATTCAGATTAGTGTCAATAGTTATACCTAAGAAATTAGCTATGGAGGCAGTTTCCACTGATTTCCTGCTGAAACTAAACCTTTATTCTGATGTCTTAGCAGCATTAAGACGAAGATTGTTAGCTGCACACCAATCCTCAATAATTGTTTTCAGCAATCAAAGTGCGTACATATTCATTTTTACTGTGGCCTACCTTTACACCCAAATCATCAGCATATAAATACGGAGTACTACCCTTATTGGACGTACTGATCAACTTTGGCAAATCATTAATATATATGATAAATAAGAGAGGTCCTAGGATGGATCCCTGTGGCACCCCAAACCTAGCTAATCTACCTTCTGAACATTCTGCATTCCTGAAGACAAATTGTACTCTATTCATCAGATAAGAACTTATCAAATTAACAGCAGATCTATCCAAGCCATAGAAGGAGAGTTTCTCACATAATTTACTATGTTTAACTGTCTCGAACGCGCATGTCATATCATGACTTATGAAATATACTTTTTTTTGCTCCTCCAGATCATCAATCACTTCTTTCACAAGCCTCGAAACATTATCACAAGTGCCACGCTTTTTCCTAAAACCATACTGATTATCAGAAAATAAGTTATTCTCTTCAAAATAAGCTGACAATTGTGAATAAAGCAATTTTTCAAAAATCTTAGATAGTAAACTAATTATCCATATGGGTCTATAATTATTTATATCGGATGTATCACCTTTTTTGTGAACAGGAATTACTTTAACTTTTTTTAACAAATCTGGAAAAATACCTGATTCTAAGCAATTATTAAAAATAAAAGTCAAGACTTCATCAATACTAGGAGCAGCTAATTTTATAATATAAGAATTCAATCCATAAATATCAAGACAGCTGCTATTGCTTAGTTGATTTATTGCTTCAAAGACCTCTTCCACCTTAAATTGTTTAAATTTGAAACTTGTATTCATTTTTGTAATTTTATTTACATAATACTCAAAATCATATTTACTTTTTGGTATATTTTCGCTTATTTGTTCCACTTTATTCAGGAAAAATCTGTTGATATCATCTTTTGACATGCGACATTTATCTCCCATGGATTGGCTGTTTCTATTCACTTGTTTACTAATGAGTTCCCATGCTGCTTTAGTTTTATTCTTACTATTTCTGATCACTTTACTATTATGATTAAGTCTAGCTTTCCTTATTTCAGAGCGATAGTTTTTTCTCATATTATAATAGGCCAGTCTTGTAATATCCCCACCCTGATTCCTATACAAAAAATACAATTGTTCACACTTTAGCTTCAAATCATTCAACTCTGTAGTATACCAATCACACTTGGGCCTAAGAACTAATATCTTTTTCTTTCATCAATGGAAACGCAAGATTTACCCTACTCATGAATAGATTTTGGAATTCTTGAATTTGAATTGTGATATCACTTAACGAGTATACCGATAACCAATTTACAGTGTATAGACTTTTAAGAAAAATACCTACCTATATTATCATCATTCATCTGCCTGTAAAGTATTTTTTCTCTAACACATTTTCTCTTCCGAGAATCTTCGAGTTTTAATCTAAAACCCACCGCAAAATGATCAGAGAGAGGAGTACAAACTATTTTACTTAGCCATCTACTTGAATGGATATCAGTCACAATGTTATCAATACATGAGCCACCTGTAGTATTATTTGGTCTTGTAATCTCAGTTGTTGTAATACCCATACTAAAACTAATTAATAAGTTAATTAAATCATTCCTATGACTAGACTGGACGTTGAAATTAACATTGAAGTCAGCACATACAACAATATTGAAACCTTTAAACGTATAGAGATGGCTTAATATGTCACTAAGAATGACTAGAAATTTATTAAAACAAGTATTTTCATTGTTGTATGGCCTATATAAGGACAAGACTATAACATTAATCTTTGGAATTTTTATGGCACTAGCCTCACATATCATTTCCTGTGACATATCACAGGAGTGATAGTAGTGTACTCAAATGTATCATTGATGAAAATGGCCGAACCTCCATGAATATGATTTGATCTAGAAAAGTGTGAACCCAACGTGTAACCCCCATGACAACACCTTTAATCTCCTCTGCCCTCATCCAGTGCTCACCCACAGCTATTATATCTGTATTATTTTCATGCGCTATTACTTCAAGATAGTCAATTTTATTACTCAAACCTTGACAATTCCAGAACAATATATTAAAATATTCATTAGTTCTCGCCTCTCCTATTAATGGTCTCCTGGATTCAATGTTATTTCTAAAAAACCGACATCATGCAAAGGAATAGCTTGGTCTGTAATACAGTTACTTAGTTCATTTATATTAATATCACTCTTATTAATAATCTCAAGAATACGATTAGATATGTAGAGTTTCGCAAGCATATTTAAGTGAAAGCCATGTCGAGTGTGAAAACGTCTTCCAAGTTTACTAATTTCAATAACAGAAGCATTTCTAAAATATTTACAAATCTTACGAATCTCAACATTTACTTTTTTTACAGCTTCATTAACACAAGACCATTTCGGTAGATCGTACCTGATAGGCACATCCGTAATAAAGACTCTAGTGTGTCTCATGTTATATAGTATCTGTCGAAGCTTTGACAAATAATTATCCATCTCATTACAAGCTTTATCATTTGACCCAGATATAATCACTGCCGCATCTTGCATTGCCAAATCTGAGCATTCTTTTATGCAATCTTTAGTGACGTTTTGAAATTTAGCTCCTGGCTTTAGTATTGTTCTGATGTCATAATCACTCTTATCAGCTAATAGGTTACCTACCATTCTACCTTGGCTCCTTACAAAAAGTCTTATCTTATTCCTATATTTAGGTTTCATAGTTTTATCTATTTTGTTTACATGGCTACCTTCATTAATTTCAACATTCATATTACTCGGTACTATCAGTTTACTAGTTTCTCTAAGCTTTGGTTGACCAACTGTAAGAATGTTGTTTGAAATTTGTGAATCAAAACAATTTATTATCTCAAATGAATAATTAATTTCTTCTGTTTTACTTATACATTCTACAACCTTGAATGTTCTCACATACTGAACCTTGAATTGTTTCACATACTGAGCAATTGTACTAAGCACTTTCCATCAAAACTTTTTTGTGTCAAACCTTGTGAATTTAAGATTCAGAGCAGCACCCTTATCTTTATTTTTCACCCTCATTTTTATATATTTTTCTAGATGATAGAGAACAAAAATCCCACAAATATATGAATTTTCCTGCTTCAAACAGTCTACACTTCTGGTACTTTCTATTTTTAAAACTAGCCTTAATCTATCTAATAACATAAGCATGGGTTTTTCATTAAGTTTATTCAGAGAATCAAAATGATAAACAGAAGAATCAGTGAAATCGTAGATAACAAGACTCCAGTGAGAGCCATTCCAACCAGAACTCGATTCACATCTACCATTCAGACTATCATTGGGAATGAACGCTATATTTTTCTTTGCATATGTATCGGAATTGAGAAAAGAAGAATCAAAGCTACTATCATTAATCAAGAGCGATGTAACAACCGGATCAACAATCACAATATCCCCAATATGAGCGAACATTTGAGAACAATATGCATTAATGTCATTATCAGATAAAAGTTCATCACCTACAAAAGTATTCAATCTGTCAATCAATGTAGAAGCCTGACTCTGAACGACAGGTGGATAGCTCTGCTCGGCCGATTCTCCACCAGCAGCACTGGAAGAAGCGTCGCGACGCCAAGTCGAAAGTGGAATATCGCCACGAGAATTGTTAACTGAATTGTGGGTATTAGATGGGTCATATTCAGTTCGAGACGCATTGTCAGTTGCACCTTTCTCTGTTAAATTCATTATCAGCAAATCGTTTTGAATGGAGCGATCGACTGCTGCCTGCCACTCGGCTCTTAAGCGTGAAAGTTTTTCTCTCAGGGACTCGTTTTCCTGCCGAAGATCAGCTACCTCTTTATCATCCTTCATGGTAGGAAGTTCAATGGAAATAAGAGAACTGTGAGAGCTACAATTATCAGACAGTTATGTATTGTATTATCTCTAGTAGGAGTTGAAAAAGGCCCGATATCTCGGCTAATATATTCTCTGTCTCATCGCTGCAGAATGAATTAGATTTAGAAACAATAATTGATGATAGATGACTGTGACGCTCTGACCCTTTCTTCAAAATTTTTGTGATTTGCTTATCTGTCTTCAAGGTAGCTTTACAATATCTATTCATACACCTCCAAGACAGATCACCTGAAACCAATATTGTCTATCTTTCCTATATGAAAACCTGTCATAATCAATTTTTTTATTCCCTTTTGAAGTGTTATTTATTTCAAATTTTGCCTGATGGATATTTTTCATATAAAAAATATCACACTAAGCTAAAACCTGAGAGTGACATAAAAATGCCGGTATTCGTTGGTATTCTAACGCTAAAATGTCCAATAGTATTGATAAGAAAGCATAGAGACAATCATATAATAAAGCAGAAAAATTATAGTGATTTTTATAAACGCAGAGACGATTGTCCAATTTCAAAAGCTCCCGCCTTAGCCCGATCAGCATTTACGCACAAACAATTCCACCGGTTGCTAGGATACTAAATTTCCCGCCCGAAAGTCGAAAGTTCGCACAGCTGATTACTCTCACTAGCGATAAAGTACATTCCAATTCAGAAATAAACTGCCTTATCTTATCACCTGAAGCAACCGAAAAGTAAAAACAACATTGTTCAACTCCTATAATATTTGTATACAAGTGTCACTCTGTAAGTTCTCAGATATATATAAATATATCTATCTCTTTTGAAGAAAGAGAATAACTTGCACTGACAAATCACTGTCTATTCAGTTTAGCCGGTTGAAAACTTAGGTTAGGTTGATAGTCAGAAATGAAATTAGTAATTACCAGTATCCACTCTCAGTCCACAGGGAACTCACTTCACAGTCCGGTAACCGCCACTTTATAATTCGCAATATCGTAAGTAGAACTTATACATTCACCAATAGAATTTAAATTCAACGTTTAAATGAAGAGCCACATTACAGCCTGCTTACCTATCCTGCGCATGCGCGGGAATCGATGAGTGAAATAAATTGATACCAGTACATCAAAGAGAAAAGATGGAGAACTTGAAAAATAATTCACCAATTTGAGAAATTTGAAGCCATAAAATCACAAGCATTCTCTCAAGAACTAACAGCTGGATTTGATTTAATAGGCTATTATCAAAAAAGTAGAAGTAAGAATTGAACAAAGTTACAAGGCGCAGTTTTTCGACATATTTCCTTCTGCTGTTCAGTACTTCGGTCAATATTTGCAATAGCAGAAGTCACCAGTTCTATTTGAATATCCATCATTGGAGACTATATGTTGAGGAATGAATGTTGGTAAGAACCCTGATCTATGAGAAAAGGATTTTGATGTTCCTTTTAAATACGAGTAAGCTGAGTAAGTTAGTGCATACAGTATAAGCTGTCGTAAGGGGTTGATGGTGGGGGTAGAGGAAGCGGTTGTTCATTAATGCTCTGTTTATGTGGAGGCTGCTATTCTTGTTGACGAAATCAGGGGGAGAATGCATATTTCAAGTGGAAGGAAGAGCACACACAAACAGTCCCTGATTTAACACAAACCTGTACAAACACATCATCTGTATTTCGGCTAGGTAGTATTTCACCGGGTAATGTGTGTGTATATGACTCGAATATCCTGCTCGCCAGATCACAAATTTCATGGTGAAGCAGCAACCTCATAATTCTAAAATGTAACACGTCATTGAAATTAGTTGGTCGTTAGTTTGGAGTTCTGGAAATACTAGTTTTGAGCTTAATCGTATGATAAACTTCTAACTCGTGGATGTAATGTAATACATTCAATCAAGTGAGCAAGGTATAGATAAGCCTATATAAATGAAGTAGGCCTACTGTATTTGAAAAAAAAATAATTACAAATTTACAGCGATTGGAAGTTATTAATGAAATAAGTCAGATTTTTTATGGTAATTAATCAAGATTGGCATCAATCTTTCCAGGAAGTTAAGTGCAGATAGTTAACAAGGGATCAAGCAGGGAAAGAGTTCAATAGGAGTCAAAATTTGGGATTTTTAGATATGGGAAAGTCAAAAAAGGGAACAAATAGTGAACTCGATATTATTTTTGTGGAAAAGGAAAGAAAGAGCAAGATGATAAGAATATTTGAAGGGTTTGTATGGAATGAAGAATGAGTTATTCTGAAACTTGTCTTTTCCCTTGCCACTTCCTTCCAGATTCGCACAAAATTTCGAAGATTTATAAATATTGAGATTTGATATAAATCGTATTCCGAACATAGTAGGTGATCAACTTCAATTGTATTGCAGAATGTACACTTTTCTTCAATATTGTAAGTATGTTACTCTTGTTCATTTCGTCAGCCGACTATGAATAGACGCAATTTGAGCGCAAAATCAATGCACGACAACCGCTATTCAAAAAAGGAAAAAGACGCAATCAAAAGTGTGCCCAAGTTTCAGTGATATTCTGAGCTTTTCTCAAACGTGGCCCCAAATCCACTTGGACCTTCCCCCACTTTCCCCCACCAAACTCGAAACCCAGTAAGTGAATGAACCAGCATCTCACAACTTCGGAGATGGAGACTTCAAACTTCACAATCAAATATGAAATTGAATTTCCAGTCTGACAAATTCAATCTTCAATCTTCGCTGAAAGGAGCACTAATCATATAAGTCAGTCTCGGTAATACTACGGACAACTGCTAATAAACGTCAGAATAGAGCGCTTCCACTGGCTCGAGAATAGACTTTTTCTTTTTTTTTACTTACTGCTGACTTGCTGTAATTCAATCACTCTGCAACTTCTAAGAATAACTCGCTTTATTCCACTGAAAAAGAAATGGAAAGTTGTGTTGAATTTTCTCAGTTATCTTTGATATCTTTCTTTCTTCCGTTATTATATTAGGCTATTCAAGTTCACAATGTTAACGTTGAGAACTTTTCCTCAGCCTTTATAATGAACTATAACATCAGTGTATTAAAACTTTTATTATTAAACATTTAAAGATCCATTCTCATATACTCTCTAATAGAATTTTCAACAGAGACAATGCTATAAGTAGGAAATGATCAAAACTAAATTCTATCCTAATTCATTTCTTGGCTTGAATAATCTCCTTAAATGTTTTCATAAGATATTATCTTATAATAATCTGGTTGCCATAAAACTGATTGGATTTATATTCAGTGATACTTATATTATGGTTACGAGTATCAAATAATGCATTATTCCAACAAGTATCGTTACTTTACAATTAATAAAAAACATTGAATCATATTGGAAAAAAATAGAAAATTATTCACCGGAATCCATCATACTTTTCATTCAACTCTTGAACCTCTCCAAATCATTTCCATAACTTTCCTTCCCAATCTTATGAAATCCAATTAGAATGTACATAGGCTTCATTGTGATTTCTTTTCCAGTGGAAATTGAGTAACTTCCAATGAAGAACAATGTAGAAGGCATGCTAAATTAATTCAATTGCCATTGAGTTAGGCCTCTTGTGAGCAGATTACTTGTCGTTCGGGACTCTTCGAGTTGTCTTCAGTTCCTTTCGATGCGGCCCCAAATTCTATCCAATTAAAACTCTCCGAGGGGCCATTAAAGCCTCCATCCCACCTTTTAACGAATAAGGAGCAAGACTTTCATTGATAATTCTCATTCCTTTGCAGCTAGTTATTCCCTTGAGCAAAGCATTGTAAATTATCGTGGAAAATAGTAGATCTAGATAGTGCTATTGCACCGTACAACACTGTACTGAAACATTCAACAAATCAATACTTTATATTGTCAACATACACATTATAATGTGAAAATATATTTATAATCATGTGATTCAAAATTGATAATGTTCCCTGTGATTGGTGTAATAATCATGCTGGAGAGTAAATTTAGTTTTCAAGAGATAATCACTGATTTTGTGTTTATGATATACTGCAGAGAATGTGAATACATAAGAAATAAGAAAACATTTTCAAGTGGAAATAGTGCATCATCATCAATCATTAATTTTCCATCTTGAAATTTCAATACAAACCATAAAGTATAATAAATTAAACTAGAATAAAATAGAAGGGACAAGGGAAAGGAAAACCATCCGAAAAAGATCAATTCAACCAATTAGTAAAACGTTTTGAGTAGTTGTGTAGTTGCGATAGTACATAGTTACTATACTTATTAAATGAAAATACAAGATGTTGTCAGACAACAAGACAACAAAACAATGTTTACAACATCTTGTATTTTCAATTAATAAGTAAAAAGTAGTAGTTGTGATTTCATTGGAGGTACAAAATAGACAGACCATAATAATTACTATACGGTACGATGTGAAGCTTTAAAGCATTCCCGGATGATATTCATTGATGTGAAGCCTTATAGCTGGACGGTTAGTAACAAGCCGTTGCCTCCAATTTAACGGTCCATCTACGGTGATATTATCCTCATATCACACCCGACCCTTGTCTTTCTCATCCCTCTCAAAACTCCTCACTTTCCAGTTTCGATCAACTCCCTCACTAAAACTTTTTTTTGCAAATGACGTAGTTTAGACCAGTATTACACAATAATAGTTCTATTATTATAGTTAATCATGTACCTATGGAAAGAGATATAAATATGATTCATTGTTCTCTTTCCATATTATCAACTATGAAAATAGAACTATTATCGTGTAATACCCGCCTCAATATAGCGGTTGAAGTGGCCTCTTTAAGGCTTTAGGTTCACTCTCAATCAAACCTGGCATATTTTTTCATCCCAATAATTATTTTTAGATAAAAAAATTGGACGGCCATAATCCATGATTGATTCATAAATCTATGATACAATGATTGACGGTAAGTTGCACTCAATCCAATTCCAATATAATCACCATAAAATTATGTAATCTAACGTATAGTCTTGTCAAGCAAAGAAGACATTCCTTTAAAATGGCAGGTATTCAATGCTGCAATCAAAATAGACCCTCTCTTACGATTTGTCTCCCATCACATCTCACTAGCGGTATGTTAGAAGAAGTGATTTTACACTAAAACTTTCATATCTGTGCATGCGTAACACTCTCTTTAATTGGCCATTTTGAAGGAATATCTTCTTTGCTCGACCGGACAACAAATACAACAGCAGCTAACAAACGAATTGGACTTTCAACGTAATGCAGTAATTTCACGGGAGTGGAATCTCAAAGTAAGTCTTGATAGAAGATTCATCACAAAGTGAGGATCATCCTTCTTCTTCGAGTCTTGGAGTTTCACTGTTCACCTGTTCTATCTTTGTCCATCCGAATGACTAATGTGGTTGCCTGCAACAGTGAGGAATTGAAGCAAGTGCACAGCCATGCTACAAGTCGGCACATTTCTCTTACATTGTAGTGACATACGATCAAGTGAGCTCCCAGGAAGAATTGCTTGAATGTGTTGGTGAATTTGGGTGCTTGTAAGTGTCGCTAGTTGTGATCTTGACAAATGGTTGTTTCAAATCGACTTCTTTACTTCAGTGACGAACAAAAGCTCTTCAGTTCTTCAACGTACGGGTTTTGAATAAATGTGAGCCATCTATGTCCAAAGCCGTTGTACTAGGATTTTCTAAATAAAGAAATTTTCTCTGGTATCTCGGAGTTTATAATTTAATTCCACATCTAAAAAGAACCACGAAAAATCTTTTTTTTTAATATTATAATTTGAAATTTTTAACATTGAATTGATTCATACATTGTGAAAGTATATGGGGTACTAAGCGCAATAATCATAATAATATTTCATGTGTACAGTTCTTTTTCATGCTGATTTCATCACGTAATCATTCAGACTAACTGGAATCGAACTAAATTTTATGTCAGCATCCCTTCACAATTATTCTGTCTTGTAATAGGGGAACTTGGTGCAAAATGCCGTCAGCATATGACTTCCTTATAGAAAAATACCTCCTGCTTTCGCAGAAGCGTTACCCATTATATCAATGTTGAGAAAATATAAAGTGAGAATTCATATTGAGCTTTGATTCACAGTTTCTATTGTTCGAAATAAATTTTACACAGTAGTAGTATTATTTTAAAAAAGGTAATAATGAGGGATACGAATGAAGTTTATGATCAATATTTTTTAAAAATCACCGTTTTTATTAACAGTTTATATTCTTTGTTAGATTTAACACAGTTTAAGTATATTATAGCAATAGAAGAAGCCGTTTAATATTTGAAAAATATGGAAGCGATCTTTTGAAAATAATTTTATTATCTTCAGTAGAAACCTGTTGGAAAGTATTAATATTGGAAAGAATATTGATTTCATTTATAAAGAGAATAGTATTCGACTACTTATAATGATTATAGAAGAAGTCAATTTCAATTTTCCTCCACTACTCCTCCTCCTCCTGCTCCTCATCACTATTATGTGAGGCCTAGTCTCGAACTTTGAAGTGTCACAGAATTATTGCTTCTACCTGACTACTAGTACGGCAAAGCCAACCCTTTCTCATCTATCACGAACCTCTCTGGTTGCGAATTCAGCGTTACACCGAATGTCGGCCGTCTTGTCACTGCACTAAGTAACAGAGATCATGAATCACCTCATTCCGTTTCAGTTTCCATCAAGCTGTAGTTCCCTGTATTAATTGGAAATGTCACACAGTGTAGAGGAGTTTCTATCAGCGTAATGTAGATTGCTCTACCAAGAATTCATTCCACTGAATGTGTTATTTCAATTGTTATACTACAACTAGGCCTACTTGATCTCTCAAGATTTGATTGTGTAGGAATTAGACTAGAGTTTTGGAGAAGTTTTTTCAGCGAGGCTTATCTGTTATTCATAATCAACAAAATACTTTTGAAAAATATCAATGTTCAGGTTCAGAATATGCCAGATTGAGCTAAACAGAGGTTTTTCTTGGCCTATTCTGAACTAAAGTGAATATTCACTCAACCGATCTAATAACCTTCTCTTTTATAGAAACCTACATGAACTATTCAAATTAGAGTACCGTAATTTATAGTATGATAGAGTTTAAAAAAGCTCCCTGATTGAGTATTTTCTCATTTCCAAGTTGTTTGTGACTTAAAAAAAAGATTTATTATAACATTATTCTTGTGCAAAAGAACAAATATACAATAATTATCAAGATCAAACAATACTAAGTTTATTACTATCCAACATTGAGCAACACCATTTAATCGTTATTAGACGGTGATATTGCGATGTCATATTATAAAATTTTATGAGAATACAGAACCATTTTTCCCTCTCCTTGAATATGTCACTACATCTGTTACGGTTCAATACCGGCCTTGTTTACGTTGTATTGATAGCAGTAGAGTACGAGTAAATAAAAAAAAATCTTCTAAGAATGTGTAACCATTTAGAATAACTTCTCAATAACATGTTGTTCTTGATTGTAGATAACAGAATTGTAATTGTTCTACAGTAATAGGAATATACCAAGCAACACACTAGCATCCGTTCAAATTCATGTTGATGGAGGTGGGATTAGACGCGAATCACAGTAGCAGCTGAGTTCATAGGTGCAGCGCGTGATGATTAATTAGAGCCGGAGGAGGCCAAATACTATCATCCGGTAATGACCCTAACCATGCATAATTCCCTTCCATAACACGGTCGCCATTCCATAATTCGGAGGCGATGAATGAGGGCATGCGGCCGGTGTGGCATTATGTAAACGATATTTGCGGTGGCAGAACCAGGCCAATGCAGCCAATAATGTATTGTCTGTCCAAGCAACGAAGACATTCTGGTAAGATGGTAAAATGACTCCAGCTCGGTCAATATTCGATCAAGAATTATAAATTTGGTCTTCAATTATAGATCAGAATGTTTTCAACAATTTGAGACCAGAATTTCAATTTTTGAAGAAATATTGACCGACCTGGAGTCATTTTCCTATCTTGTCAGAATGTCTTCTCTGCTTAGACAGCCTATAGCCTACAGTGGCAGGATTAGAGCGCTACTGTTTAATGGGCTTCTGATGGTCTTCTCTGTCTTTTAATGCACACTCGATAACGAACAGGAAACAACATTAGCGATGTTTGCCGATTAGGGGTGGATTCATCACTACTCTAGTGTCTAGTTTCTAGTCAAAGATTTGCTGAATTGCAGCTCAAAATTGTGAAAAAATGCTCCTCTTGAAGAGTTTTCCTTCCATACTTCATACCTAGCATTTCAAAACACATAACTCCAGATATGTTACCAATAATTTATTATAAAACTTATAAATGATGCCTAGATATAAAACGGAAAGAGAATATATAGAATATGATCATACATCATAGTATTAATTACAGAGACTATATAATCAGACTGAGTATAAGGCATTTACAGTATTAGTTGTTGATTCCATGAGAAATAACACAAGTGTACAGTGTGACGTATGATGCAGCAATGAAAGAAACAGTTTATTCACATGAAGATCAAAAAAACAAAATTAATTCAAAAAAAGATGCTTACCTTATTATGACGTTTAATGACGTTTCATTGGTTTTCGCAGGAGAACTCCTTCACCAAGGCTAGTGTAGGCTATATATAAACCTTGCTCCTTTCCAACGTTCATAACTATAGTATCAGTACTCCTACATAATCAAAAATTTTTGAATTTGAGTAGTATTTGCATGAGATCTAAGATATCAATATTTTTAATATAGCGCCGAGGAGCAGGAGCATCCATGCATTTTGAATTCTAGACTGTTCGTTTATAATGACAAGTATGAATCGCAGAGAGATCCATCAAGCAGTAAGCCTATCAAGGCGACCAAGGTGACTAATTACCGAGCATGTTGTCTTGGCTCAGATATCACATTAATTAGTTCCAGCAAGCGTCTCCAGAGCGCAGCCCTTTTTTGGGGGAGGGGCTGTTCAGGGGGTTGGAACATCCGCCAAACTTACAAAGTTTGAGGATGTCTGTCGAAAGCACGAGACTTGGATAAACTTGCCGTTATTATCAAGAGGCTTGCTTGATGGTGAGAGCGAACTAATATTATTTTCAAGATGGCACACCGAGGTGGTTGCTAGGCCTAACAAATGCTTGTTCTTGCCTGGATCAATTTACAGTAAGCCTTCTTGTTTGAGTTTGAAGAGAGCAGCCGGCTTATGAATTCGTTCTCCGCTTTTCCATTGATGAACTTCGAGTATGATGAAGACTATTACCTAGTAAGCTCAAGCTTACATTATAATGTTTCATTTTAGTTGAAAAACATGAATTTAAAAAGTATTTAGAGTGTCACTGGAGAAGGGTTTCACACTAATGACAAACATATACTTCATACATTAAAATATTATTTTATCAATAATTTATGACATGATTTCTTGGCTGATTGATCAAATCTAAGATTGAGGAATGTCAAAATCTAAATTGTAAAAAAATTATATTTTTGATAATTTGGCTATTTTTGGCAAGAAACTACCATTGCTAACCTAAAATATTCAAAATTGTTCAAGTGTTTGTTGGAGTGAAAATTTGTGGCTGTAATAGTTATTTAAGCAACATAACCTTGATTTGGATTGTAGCCTATTCTAAATTGGAAAAGGGACAGTTATTAGGCTTGAGCCTGTTGAACCTTAGCATAAACTATTATTTGTAAATTCCTAAATGAATGAATAAATGAATAAGGCCCCTGTAATTTACTGCATCAATGAATTTGGTGATTATACTCTCATGAATTGAACTGTGATTCAATATATTGATATAGTCCAGCGTAGGCAATCAATCTAGGTGTCATAAATTATCAACCCCAGAAATAATCACCAACTATTATGGAAATACTAAAAGAAAAAGTTTAAGGAGTGAAAGAATTGTGTACGTGAGTAAGAAAGTGCGTGTCACCGAATGGGCTGATATGTTGTCAGTACCACACATTTATTAGGGGAAACGACTGCTGAGAAAGGAGAAGGAGAAGAAGAAGAAGAAGAAGAAGAAGAAGAAGAAGAAGAAGAAGAAACTTTTGGTTTTACTGTTGGGAGGGTTTGCCTACCGAGCAAACATGGGCGTTCTGTCAAATAAGTGAATGTTGGCGGATATTATTAAACGGGGAAGTCAGATTGATGCTATTTATCTAGAGGACAATAAGTGGGAGAAAAATTGATTGAAATCAGTATTTAGGAAAAGAGATCTATCAATCAGAAATAAGAGAGGATCTATTGATTAGAGATATTGATTGATATCAATTCCCACTAAAGTACCACATTCTGATGTTCATCATGATACAAGTGAAAATTTATGTTGTAGTAGTGTGTAGTAGTGTAAATTTAATCTGTTTCACTTTATAAATTTCTAATATTCGAATAATCAATAGAACTTCATTCGCATTAGACAAATTTCAGCAGTTTACCATACATTAAGCCACTGGCGGCTCGTACCCACGAAACAGGAGAAGTGCCCGTATCTTTTACTGAACAACACTTCACCTGTTTCGTGGGCACGAGCCGCCAGTGCATTAAGCATGTAACGCATGTAACGGTTTACATACTAACAAACATGTCTTCTATTTCAAATTATTTATAAACCTATGGAAGTAGGTAGGGCATGGATAGAGAACTTAATCATTCTTCCATAATTATTTTCCAATGAAACAAAGAGGGTGTTAGAATCTCATTTTGATGACCAAAAAGTTCCTAATCAAAGGACTGACAGATAACCAGAGCCTATCAAATCACAAAACACGCTTTTAGTAGAGCGAGATTTCAACTTTGACTTCTGTCACATATCTTCCAACCAGCAGTCACAAGACAAATCAGAAGGGCACGATGTTGCGCAATAAGCACGGATCAATCCATCATTCTTGTCTCACGCAATAAGACTGCAATTGAGGAGTCTGAAAGACGAAAGACTAACGAGGGGGAGCCGCATAGTCTGCAATCACACTTTCTGAAAGCAGGCGGTTCCTTTCTTGGGGTTTTCAGCTGAGGGGAGTCTGCCTTCAGGCTTCGAGAGAAGCTTTGATGGCTGTCGCCCTGTGCAAATAGAATACATTTTCCACTTTTCCTCACCTCCCTCTGCACCCCAATTTCAGTTCTTTATTGTCTGGTGTTGGGACGTATCCAAGAAATTTTGCACAGCCGCGGCAATGAAGACGAATCAATCCTGCAAGACTTTTATCACGTTGTCGGCGGCTGAATTTTATTGCGTTTCCAACTTTTGTCATCTAACTTCCACACTGTATGATTGCACTTGATTTCACAATATCTTCCAATCAGGCTACAGGCTCACTATTCTACCACCACTTGTTATTTTGCAATTCAACTTTCAATATCCACACTTCTAATGTTCAAGGTGAGGCATAATAACGAGCGATTTTTAAAAGACTGTTGAATAAAACCGTTTGTTACAAAAATATGTTTATAACACAAGATTAAAGTACATGAAAAAGCATTTTCTGTAAGAGTAAAATGTCTGTTATTTTTTGAAAATAGCTCCAGTAAGATGGCGTCCGTTTAAACCCACACATTCCTCAAGCCGGACCTAGAAGTGACTCATTACATTGCGTAGCATTGCCAGTGGGATTTGACCAACTTCCTGCCGGATCCGCTCTTTTAGTGCTTCAATTGTTCGAGGAGGATTATCTTTGTAGACACATGATTACCTTGGATCCGACAGGAAGTTGGTGAAAACCCACTGTCAATCAGGGGCGAACCCAGGGGGGGATATAGGGGATATATCCCCCCCGAAATTGGGGCTCATCTTACACTAGATAGAATGCACTTCGTTGGAGTTGCCAAATGTTTGACTAATAAGGCTTAAAACTTCTAAAAAATATAGTTTTAGGGTACTTTTTTGTAAAAAATTTCCCCTCGCGGGGAAATCTGGAGACAGAAATGGAACTAAGTTTCACAAGCCCAAATATTCCATTTCTCGCTTGAATGAATGGAACAAGAATATTTTCCCTTATGAAATGTCCCATAGAATGTTGAATATTAGCGCAACGATTTCCGTTACAAAAACAACGTTTTCTTAACTCAAGAGCTCCTTTTGAACTCTTCAGAAAGTAAAATCATACATGAGAAGTGCTATAGATCGGAATCATTTGAACTATTCATTCACAGATATTTTCCCATTAACCCTATTCATATAATTGAATAAAATTTCTCAAAATAAATCTCTGCGTCTAGTAGATTTCATTTTGTGATAAGATTTTCTATGTTAATCTATATAATTTCAACAATTTCATTTCATTTATTCAATAAAATACAATATACTTATGTAATGAAGACTCAAACAATCAGGTCCATAACCTCTTGTTTTCAACACAATAATTATCAATAAACATTTGGAACTAAGGTACAATCATCAAATATACTGCACATTATATTATCCAAACACATCGCAATACTCAGTATCCAGAATACATGTATTCTTCAGTTTAAATTCAAAATGACAGAAAAAAATCTTTCAGCACAGCTTAGAGAACTTCAACATTCAACTCAACAATAATATTGTTGAACACAATATACAACTACAAGAAAACAATAGCTCTTGTTCAAATCAATTATTTTCTTGTTCTACAATAATTGGTGAATAAATTTTTCTACACAGTCCATTCATTCATTCTTATGCCGTATTCGGTGGGGAGTTCCAAAAGGAAGTTCCACCGGCACCATAACCTTGATTTCCGTCAATGGGAAATCATGGTATTTCTTGATGTTATACACTGAGATTTGAATTTTCAAAAGTTCTTCCCAATCAAGAGAGTCCAAAACACAAGAAATATCACTAAAATCACCATTCACTACCAAAAAAATATCGAATTTCAAAAAAATTTAGAGCACGACAAATTTTAGCTTGTTAAAATTTTACCATGACAACAAAATTCCAAAGTTCTACACAGTAAAAATATATGATTATGAGAAGAAGCAAATGCATTGGCTATAGATAACCCATGCAAGAAACAACCCCTCCTACCCCCCTCCCTCTTCCGGGAACAGGAGTTTTTCTGGGTTCATTCCGTCATATCCCCCCCCCAAAATTTATTTCTGGGTTCGCCCCTGCTGTCAATGCTATACAATGTGATGATTAAGGTCCGGCTAGAGGAATGGGTGCGTCTAAACGGACGCCATCTTACTGGAATTATTTTCGAAAAAAGATAGACATTTTACCCTTGCAGAGAATGCTTTTTCATGTACTTTAATATTGTGATATAATAGTAGTTTATGCAACGGTTGTATAATGGGAGCCTTTATAGCATGAGGTGAGATGTAAGTTAGAGCCACAAGCGAAGCGAGTGCTCTAAATATCTCACGAATGCTATAAAGGCCTAATACAACCGTTGCATACACTATTTTATCTACGACCACCAGTGTAGTTATCAGTATCAGACCAGTATCAAGCTATAGACCACCAGTATCAAGCTATCTGTAAGTGTACGCTATTATAAAAATCAACATACCGTCGTTTATTTAACTTCTTTTGTCTTCATCCTACTTGAACTGTTATGATAATCAATTTATTACTTGTTAAATATGTTAAAAATAACATATCAGTCAGAACCACAAAACACATTTGACAAGCAACAAAATCGTGAGTGTTGTTGTAAAAGTGAAAGTTATTAACATATTCACTAACAAAGTTATAAGTATATTAAACTATTTAAACTTTGGACTATTCAAATTAGTTAAATATTCAAATACGTAAATTGAAATATTGACGAAAAAATACTGGTAGGCTACTCAATCCAAATCGCAGTTTTAATTTTGAGGTTAGTTGAACACTGTTTACTTTTTATCACCTGATTTCGAAACGAAACAAGGAATGTATGATAAAGTGGAATTTGGACTGTATCGAAAAGTTCCTCCTGTATCAAAAAACGTTCATTACGACACGGTTCTAAGATTCCATTTTGAAATGGTAGTCATTTCGATTTCAATTGTAAAACTGAAATAGGAATTTTTCAATACGCCTGTAGATAAACATATTTTTGTAACAAACTTTTTTTATTTAACAGTCTTTTAAAAATCGCTCGTTATTATGCCTCACTTTGTATATCCAGTATAACAATAGAGAATATTTGTAACTTATTTTAATAAAATCAATATTTTGTGTTCATGTGCGAAAAGAATTCTATAATTTGATCTTAAGATTATATTGAAAAAAGAATAAGAACTGAATCTGTTTTTTCGCTCCTTATCATCCAATGATTGTATATATATAACATTAATTGATATACTGCACATATCAAATTTCTCATCTATCTTCCAAATATTTCCATTCTATAGATATCTCAATTTATTGGAAACTCATTTTTACTGCCACCTCTGTAAACAGTAAAACTGGATGTAAAGCTGAAGATGATAATCATACAGCAGCAGCCAAAGCAGAGCACTCGTGAATCCATGTGCTTCCCACACACTTGTATGACTTGTATCAGTGTTGAGTGTCGTATGTAGGCAACAGTACTGTATAGAGTGCAACTTCAAGTTATAATCAGTAAAGGTCGTATAGGTAGAGTACACTGAATCTGAAAAGGTGTGCCTTATAAAATTTATTGCAACACTCATACCAAACTGTTGACTGTCTCTCTCACTTCTTCTCCCATTTTACCTTCTATTCTCCTGCGCTTTCTGTCTATTCTACTGTTGTACTCCTACCTCGTGTCACAATAGCAATATTTACGCTCGTATCCGCTCTCACCTAGATTTATATTTACTTATGCCGCGAATTCTCGTTGAAATAGAGTGCTATCTTCTGCTGAGTTATAACTCTTCAGCAGTTGGCTTTTTCATTGCAAACAAAACTACATGAAGATACAGCGCGCTCTGAAGGCTTTATTTGAATTTATCTTATTTATAGTCCGTTCGTTTTAATCATGCAGAATTTATTACGGCTGTAATTTATTCTAGCGCCGTTCAAGAGTGTTGAATATCTACTGGAGAGGTCAATAATAGCTAGTTGTAACGATGAGTTCATAGTTATAAATGTGTCAGTCAAAATTGATTAAGTCATAAATGTTGTGAATAATAGAAAATGTCACAGGTTTCCGGTTAAGAGAGTTCACAAGGATGAAAGTGTCCAATTTAAAGTTAACGGGATGAAGCTGAATCCTGTCTAATACTTCAATGCTACTCAAATTATATTAAACAGATTCAGGTTTAAGTATTTTTCTCATCAAACCAGAAAAATTCTCATAGAATGTTGATTTGATCTAGAGTGGGGGAGAAGCCAAAGCTTCAACAGAATAAATTTTGAACTATTTATAAGAACCTGTTTCATGTAAGATTGAGAAGGACCTGACAAGTGAATTGGTAGGAGGAGTAGATCATTATGTATATCATTTGTAGTGTATTTCAGTTCATAAATCAAAATTCATGAGTAGGGCTAATTCAAAAATGAATAAATAAAATGATTCACATTGAAAATGATATTAACATGTATGTGCTTTGATAATATTTCTAAAGATTTTCTTAAATGGTACTTGGTTTTTATTTTTATTTGTTAATTTCAGTTGATATAAGAACAACTAAATATAATATGATCATTTTTATATGGAGCATTTTATCCCTCTAGAATATGAGCCAGTATAAAAAGTGTAAAAATTCTTCTTCTTAATTCATGGAATTATGCTTGAATAAAATTAAGTGAACTATTTGAAGAAGATAATCGAGTTTGTTAGTGAAAAACTCATTCAAGCATTCAACCACTGTTTTTATTATTGAGATTGACCACATTGATCACAATAGTATAGTCTGGTCAAGCAAAGAAGAGCCTCTGGCAAGATAGGAAAATGAATCCAGCCTGATCAATATTTGTTCAAGAATTATAAATGTGGTCTTGATAGTAGAACAAATTGTTTCCTACATTTTGAGATCAAATTCATGATTTTTGAACCAATATTGACCTAGCTTGTGTTATTTTCCTATCTTTCCAGAGGCTCTTCTTTGCTTGGTCAGACTATAGCTCTAACGTCTCATAACATTCTTAAAAATTATTAAAGGATCAAATCTTCGATTATTTTTGCTAATCCACCAATGATTTATCAATGCCTGTATTCTCTTTGGAAACCATAAAATGTAGTAAGAAGTCTCATGACAATGATGTTACATACGGAATAGGGATATAAGACATTGGCTTTCTCTGCTTCCATGAGCTGTGAAATATGGTACTTTTATAAGCCCAGTACCGTAATCTTAGGTTTCCATAGTAGTCGTATCCCACGAAATAACGCTATTATAATCACCCGTTCTCTACTACTCAGGTAGTGCATTGTTATAGAACAAAACGTTCCCGAACCTTAATCTTCACAAATTATCATTGAGGAGTATCAAAATTGGGGCTTTCGACTCGAGTTACAGGTGAAGAGGGCGGGATAGAAGGGGATGAAAAGCATAGAGGAAATTAGAGGGAAGCGGACAGGTGGATAAAGAGGATGAGACCATGAACAAAACATGATAAACAAGAGGACTGATAAGGGTTCTTGCGTGATGGGTAGTTTTCCAACTTTTGCCTGTTGGTCTATTCCCACGAACTGGTGGGAGTACTCAAGTCATGCAACTGTAATTCATACCGCACTATCTCAATGTCAATGGTGAAGGAATCGAAAGCTAGTAGGCTCGGTAATGGGTTGATTATTAGAATCATTACAAAGTGGTCGTTAGTGCTGTTAATAGCTGGATAACCATGAAATAATAACATTTTTGTGTTGAGGATAAAATCGTTTTCCAATATTCTCTCTATTGAGAGCTATAATTAATTAAGAAGTATCAACAATATTCTTTTTTAATCTTTTGAGTTTTCATGAGATAATACACAATGATTTTGATACAAAAATAATACACAAGGACACTTTTCTGACTTCATAGGGAATATCTTGATCAGATACAATGGAAAGAAAAAATCGAGCACTATTACACATAATGATTATGGATTGCTTAGACGCGGGAAGCCGTTAGGGAACATGCATTAATAGTGCAATTCAGAGGGGCGAAAAAAGGGAATACGACAAAATGGGAAGTACAAGTACATTGCATTAGTGGAATGTGGAGGGATCTGACACCAGCAATGATGCCCGGGAAATAATCGGATTGGGGGAAGGTAGAGGATAAGGAAAGAAGGGAAAGGATAAGAAGAAGAAGGAGGAGATGGGGAGAAGAGATGAGGAAGAAATGTTGAGGAAAGACCACAAGTATTCATTTTTTTCTATAAAGAAAGAAATGATGAAGAAAGATGATCCTGTGATAAGAGATTGTATCGATCAAGAATAAGAATCAAGTCAGGCTATTGTGACGATGTGATTTCCTTCTTGATCAAAAACAAGTAATTACTGTATTATGATTTGCAATGTACCAATATAATTCACGCAAGCTATGAAGACACACCGCTACAATGTGAAGTGTATTATACCGACATGTCTTCTCAGCTTGTTCGAATGTTATTAAAATCGCTTTGATTTTATGTATGTAAATTGTAGATTTTGAATTTGTGTGGTCGACTCAAACTTGGAAAAGTTCATCCCATCAGAGGTTCCCATGCAACACAATTCAACATGCAACAGGGAACTTGCAAAAAAGGGATTCATCTGCAACGTGGTTCTAGAAAATCACACAATACGAAATTCTAATGGATATATTTTCTCTTAATAGAAAAACAACATTGATTTTTATCATCTTGTGTAGCAAATACTGGTTACAAAAATACAAGTCATGGATTAACACTAGAATTTTTAAAGTAAGATCAATATGGAAGAAACAATGATCCTTCGTGATGCTGTAGTTGATATAATTTACGTGAAATTTTAAATCAACGTCATGGATAACTTGAATATTGAATTTGAAAAAAGTATGCAAGTTTTGTTGAATAATAACATTGCTTATAAGCCTTACTATTTGGTATGAGTTTCTATTCCCATCATAGTTTCATCTAATGAATTTTCGTATTCAATATATAAGATTTTCCACCATATATAGCCCGACAATTCCATTATCAAGAACTTTCATTTCTCCACAAAATGAAATTGGAAACCTCGTATTCAAACCCTCTTTTTAAGCCTACTTAGCATACAAACGGTTGAACAGTGAAAAAGTGAATAATATCTTGTTTTCAACGTTCACTTGGCTCAGAAATTTATTCACCCGTGATGTAAAACACACGCACATTCGGCTACTCAGCTGTATGCAGTGTATACTTTTTGAGCGAAATATTCTCTTTTCATCCGGCTTAATTAGCGAGAGGGCGAATTTTGAACAAGCCGAACCGCAGTTTTCAGCCGAAAACGAAAAATACAGACGATCCTTTTTAACGCTCACTGCTCAGCATTTATTCCATACAACATACACATGATCTATTCAACAATCACTTGTAAGCAGCTTATACGTACTTTTTCATCTCCAATAGGCTGGCGTAAATAAGCTGCAGGGCTCACATGTGAATGTGAGTCAGTAATTTATTTATTGGAATTGACTCGTTCAGAATTTCAACCAATCAGCTTTGAGAATGAAAGTTCAAGGTACAGATTTCATGGTAAATAATTAGTTCAAGGTTGTGATTATTTCAATATAATTTTTCCAAGGTTGAGAATTCAACTAAGGGTTCCACCATTAGTCGATAGGTATAAGCCATAAAACGAAAGGAAATTATAAATTATGCAGTTATACAAATATGAAGTTCGATATTCTCTGATTATTGAGAAAATAATTGAAACGAAACAAATACGAAGTATATCGTAAGTAATTGAAATGTGATTGTGAGTTGTGAGGTTGTCTATAGGCTATGAATAGAATATATGGGTTGAATCAATTAGAATCTGAAGTTCAATTAAATAACAATTTATTAAATCAAAACTATGATAATAATAGTTTTTTAATAAAATTCTTTTAAAGAATAAGAACGAAACATATTGCTGGGAATCAATTTCAATTCAGAAGCCACATAGTTCATTGAACTTCGATTGTAAAACTATAAATTATCATTCAGAATCGTGCAGAATCATAAATTATATTTCAGTATGACATAGCAACTTATTAAAACAAGTATGAAATATATACATCAGTGATTGATCTGGCTCCATCCAACGAATTCGAAGGAGAGTATCTAAAACATTCGTACTGATATTGAGATATGATAGAGTATAGAGGTTAGAAGAGCGAGATAGAGGTACTGAGCGAGATGGTTTGAGAGAGAGCTATTAACACAAATGAGAAAGGAATACGAAGGAATTCTATTAAAAATAGAATAAGAGAGAGAAAGGATAATAGTGTGACGTTGTGAGGAGAGGATGATACACTGATGAACAGAGAGGCTGTGCGAGAATAAAATTTATATGACAAATGACCGATAGCTGAACTTTTTTCATTGTTATAACCTCTTGTCCCGTATTGAATTGACAGTTTTATTAGCTCTCCGTTTATTGTTGTTGTTGGAGTGCGAGCAAAATGATGATAAATTGCTTTTCGATCTGCGATTCGTTTCAATTCACATCGATTGTTGATCATCAATAGTATCGACGTGGTCATGACATCGGACAACGGCTATGAATGCCAATGGAAGATGTTTGGGAAGAATGACATTCAAAATCCAACGGAGAATAGTGTTGAGAATTTTTCAACTTGTAACGTAATTTCATAATTTTAGGCTAATCGAATTAAGCTGAACAGAATCAATGTACGAAATTCATTGTACTTCATCATCATCAAATTCAAAGTTATTATGTAGTAGGGATGTGAAATAATAAAATAATTGGAATCCCATCTGAAACTGACTGGAAACAGTAATAAGTATATAAAGAATAGTTTGATTGTAATACATCCTCAACAGCAACAACAACTACTATCTAAGTTTGTGATACAAGAAATCCTGCTGTAAATAGAGAGAGGAAAGTTTGTGAAGGTTGTTTGGTAGGTTTAGTTCGTTGTGATTAGGGGTTTTTCAGTGGAAGCAAGATTGTAAACCTTAATGGTGGCCTTACCAGTGTGCGAGTAAAGATAGTGGTGGAAGGTAGTGAGGGGGAGGGTAAATTCGGGGCTTTTTGCAGAGTGCGAAACCCCTTGCAAGTTTGGGGGAATGCACTGAATTCCCCGCGGGTTTCTTGAGCAATTCGAGAGTGGTCCTGGGGGAGGTAGGCAGCGTATGAAGAAAAAAGAAGAAGAGGGAAGTGAAAGTTGAGGGAGAAGGTGGAATGAAGGAGAAGACACAACATGAAAGGCTAAAGGAAAAGAGATAGAGAGGAAGTTCAAAAAGACGATATATTAAGTGAGGAAAGGGATAAAACGATAGAATATGGATGGTTACAAAATAAGGAGGAATCAAGAAAGAATATGGCAATGAAAAGCAAGCAATGAGAGAAAATGGAAGAAGAATTGAATAATAGAAGAACAAACGTATATATTTGAAAAAATTAGATATGAAAAAAAATAATTTACTGGAAGAACAATTAGACGAGAAATTACGAGGGTGATTATGGATGAGGTGAAAATGCAGGTGGCGTAGGAAAAAAGGGTTGATGCGAGAAAGAAAAAGTTGAAAATAGAGGGAAAAATATTCAAAGAAGTTATAATATGAGGGCATTAAAACGAATAAATATTTGAACAAGGAATAAATTGAAAAATGGAATTGAATTGCTGCCTTTATTTTTCCTTGGAGGGCGAAGTTGAGGCGCAGCCGGCCCCTCTTACACTCAACCCTCGGATTTGGTATATTTGGAATTCGCATGTAAGTCTCACTTGAAGTGCTAAGAGTGCTAAGATTATTTCCTGGACTTTATTTTCCTTTTAGGACCTAGAATTTAAATTTTCCTCAACGATTACTATAGATCGAAGGGGGTGAACAACAATAATGCGTGAGTAGGAAACCGTTGAGAAAGTGCGGTCCTCATATTTTGCATACTCAACTAGCCTACCTCAACCAGCCCTAGCTGATTTTCAATTCTCTTCTATCACCCGACGCAGACTCCGTATCATGCACACCCCACTCCTTGTCAACAGAAATAGCTTATTGCGATCTAGCGTTGAAACTGAGAATTAATTTGAGCTTTTCTCTACTCACTAAATCCTCACCAGGATGCTTTAATCACCAATAAGTGAAAAATTTACCACTTTTATAAACTATATTCCTCACTAACAGGATTCATCACACAATTACCCAAGTAAGAGAATGAGTTTTAACATAATTTAATGATTTAAAATAATTATTTTATGATTACATTGTTGCAACTTCTCGCTTATCACTGACAATACACTGGTACTCATAATGTTACTCAATCTCTTCCGTGGACCGTGAACCGGTAAGGTATCAATGATGATACATCCATGTCCATTCCTAATTGATATTTTTTGGAGAATCAATTCTTGGTTTGAATTGATTCATAATTCATATATAATATAAACATGAATATTTAACTTGCAATGTGACATTTCTGCACATATGGCGTTTATACTTTGCACGGCAAAATTTTAAGAACGAGAAAATTGAATGAGGATTAGTGATGGTAAAATTTTTCAAGAAATCGATTTTTTCAAGAATCGATTAATCGAAACAAAGAAATCGATCTCATGAAAAAATTGAGCTCTAAGAATCGATTTTTCCAGAAAAATCGATTTTTTTATAATTGGTTAGAAAAGACCACTACAGGAATGAAATGTGTTTGTGGCATACTTTATCGCCACAAACTTATAAAAAAAATTGTTTTTTTTTCAAAGGAAATCGATTTGAAATGAATTTGATTTTTTCAAAATTGGTGAGAAAAGACCAACACAGGAAGAAAATGACTGTGTTTGTGGCATACTTTTGTAACCCTCCTTTTTCAGCAATCCCCGAATAAGCTCATGAATTTAATCAAAGTAACAATTAAATACATTCAATAACCACTCCAAACACTGCTGAAAGGAAGTGTCCAATTAAGAAATTACCATGGATCTGGTTGAGATGGATTGAACCCTAACTTAACATGATCTAAAATTAAAGTTTTACTGACCAGGTTATGAAGTCATTAAAATACAAGATTGAGTCAACAGAATATATTATAAAACCAGAAAATAAAAGAAAAGAGAATTTACAAATTCAATTTCATTGGTCAAAAGTCTGTGATCACCGAAACTGTAGCACGGTATTACATGATAGTTGAAGAAGTTACTTTGATTTTGTCGTTGTTTGAATTTATAAAATCGTTGCTCGAAACTTGATAATTGTAGGTTGAATTTAGATAATCGTTGCTGAAGGTAAATAAATTCTGGTCACCTTACCGGTTGTTGTTGTGAAGAAATTGTTACCAATCCATTTGTACTTATTGTGGTTTGTTAGATTTCCAGGTTTCAAATATCCAAATTTCAATCAAAGTCCATTCTATTGTATTTTGGTGGTGGAAAATAAAATTGTATGTTCATCTCTTAGAGTCCTGTAGAATAATATAGAATTTCATAATTTCAACATAATTAGACAAATTTCATTACAAAGAACTACACGTCATGGTTGTGAGTTGACAAGAATTAACAAAGGTATGCATGAATATTCCAAATAAGATAAGAAAGTTAACACGTTCCATTAAATTTAATAATTTACTAAATAAAGCAGCAATGTGATTTGGAAATAAAATGACATGTTGGTGGAACACCCAACTATAGAAATATGAAAAAAGAAGTACAGAGAGAATAAGAGTTATCACAATACAGATTTAAAAAGGGTTCAGACTTGTAAAAGTATAGGTTAGGTCAGGTATAAGTTTTTAAATACAAAATATAATATATTCAATCAGGCCCAAGTGTTTCACATATTATTAAATTTTTAAGTTACATTTTAAATCTAAAGAAATAAAAATATTGGGTCCTTTTTAAGTTCCATCTAGGAACAAGCCACTTCAAGAAGTGAGACCAGGCAAGAGACTCAGTGTCTCGGCCTACTGTTCAACTCAGCTGTTGCGGCGGCAGGTCTGCCAAGGCCAAATAATAAAATATTTATAGAAAGTTTGATTGGTTTACTCAAAACAAAATTTAAACTACATAATAAAGATTGAGAAGAAAATTAATAAAATAATTAAAATAGTATTTCAGATATTACAATTGAAATTTTGGTACACTTTATTGCTACAAACTTATAAAAGAATTGTTCTGCTTTTTTAATGTATTTTCTATAGTCGGCGCAATCTAAGTTGACGAAAACCCCCTCCACCTGAGAAATAGCTACGTTGTCATTTTGTGTGAAATTGAAACTTATTTTTACGCAAACACATTCAACTGAATGTTAAAAGTGACAGCGTAGCTTCGGAAAACTCACGCGGTGTTGTAAAACTCTCTATTTTTATGATAAACCAGCTGTTCGCAGCTCAAATATCCAAGTCGATTAGCTTCAATAACCCCAATCTTTAACATACAATGATTCATGCATATACCGCTCTCCTTACTTTGAAACTCTTGAGAGGCCAAATTACGATCTTCCAACTATTTTCGACATTTGGAAAAATAATTTCAATTGTTTTTGAACAACTCTCTTGCTTTCACCACCCACTTATCTTCTCAAACAAAAAAGTTTCTAGATCATCGAAAATCTCATGTTTTCTGATGGAGTTGACTCGACATTGACAAACATATTCATAAATTGAAACATAATTATTGGTCGGATATAGAAAATTCAGAAACCATTAGAATGCTCGAATTCTCTTTGTCATTTTGATTGTAATGCCCCTGTGCGCTGGCTGCAGTCGGTATAGAGGTCACTCCATAGGTGACGAGCATGGATTATAAATAATTGATAATGCCAATATTCCTATAGATATTTCTTTGTTGGGCGCCAATTACAGTTGAGAATAGCTGGTGGAAAACGCAGCTATTAGAAATTATAGGTATGTATACCATACGATATTAATATAATACCCTGAATACGAGGTATGTATCAGGTTCATACAAAGTTGAACTCGTGTGCAGACATGCAACACGCTAAATTTCAAAGAATAAGCACAAGTCAATTTGACCAGGCTATTCCTCTCCTTCAGATGATAAATAAGTGCTGACCGTCTATGTGTGGTTAAGCAATCGGAACATTCGACCCGTTTCGGTACGATACCAGACCCAGGCGGGCAGTGGAATGTGGTGGAGGTATTGTCCCCAATCACAGACCAAACCCCGTGCCAGTCGCCCCCTGAAGCTGTCAAAGTCCCGATTGTAGGGTTTATACCCTTCCTCTCGGTCTTTAGCTTATAGCGGAAGATACTCTACGAGTCGACTGATCCGACTGCCAGCACACACAGGCGGTTGCTGATCACAAGAAGAAATTCCATAAAATATAAGTAATTCGCTAATATGGCATTAAATTCCTCCAAATACAAGGTATCATGTACCTCGAGAGAGAGAAAGCAAAGCAAGGAATAATAATAATTCAGTGCTCCATCCCCACTCCAAAGGACATGCATACACCTGAAATATAAGTACGCGTGGAAGCGATTTATCTGGGAGAATACTCCACTAAGCCATCCAACAAATTCAAATACATTAAATAATGGAATAACCAAAGGGTAAATAGAATATTCTTGACCCAACTCGGCCGAAATAACGAATCAATATATATTCTCCTATAATACAAATTTCAAAGTAATATTCAGGCTACATCAAATAATATTCAGTAAATAGATTTCTTTAAATAGATAAATTTTCAAGAAATAGTGTTACTTAATAGATATATCTTTGGCAATTAATCAATTATTACAACTTATATTGAATTCAGGTACTGTGTGGTTCTCTAATGGTGGGAAATTTTCGATGATAGATATTCTACCTAGTGCACTAGGGAAGTCGTCGTGGCCTTAGTAATAAATAATTTGCTTACGGCGTACGGCGTTCCGGTTCCCCTTGGCTGCAACTGGTTGGTCCCGCTAACTCCGTCTAGGATATCTGGATCAAGGGAGGACAATTTCTCCTGGCGATGAGGATAAATGGACCCTACGCTCCTCTCTCGTTGGCAGGTTGGAAAAGAGTGGTGTTTTTTCCTCGGTCAGCTTCTCTTTTGAGTGGGCGGAAGTGAATTTTATGTATCACGTCGCCGGGGGTTCGACGTAGGGGTTTCTTATTGGTTGAATTCCTATCCGACGTCCATATTGGATTTTCCATAAGAAATAGGGCAGCCTAAACCACTTCACAATATTTTATTTAACCTTTCAAACCACACAAGTGTAATTTTTCCCTGACTATAATTCATAAATACATGTTTTAAAATTCTAAAGCTATAGGTTAAGTGGCTATTCTACTAATTAAGCTGAGTTGCTGGTAGTCTGTGACGTAACATTTCCGTACACATACCTAAATTGAATAAATAATTTATATAAAATATAATTTTCAATATAATACCTATAATAATGCCTATATAATATATATCCCATAAACACATAAATACAAATAAATTTGGTGGACATTGGTGGGAGGATCATCACAGTGATGCTGTATAAAGAATATATTATCACATATGCCAAGAAAAATAAGGTAAGATGCATGTTTCAATTATTAAATTTAGTCAAACATGAACAAATATTAATTTAATATACAATTTATTTTGGCTTATGCACGGCGCAATGTTCAAACTAACGGCTGCAGACTGGAGCCGGCTGGATCAGCTGATCAGCAACTGTCAAAGTTCGAGGTTAGGTAGGCCCTAGGCAGAAATAAACAATCTAGACAGTAACTTCAGTAATCAAATAATATATAATCCAGGCAGGTGAGCGACTTTTTGATCTTATTTAGAAATTCAATGAATAGCTGGCTTATCAGCAATAAATAGATAACATTTTATTTCCTGACCTGCTTAATAATAATAATATTGAGGACCCGTTAGGCTGGGGTCGTGACATGATATAAAAAACTTTATTTTTACTACAACCCATGATTGTGAGAGAAGTAATATACAAAAGAAAGTAATATTTTCGCGATTTTTTAATTTTTTCAAAAAAATCAAATTTCCTTTGAATTCTTCTACCCAGGAACTTTTTTAATACTACAGGCATATCAAGGATAAAATTCTACGTCTAGATATGAGGTTCAATCGCGAATTTGAAGATGTTCCAATTTTACACAATCTGGCAACGTAGCTATTTCTCGGGTGGAGGAGGTTTTTGTCAACTTAGATTGCGCCGACTATAAAACAAATGGATAATAGAATTTTTCAAGGTTGGTGAAAAAAGACCACTAAAGGAACATAATGTGTTTGTGGCGTACTATATCCATATAACTACTGAAACCAGTTTTATGGAAAAATTGGGCCCTGGATTTGATTTTCCAAATTGCTGAAGCACTAATAATGAACATTCTATAACTCTACAAGTGCACAAACTATCCATGTTGTTATTATTATAGTTTATAATATTATTCATAATACATTATTCAATATTCATAAATACTGCAGGCCTATTACAGGAGCAAGCAGAAGGAAATATAGCCTAATAATAAAAGCCCATATTCATAAGAATAATATATATTTATTCCTCATTCATTTGAAGTCAAGTATCTTGAAAAAGAAGCAATGAAGCTTACTATATCAGTATTGAATAATAAGAATAATGATAAGTTTATTTTGTTATGAACAAAAATAAATTACATTTAGTACATCAGTACACGATACATCTGCATGTGATACAAAATAAATAGTAAAACACACAAAGTTATAACCCATAAACAAATAATGTTTTTTTCACAAGAAGTAAAAACACTTTTTTTTAAATATTGGAATAAAAGTACAAAGGTATCGCATTTTTTTAGAAAATTTCAATTTCAAATTCATTGTTATGTTTATGTTATCAATAGTATTTATATTACTTTGTTATGAACAAAAATCCATTATCATCAGTTCACAATACATCTGAATATAATACAAAATAAATACTAAAACACACCAAGTCATAACACAAACAAAAAAAATCACAATTTCTAATTCATTTTTGTATTTACTGTGTATTATTATTATTAAAAAGTAAAAATTTGATTTGTGAGAAATGAAAATTTTCTAGATAAATAATCTAAATATTTCTAGGGGAAATAATCTAGATATTTTTAAAAAAATCGGAAAAATCTATTTTTTTCAAGAAATCGATTTTTTTAAAAGGAGAAATCGATTTTCGATTAAAATCGAGTCACAAAAATCGATTTTTCAACTAGTAAAAATCGATTTTTCGAAAAAATCTATTTCTACTTGCCATCACTAATGAGGATCAGCAGACAAAGATGAGAGAAGAGATGAGCAGGAGAAAGAATAATGAGGCGAGTAGCAAGAGAAGGAATAAATTACTGAATAGAAGAAAAAGGAAATTCTCTGAAATTTGGATGAGTGGAGGACGAGGGTCGGAGTGTGATGAAGTGAGTTTGACCTGCCCCACACACAGTCATACCCTGCATACTGATCCAGAGGGGAGCTCTCCTCATCCCATCATCTCCACAGGATAACTAACGCCATCCCAGGAGAGAGGAGCTTTTCTCGTATTGCCCTCTAACAAGAAACAGAACAGCAGATTGGACGAAATCGTTAGCCCCACTCGGTAAATTACATTGACTTTTTATTGTAGTCAATGTAGTTACTTGGTGGTTGGTAAATGTTTTAAATAAATGAAATTAGAATTGATGCTCCAAACTGCAAAATTATTTGGAGCTTTAATCAAAGTGATAGGATTAAAGTACACAGTTCTTCCAACCAACACAATTCCAAAGTGAAAGATTTTGATGATTGTATAGACTTCAATGTAGATAAATATTACGGTTGACAATGATATGATAATCTTCATTATTTTCAATTATTGTTAATAGTAATATTCATCTACATTCAAATCTGTACAATCACCAAAATGACCATAATCTATCTCTTACTGAAATCTTATTTGGGCGACAATGAAATGACAATCTTAATTTTTTCAATAACTAACACAATCAAAAAGTAATAGATTTTGGACATTTTGGTTATAGGACAGATTTGAATGTAGATAAATATAACTACTGACAATAATTGATAATAGCATTGTCCATATTATTATGGTTTGTCCATATTACTCATTACGCATTGTCCATATTACTCATTGTGGTTTGCTCTTCAAAAATAACTACGAAATATCTGGTTCGAAGAGCATTATAGTGTGCTATGCAAACTCGATGTACTCTACACCTAGATTGATGATCTTTATAATATAATATCATAATATACAGAAACAGTATATAACATAATATCTCAAATTCCTAGCTCAAAATCAAGCGATGTGAAGAATTTCAAGAGAAATCTCTGACACAGTAGATTGTTCCACCTAGTATGAAACTACGAGAATGCACGTCAGATAGTTTAAGTATCTAAAACTTCACTGGCAAAAATTCCTGTGTTCAAGACGTCAGAAATAATTTGGAATATAGCAAGAAATAATATTGGTGTTATTTTCAATGAAAAATGTTGAATTATTCTCAATGATTGATTGAAGACTCCATTATGGTACAAGTTGCACTTCTGGCTAGATTCTCGAAGTAGTAGGAGTAGGGGATGAGATAGATGTATGCAATTTTTATATAAAAAAAGGGAATTTCAATTCTCATTCAAACACTCATGTTTGACGGATAGATCATATATCAAGATCCAGGATTTCAGCAACCTGTTCATATTGGAACCTTTTCAAAGACAGAATTTTTTTTCCAAGCACGAACAGAAAAGATACTTTTTATCCTAAGCTTTATGGGGAATTCACCTTTAGAAGAATCTGTTCCGGAGTTGAATGTGTAAGTTTGCTGAAGCGTAAAAACCAAAGTTGAAGCGTGGACAAACAGCAAAGTACTTCAAGAGCTGCTGCAGTTGGGTAAAGTGATGGTGGACAACAAATAAGGGAAGGATGGGAAATGGATAAAGAAAAAGATGGAAGAGTCCAGAGAATACTCCGGGAGAGCTTGTCATGCCGGATGGCCAGTCTCCTGTGACAGATGACACACAATGGCGGTAGGCGCGAAAAGAAAGTCAGTGAGTGGATATTTTATGGGGGAAATTGAGGAGCAAAGCTGATGGAAAAGCACTTGAAGGGGAAAGGATTGCTGTGATGTACATCTGCTGGTGATTTGAAAAGGAATGGCGCGAACAAGGAGTGGATATAGTAAAAAAAACGGAAAAAAAGAGGAAGAAAAAGAAGTAGAAGAAGAAGGAGAATGAGGAGGAGAAGGAAGAGTAGAAGAAGGGAAAAAATAATGAAAAACAGAGTAAAGAATAGGAGGGAATGCTGTAAACAGGATAGGAAGCAAGTATGGATGGAGAAGAGAGGTTATTGATGAACAACGTTGGTTTGGAAGATGGAAAGCAGCGAAAATGTATGAGGAAAAATTGAGTGACAAATCGGGAAGAGAAAAAGACAGAAATGATGGGGATATAGAAAACCAGGTAAAAAGGATGTAGAGTGTGGATGGAATGGAGTAGTAAAAAAAGGAGAAACGAACAGAAAAAAGTTATGTTGAATGGAAAGTTAAAGATAAGAAATCAGAAGAGTATAGATAAATTATATAAATTGAAATAGAGGCGAGGATCAAGCAAAAATAATCGAGTAATGAAAGACGATAGATGAGAGGAAGGATTTGATGAGTGAAGGAGAGGGAAAGAGTTGCCAGAAATAGAAAAACCAAGTGAGGAAATGTTTTTAAAATGAAGAAGTGAATGGAAATGAGAGGTGTCATAGCATTCGAATTAAGGAGATATGTGGATGAATGGGGCATTCAAAACAAAAATTGTTGGCGATGGAGAGGAGAAAAGAAGATTAAGATCATGAATAAGAAAGATACATGAATAGAAGACGGTGGAGGAAATTAAATGAATTATGGATGAGAAAAATAGGTAAATGAGAAGATAAGAGGAGGTTATAGAGGAAAGGATGAAGACTTGAAGATAAAGAGGAGGAGATGAAGTGAACAAGGAAGAGACGAAGTAGAGAACTTTATATCTTTCAATGGTGAGGAGACCTTTACTGGTAGGCTCCACCTGGCCAATGTGCAAGAGAAAGCGAGAGTGTGTGAGAGAGAATAATAATAATATAGAAATAATTGAAGATATGAAGATGTAAAAGTGAAAACTGTAATTATTGGAGAAATATAAATGCTTTGTTCAACTTGAAACATTATTGGCTTTTTAGTCTGAAAATCGTAACTTTTACAAAATTATTTAAAAAAAAGAAATACGGAAACAGAGGAGGTAGAAGAAATGGAAGGAAAGTGAGAATGAGGAGGAAAAGGAATAGAAAAAAGTGTAAGCAGAACAGTTTGAAGAAGAAATAAGTAAGTTCAGTAGCATTGTCAGGAGGTGTTGTCAGGCTTGTGAGGGAAAGTGGCGTTTCCAAAGCAGAAGAAAGCTGAGAGCTGAGAGCTGCAAGCGACAACAGCCAACCGAAATAAGATGGGAAATAGATTTCGGCTCTTATTGTTGTTGCGATACGACCACAAACGCAGCACTCGATGATGACAAAGTAAGCGGCGCATCCACACTTGGATTCCATTTCCGATCGCTTTTTGTTATTTCAGCACCCACTCTTCACTTCTGCAGTAGTCATTTCTATCATCTATCATACAAAGATATCACATATCTGACGTACACCAGAAACTTACAGATGATTCATGCACGCAGATATGCAATGCTTCTTATGCAAAAAATGAATTTTTGTTCATAAAGATTTTGAGACAAATGTAATAAAAGTGGAGGAGAATATTGAAATGAATTACGCTTCTATTAGCTGTACAGGTCACTCGTCGTTTATCATTGCTAAATAAAATAGGATAACAACTACATTTTTTCTGAAATGGTGTAGTTTGAAAAGATACCTCGGGTGTGAAAATTTCTACAGCTCCATGTACATTCCCTGTGATCGAACTCTATTGCAATCATACTTTTAATGAACTTTTCACTTTTGAATGTTGAAATATTGTTCCTTCTGTCGATACTTAAAGAAGATTCACTTTGAGCTGGAGTTTTATTTCGTAAATCACTAGAACCTAAATTCTCTAATGAAGAAGTTCGCTATTATCATACGAGTTCTCAATTTTCATGAAATGCCTTGAATTGAACTAAATGCCTGAATATAACTATTTGCGATTAGTTTCTCTTAATAATCGCCCTATTCCATGATAAGTATTCAATGTATATCATAAATGTAGTACCCTTCTTAGTCGTTTTCATTTGAAGGGTAGTTTACTAAGAAGTACCGTGATTCCAATTTTTGTTTATTAACATACATAGATAGTAGTCCCAGACATAAAGGAAACATGTTACTCACTGTTTGATCCTGACAATATTATTTGTTGATTGAATTATTCAACAATGATGATCGAAGGAAATTATCAACACATTATTGTTGAAAAAGCATTAATCACTACAAAAATCACAACTTCTATTTATTTGTTTCTTCCAACTAAACACGTGCTTTGCATTGAATGGCATGCAAGCTGCAAACGTCTCCAAACATTTTAGGGCACTTATTCGTCTGCTGCAATTATTCACTTGTTTATGAAGTATCGTGAGAGGTTGACCCTAGTCACGTCTATAAATCAGTCGTGTAATAAACTTGGTTGATGGTTAAAGAGGCTTGAAAATTGTCTGACACGACATTGAAGCAATCCGAAAGTAAACTGGTGGTGACAAACTAAAATGATACGAACCTTTGGCATGGACATGGAGGAGGGCGGACAGGGTATGAGGAAGGGTATAAAATTATTTTATTACTAAGTAGTTAGTTGAACTGCCATGCTGAGTTGGTTTGAGGAGTTAGTAGCATCATAAAACTACATGATACTCAAGTGAATGCGCCCCACACATTTAAGGTGGTCGGGTTCATATTGATCGCAAGTCCTGAGTTGCAGTCTACGTGAGGATAAGGAATAAGGAACGACTGCATGCACTTTCTTCCTTGCCCCTTCTCTCTCTCACTCCTTCACTTTCCACCCCATCGCATTCTCCGTGCCCATCTTCCAAGGAAGGGGAGAAAACGAAAAACTCATCAAGGAACCCTCCAAGTGCGTAGTGGCACGGAAGTCACGGAGAAAGTAAATACAGGTCTGAGAACCCTCCTTCTTCAGAAGAAGTAAGGAAGAATGCTGAGGCACATCTGAGCAGAGCATATCCTTGCGTAAGGCCAGGGATAGTAAAACACATATGCTACAGTCAGGTTTCTTGCAGCTGATGTTTTCTGGAAGAAAAACGGAGGAAGAAATCTTTTTTAAAATTTGAATTCTTGAAATTTTTATTCACATTGATTTACACCACTAGCGGCTTGTGCCAGGAACAGGTGAAGTATCTTTCACTGTACAGCACTTCACTTGTTTCGTAGGCATTAGCCTATCATTAGCCACTAAAAAATATTGTATTCCACTACTGTCTCAATTGGTTATGAACTGAAATATATTCCTATAAGCACTGAGAAATTATATTAGATATACTTCCTCTTTGCTATAAGTAAGATAGTCTTGATTCCAGAAAATTCTTCAATCTAATTATTCTAACTCTCATTAACATCTTACTTCTGAGTCATTCCATAAAATTTGGAGGTCAAAAATAGTGCATTGAGTAGAATATCCATGAGTGCTCGTGTTGAATATGTACATTATTTTAGAACTATAAGCATCTCATACCATACATCCATGATAATTATTATGCAATTAAAGTGAGATGATCAACATATATAATCTATTGCTATCCAAGTATCATAAAATATATGATGTGTATTAACTTCTATATTCAAGTTGTGATATTACTATGGTTACAAGTATTGATTGAATTGTACCTTCCAATTTTCAATCATCATTCTGCATCATCTACAACTATCCATCAAAATCATGAATCATCGTATGATAGAAAATTACGTTGATATTGAAATAGTAGAGGAATGAGGTAAATATTGGCCCAGCCCGCATAAGGGTAACCGACTCGCTCTATAACATCATCCTGTCTATTGAAGGGTCATTCCTCCATTCCTCTATTCTCAATTTGTGGTGTGGTGAGAATCAAGCAGACGTTGCAAAACCGTGATTCCACGCTCAATTAAGTCCATCATCAGCGGCCTATTGATGACTTTGGGGATGAGAGGGATTGGAAAAGCGGCTGATGTAAGGGGATGTGTGACTAACATGAATGTACTATCCCATACTCCATCATAAACCCAATAGTGCTTGGGAAAAAAATGAAAAATGTGTGTTATGTAGAATCAACTTGTGAGGAATAAGGTGAGATAGTTCAAAAAACGAATAGGACACCGTGTTTCGGAGGACACCTCAAGCCATCGTTCCCAACTGCTTTGAATTTGAAAGATAAATTCATTCATATCTCTCGCCTCCACTCAAGCACAAACGTATGGTTCGTGTCTGTTCCATTTCACTCTCAGAAATCTATGTTAGTCTAAAAGTAATGAATACATTTTGTTTTATCGTCAATAACCTGGAGCTGTAGATAGAGGAGCATAGACTTCATTATTAATTAATAAACTATTTATTGTTGATCTATGATCTATGAATGACCTATAGTGATATATGATATATGATCTATTTATTCGTTGATCATGAGACACGTCTCAACCAGATCCCAATTTAGATAGATAATCTCAAGTTCATAAATATTATTAATCTTCCAACATTCTTGAATTTGTTTGGTTTATAATGCTAATGCTTGATGTATCTGATTCATTAGTAACACTATAAAAACTTGGAAAAAACAAGTATTTCACAATATTTATCGACCCAAATCCAATGAAACAATAACAAAAGATTTGGAAAATAAAAATTCCAACTTATAAGATAGGCCGCCTTTACTTTATATTTCACACAAAATTCAGCTCAAAAGGACTAGAAAAATCTTGGCCAATTACACATCACCGTAGCCCAGCCGACCCAGAACGAGCAACGACTTATCCCTCTCACATGGACATAGGCAGTGCTTCACCCTTATCGGCCACTCATGCCTTCAGGGATACGAACCAGAATCCGCAAAGATCGAGTCCCGGATCCGGCTGCAATTTGTTCACAATTCCTGTTTCCCTTTAGGGCCTTGCGAGGGAAAGTTGTGGTCCCTTTTGGAGCAATCAATCAGCCGACGCCTCGCCAAACAGACAGTTCTCGCCCTTTAATCAGCGCCCACCAGTCACGTGGTACTCCCCCCACCACCATTCACACACGCACACACTCATTTTTAGCAGCGCCCTGGACCTAGCACCTAATTCCTTGTACAAACGCTGGTTCCACTCTCATTTACTACGGAAATCTCGTTGCTCAGCAATTGCTTCAAATAGCGGTGGCTGTTAACAGTACAAATGTCCCTATTCTCACATATAATAATATTATAACTCACATTATATTTTTTCGAACACTGGTCGATATTTGAACACTTATTCCTATTCAGGCCAGTTTCACAAAAAAAAACTATAATTTTCCATAAATAATCAATCATTTTGGTATTTGCTAAGGCTTGAGAGTGGAGAATACCAAGATTTTTGAGGATTGGAAATGTTATTTGAAATTTTACACAATGCTCAATAGAGAAGACGGAAGTTGAAGAAAACGAGAAATATCCATCATCCTCCTCTTTTTCTATTCATCAACCTATCATATTCACGCAGATTTTTATCATCTGTTTCATTGAACGGCTTCATTCTCTCGTATTTCAGTATCATTTTCTCAATGGTCTGTATAATTTCTCCTTAGAACTGTATTATTTTTACATATTTCAGTCTAATTTTCTCATAATTTTGTATCATTCTTCATAATTTCGTATAATTCTTCATGATTTCGTATCATTCTTTATAATTTCGTATCACTATTCATATTTCCGTAGCATTTACTTGAAAACTAGTAGTTCCGTAGCATTCTTTAATGGTTCTGATATCTGTTACAGTTTAAGCAATCGCGTATAATTCTTACATAGAACTGAGTAATTTTCTCGCAGTTCTTTACTCAAACTTCCGTATAATTTTATCATAGCTTCGTATAATTTTCTCGCAGCTCCGTATTTTACTGTGTCACTTTCTAATACTTCAGTATCATTTTCTCATAGTTTTTAGGCCTATCATTCTGTTTCATTTTCTCTTTTTTCGTATCATTCCATTATAATACCGTATCACAATAAGCTTCTCCAGCTGGGAAATGTGAAAATCAAGAATTAATTATTCTGATGAACGAAATAGAATTTTGAGAGGTGTGCTTGAAGTAATGGGAGTTGAGCAGGAAATGGAAAACGTTAACTGTTTTTGGATTGAATGTGTTCGAGAATTATTTTTGTGTTGACTTTTTTGTCAGTGTATTTACGGATCAGTTGCCTGAGATATATGGCAAATGGCTGCAAGAGGTGTAAACAGGTCATGCCTGCTCTCTTCTCTCTTACCTTCTGCTTTTTCTCTCCTCTCCACGTTCCCTTCTTCCTTTCTCTCTTTATCTGTTTTGTGTTGATGGTAAGCAGACTACAACAGTAAACTGGCCCTGTGTTGACGGAAGAATTGCTCACCTCACCGGCTTTAAATTACGAACTTGGGTTGGGGGTGGAGTGGACAGATATAAATAAAGGAAGAGAAATGGAGAGAGGTACCTTACTATTTTATGACTGTGCAACGATTCAGCTGTACAGCCTTCTTCAAAATAGAGGAAGCTATCGAACTATTTCGAGCGAAAATATATATTTCAACAGTCTGTGATTAAACAAGCTGAGCTTGTATTTTCTATCAAACTAATTCATGATTTCCTGGATTTCATTCATCCTGTTCAGCTGCCTTCTGTGGATTTTCGTAGAAGAGATCGATGGAAACACCACAAGCTATGTTCAAATTATAAATCTAATCAACATATTCCATTGCTTCCTGAAGATATAGTTCTCATCATGAATAGAAATCTATTGAATGAATTTTAAAAGGGATTCCTGAAAAATATACAGAGTGTTTCAGGAGGAATGTGCAATACTTCTCAGGCTGATTCCTCACACCAAGTAGACAAAAAAATTTCATGGGACCATCCCCCAAAAACGCTTTGTTACCGAGATAACAATGGCGGAAAATTGAGATTTTTCAATATATATTAATTTTTAGAGGCTTTAGTGAGGTTCTAAAATAATCAATTCCTATTTAAAATCAGCTGAGGAATTCAATGAAATCAGTTCCAAGTTTGTAACTTCAACGGTTACTGAGATAATTGGAGGAAAATATGCTAGAAAACGCCATTTTTCAACAATAGGGGTTATAACTGGATAAGGAATCATAAAATTGTATTTTTTATTAATAGAAGTTGAAGAGAGTCGGATCGCTACTGAACACAAATTTATCACTTGTGCTACGTTTTGTCAATTTTTCGAGTTTTGATCGCCATTTCTGAGATTTGGGTAACATTAACATAATCACCGCCTTTTAACTTTTTCTTTAGAATCCGACTCTCTTCAACTTCCATCAATAAAAAATACAATTTTATGATTCCTTATCCAGTTATAACCCTTATTGTTGAAAAATGGCGTTTTCTAGCATATTTTTCCCAATCATCTCAGTAACCGTTGAAGTTACAAACTTGGAACTGATTTCATTGAATTCCCCAGCTAATATTACATAGGAATTGATTATTTTAGAACCTCACCAGAGCTTCTAAAAATTAATATATATTGAAAAATCTCAATTTTCCGCCATTGTTATCTCGGTAACAAGCGTTTCTGGGGTTTGGTCCCATGGAACTTTTTTGTCTACTTGGTGTGAGGAATCAGCCTGAGAATTGCACATTCCTCCTAAAACACTCTGTATATTTGAACCCAAGATAATAACCTATTCACGTATTTGTAAATCGAATTTTTTTTTCATGTACTTGAATTTAAGTTACAAGTTGGATATATGTAGATGTTTTAACGCATTACATTAAGTTATACTCGTAATGTAGTTTCTCATTCGATTGAACTCTATTCACGAAATCTTAATATGTACTTTTTCTCTGTTTTTCTAATACAAGCTGGATTTTTATGAAATGTGTTTGGGTATTATAACATTCTACCCCATTGCCGTCATACTCATACCCCTAATCTGAAGTAATTGTTATCGACTGCAACAGTGCATGAGATAGACTTCAATCATAATGGAGGTTTTACTTCGCACATACCCGGGTTTTGAACTCTTGACAGGTACTGTACTAGATGGCAATATTCGGAGAGCTGCAAAAACAATGTATTTGAAGCGGTCTTTGTGCTGTGCGGACTTTCTATAATCTGCGGCGGCACCTTTGATTTCGTGCAAGCAATGCTTTCAGTCCGCCTCTCAAGACCCGAGGGGGTTCTCTGTCGTGTCGCTTTTTCAAGGACCGGTGTCCCCTACGCGGGGGTCATAGTGCGTGCGCTAAGGGGGAGTCAAGAGGGGTGACAACATCTCCCCACCCTCCTGAACCTCTCGGGGTGACAACATCAGGAATGAGAATCGTGCTGGAGATCTCGGTCGCAAAATCTTTTTGATCTTGTAATGGGCTCACTTGCGGTCTTTCTGAAAAATGAGGCATGCGCAATAAGAGGCTCCCTTAGGGATGAACTAGAGAGAGAAAGAGAAACTCATGAAGAAAGAGAGAAAGAGAGAGAGAGAGAAAGGAAGAGAGAGGGTGGAAGGCTATCTGAAGGTGGGAATTAACTTACAAGAGGCTTCACCATAATGACAGGGGCTGGATGCTTTCATCCCCCGATGATAGGCCACCGTGAATGTTGTTGATCTTAACATTTTTTGTGATGAAAAAATTATGTAAACAGATTCTTGATGCTTTTTGTAAGAAAAAATTAAACAGATACTTGAGTGTTGAGGTCGTACGGATTTGGAAAAAGAATAATTAATAAACAGCGACTTTACTTCAATAACTGCATACACAGAGAATATTTTATCATCGTCAGCCCACTTGGATATCACGCACAAAACATTACAAAACATTTTTATGGACAAAACTGTTATCACTTTGAATATTGAATTAGCTCTGAATTGAAATTTGAAGGTGTATGTATGTATAATGTGTATACTGTATAAGAATAATGAACTTTAAAACTTAGGGCTGTTTAAAATAATTGAAAAATAAATCAAACACCCTTTTTTTGAAAACTTTAAAATTATAAAAAACACATACATGTTTCGGCACATAAGCCCATTCTCAATGTGGATAAAAATAGTAATGAAATAAATAAACAAGATTAAAAATATAAGTCAAATAAATCATATGATTGCAATTGAAAGCATATGTTATAACTCATATTCACACCAAAATCTAGGTTTTTAAAATTTTCTCAAAAATTGGATTATTATTAAAATTAACTTCATTTAATATTTTGTCGCCATTCAACTTTTTCCCTTTATATATTTGGAATTCTTCTTTTACATTCAATTTAGTATTTCTGCTTCCAAAATTCAATATTACCAAATTTGTTTTTATATCTCTGTAGCAATGACTTGAATCCAAAAGATGTTCAGCAAAGGCTGATTTTTGTGTGGTATTTCTGGCTTTTAAAGCTTGAACATGTTCCCGAAATCTAGTATGAAAACTTCTTCCCGTTTGACCCACATAGAATTTATCGCAATCACTACATATCAACTTATATGTATGTGTTTTTTATAATTTTAAAGTTTTCAAAAAAAGGGTGTTTGATTTTTATTTATTTTTCAACTGTATAAGAACTATGATAATGACAGTGACTCATTTGGTTGACAGAGACCTTACATACCGACCATGAAATTACAATTTTATACAGAACATATCATTTATTTTATTAAAAATTATAAATAAATAAATTAAATTAATTTTGTGAACATAAACATGTGAACCGATTGTTTGGAATCCACAGTTTGATTGAGGAGTATTCAATTTAAAAAGAAAAACAATATTTTTCTAATAGTTTCTGTAATCATAGTTGGAAATAGAATTAGAAGTTAGTAGAATAGCTTCCTTAAGTAGTCTTTTTAAATTGATTGGTACTGTACCACAAATGAAGCTAAAATTGACTAGTTGTTAGTTCATGGTTGGACTTTCCTTCTAGAATCAACATTCACCTTGAAAGAACCAGAACAAATCATGGAAGAATCTGGTTTCATCCACTTCATCATTTTTATTCTCTAATACATTGTTTTATTTATTGGTATGATAAATTATTAAAAAATCATAAACTTTCACCAATTCTTAAAATTTTTTATAAACTTAGTTTTTCTGCAACTGAGTTAATTGAATTGAATTATGCAACCATCATACAATAAGGACGAAGACAAAATATAAGTGGGAGTAATCGATGCGGAAAACACAATAGGGAAGAATATCGCTGGGCTGTTGTTGATTCAGGGGGTTATGAGTTTGAAAAGGAAGTTTGGTATTTTCGGGATGAGATTAGAAGTAGACTGGCAGCAGAAGAAAAATGATGGCTAGAATAAGAAGAATGACGAGAAGAAAAATGCTAAGACGGGAGAAGAGAACCCGGAAAGCCAATGTAGTGGAAGGGGAAGTGATGAACATGACAAAGTTTTGGAATTTTGATGAGAATGGGCAGAAGTTTTGGCGTGAAATGAATAGAATGCATTAGAATAAATTTTGGGAGGACGAACGACCAAGTACAAGAGAAAACAAAGAGTGACGTCACTGAGATCTGACTGCCAGTTGGCGAGACACTCTTGTTTTCAGTAGCAATGCAAATCCTCGACATAGCAACAAAAACTGAATAGAAAGTACTGTGCAAAAGCAAAGCTACTGGTATGGAAAAGCATCTAGACAGATATGCGGGAATATAAACTATTCCCAGTTGTATAGCATTAGTTATAAGCCTGTTCTGTGGATGAATAATGAAACATTAGCGAATAAATAATAATAATAATCCTGAATACTAATGAACTTGAATAACCAGCATTCTTTGGCACGAATGATTATAATCTTTTGAGTTGCAGGTTGAGCGTTCAATCTAGTATTTTTAAATCTCAAGGATAGAAATTAGATTTTTAATCATCTATGATTCATATTTTATTTGCTTCTATAAATCAATTAAACCTTTTTCACAGTGAACTTGCTTTAGTCCTTCAATTCTACTAAAAACAAAACTTTATTCATGTGCCTGTATTATAAAACACGAATAGAAATTTTCTGATTCATACATTGTGTTTTATTAAGTATGAAAAAAGATGTAATGTTGCCGCACTCTTGTGTCAAGATTTTCAAGTCTTGGTTGAATTATTTATTCTATTTAAATAAGGTAATTGAAGTAATTGCGATGCAATCCATATGCTGAATTGAATCAATTAGAAATTGAAACTCTTCAATTAAATACAAGTGAAATCAATCGTATCAATACAATGAAACCTATTTCAACGTATAAGTATTTGAATGTATACTTAATGTTAACTCGTTAACTAACGGCGATTGAGCTGCCGCTCGGGAATTGTACCTTTAGAGTGATGGATTAGAACATTATGAAAACACTTGTGAGTTACATAAAATCCATAGGAATTTGGGTTCATTTGTTTTATTAAACTGCTTGCTAAATTCTCATTTTGAAAAATACTACTGCAATTTGATGACACCTTGATTTTGAATATTAACTGCATCAACAAGAAGATGATCAAAAGTAAGATTATTCTCCTGCAGGAAACAAAAAAATCCTTTTTTCCATCTCCATAAGTTAACGGCTTTGTTTTGTTCCTGGCGACAAATACGACTCAAGTGGCACCAAGTCACTTTCAGCAGATTCACTATCCCGGACAGTTTTCATTGTCCTCGAGAAAAATCTCGAGCGGCACTGATGATGAGCAGTCATGGAAAAATGCAGAGATCTCGAAAACACGAAGTTTTTCGAACTTTCTTGGGATTGTTAATGTTCTACTTTCTTCCTAACCCTCAAGAAAGACGGTGTGTTGAGAAAATGGGTTGTAAAGAAAAGCTACAGCCCTCCTTGGTTACAGCAGCCCTTTTCATGAGACACTCCCTTGTACAGTATCTGTCATCCGGCGAGTTTATAGTCTTCTTAATTTTTTACAGTAGTAACAACGCTTCTTCCTATGCTTAAACCTAAGAACTTCCCCCTGCGCCTCCTTAACGCTCAGTATCTTTGCGTAACTGGAGACGCTTTCCTACCAGGGGTTATGATAAACAGAGGAGCGCTTTCTTCTCTCATCCTGCATCCTGAATACCTCTTTCTCTATCCAATCCCCCACTTTCTCCCACTAAATCATGGGTATCGCGTTGCCGGCGTTATCGTTTTCAGAATTGCCGCAACATGGTTGTGGAAATGACGTTGTGGAAAATTACTGAAGGGGAAAGTCTACATGGAGGATACTTGCATGTCCCGACCGAGTGCCCAAAGTGTGGGGAGACTCTCTTCACACTTTGCCTAGTACTTCATCCCGTTTCTTACAAAAATTTGTTCATCTTTCTTGTTCTAGTTCTACTCCTCTACCATATATTCTAATATCATCCAGGGCCGTCGCGTGGGCAAGGCGACCGAGGCGATCGCCTTGGGCGCTGCGGCCTGGGGGGCGCCTCGGCATTGTAAAATTTTTCCCCATTTTTATATTTGATCAACTGGTAATAGTGAATGTTACTCGTTCATAAATAAATACTAATGAGTAAGCAATCGTCGCATCAACATCCTGTCTCTCCTATAGGTGTTAAATTGTTTTGTACAATTTCTGAAGTTCTAAAATTTGAAGAAATTATCTCCATTTAGTGAAATTAAAAATTTATGATTTCATATCCAAGTATATCCTTAATTGTTGGAATATTGTGTCTTTCTAGCATATTCTTCAAATTATTTCAATAACCGTTGAAGTTACAAACCTCTAACAAGTTACATTGAACTCCGCAGCTAATTTTACACAGGATTTGATAATCGTGAAACCCAAATAAAGCCTCTAAAAATTAGAAAAATTGATAGTTTTGAAAAATGTCAATTTCCCATCATTGTTATCCCGATAACACTGGCGGCTCGTGCCCACAAAACCAGTGAAGTGCCCGTATCTTTTACTGTACAGCACTTCACCTGTTTCGTGGGCACGAGCCGCCAATGCTCGATAACAAAGAGTTTTTGGGGGTGAGTTTCATGGAACGTTTTTCTCTAATTGGAGTAAGGAATCTGCCATTGCTCATTTCTCCTGAAACATCCTATATATTTAATTAATAAATCCAATCAAAAACTATAGCTTTTAATTGCAAAAAATGATAAGGTTTTAAACTCTGGATTGTCTGAAAACGCGAGTTTTCAGTTAGATTTTTCCAAATTTTTCCCCAGACCCCCCGGAAGGTTTCCCAGATAATCCTCTTTGACCGCCCAATCGGATCCGCCACTGCTTACATTCGAACATGAACATGGTACCGGTATGTGAACTGTAATAGACAGTGTGGACATTTAAACATAGGGATAGTTTGGCGGGGGGGCGCCGCGGTTGTTCTCGCCTCGAGGCGCTACAATCCACGCGACGGCCCTGATATCATCTCTTTTTGTGTAAATTGGAAGTGTTCTCTCAGTTGCTTCTCAATTTTCTTCTTCTCCAACTTCTCAACTTTCTTTTCAATCAATTTCTTATTCACTTTTGAGAGTAAGTGTCAAGCATCAATACAAGTCCGTTGCCAAATGAATTGGATGATATATTTTCCTATCCTCTTAACTATCACTCCTCTTTCTCCTCCTCCTCCTCCTCCTCCTCCTCCTCCTCCTCCTCCTCCTCCCTCCTCCTCCTCCTCCTCCTCCTCCTCCTCCTCCTCCTCCTCCTCCTCCTCCTCCTCCTCCTCCTCCTCCTCCTCCTCCTCCTCCTCCTCCTCCTCCTCCTCCTCCTCCTCCTCCTCCTCCTCCTCCTCCTCCTCCTCCTCCTCCTCCTCCTCCTCCTCCTCCTCCTCCTCCTCCTCCTCCTCCTCCTCCTCCTCCCTCCTCCTCCTCCTCCTCCTCCTCTCCTCCTCCTCCTCCTCCTCCTCCTCCTCCTCCTCCTCCTCCTCCTCCTCCTCCTTCAATTCTCAGTCAAATCTATCAGTAAAATATTTGTAACGGTTGAGTGTTAATTGGAGGGATATCCTTGCATATGCATATCCTTCTCCGAGAATGGACATCTAAGTCCAAACTCCGACATTTCATGTAGATACATCACAATCATATTATAACAGTAAGAATATGTATAACAAATCCTATATGTCTGTAATTTAGCAAGTTCACTACATAGTATCCTTGTATATTTTCTTTTTAATTTTAACCAATTGTGCAATTGAATTTATGTTTAATCTTCTGAATCTAGGATTTAAGATCATAAATGCTGTACTCTACTTGGATAAAGTGAATAATCTAATCCTCCTCCCTTTCTTCCTTCCACTCGCCTCTTTTCTTTTACTGTAACTTTTTTTATCTTGCTTCGAACCCCTTCTTCCCTTCCCTCATTATTCTTTCACATTAGTTTTTTACTCCATTCTCCATCATTTTATTGTCCAACATTTAAGCACGTTTGTAGCAAACATGACTGAATGCTTCTGCTCACCTCATTACAGAACAGCTGTATGTCACAGCCCCCAAAAATGTCCCCAACGTCTTGTTAGTGCTAAAATTTTCAAAAGCCCCTTCACTACAGTAAGCAGTATGTTCTGTTCTATTAAGGCATACATGAAAAATAGAGTACTTTCTCACAACTTTCCTCTTCTGCTGGATATAGAGATTCATTCAAAATAATAAAGCTTTCCTATTTTTCCAGTATTTTCACCATCCACTTATAGGGAAGGATTTTAAAATTTAAACCAACTACGATGATTAAATGTGATTGATTCTATTTGTTTCACAATTCAACAATCTACGATTCATATTCTGTTCCACTTACAGAACTACATCTGCCACTAAAATTCAAACTCCCTTTTCCCAGTAGGCTATATTACTCCCTACATAATATGCAAAGAAAAGTTTCCTTCAAAGTATGCAAGAAAGTAAAGAAATCCATAATTATTGAATGAGAAGACAAGATATTGTCAAGCAAAAATTCACCATAAATAGAGATATCGATTCCGGTTGACCTGAGTATGGTATATCCCACTGGTGGCTCGTGCCCACGAAACAAGTGAAGTGCTGTACAGTAAAAGATACGGGCATTTCACCTGTTTCATGAATACGAGCCGCCAGTGGTATATCCGATACATGCTATTCCGATGAACTAGAATCAATATGGTTTAGCAACCGAAACCGAATCTCAGATTATCAGCGATTGATAATGGATTAGCACCCGAAACCGGTATCTTGATTTCTCATAGATCTCTGGTTTGACAATATTTTTGTTTAATATTACTACCATAATATCAAGACATTTTTTAAATTGATGATTGGTTTAATGAAAAACCGACATAATTTCCACCAATTCATCACAGAGCTCAACACATATCACATACTCAAGGTGCGTACACTTTATCGAATAATGAAAACACCATTCAAAACCAAACCACAACAGGAGGAACCCATACAGATCGCAGTTTCAAGAAAAGGATTTTGTAAAACGAAAATTGATTGCAATATCTATAGACATCATTGTGTACAACACCGGAACATGCAAATGATATCCTTGTAGTATTACGCTTGGCCGACTTCTTTTTCCTGCTATGAATGCTATTTGACAAGCGCGTGAACAAAATAAAAATACTGAATGGATAGAATGAGGAATAACCATTATGCGGAGGAAAAAGCGGGAACAAGTACATGAATAAGAAGAACAAGAATCGGTGTAGGTTCGAGAGACGTCTGCTCCAATTAAGTTCGGATGACAGTCTTTCTGTTGAAGGTGTTTTGACTGGTGCTCTGGTGTGATTTCATTCACTGCGTGCGGTAAAATCCTACTTGTCAACTGCAAGACATTCCGACTAATCGCTTGTGAGCTCTGTGTAAATAAAGCCCAGCTACATTCAAATATTGTTGAGGCCGAGAAGACAGAAAGAATAGGATTCAGTTGATTAAAAACGTATATGTTTGTTATTGATACTTGTTTATAGATTAATATTCATATGGCTGATGAGCCTACATTGCTATTTCAGCTTACTTTCAAATACAGTTTTCAATTATACATGAATAGAAAAAAGAATAAATCATCAAAAAAAATGTTGATTGATCACAGGAGGATGCTTCAATAAATTTCTCATCCTTTGGGCTTAGCTACGCCCAAATCTGTCCTTTTTTGAATTTTTTTGTAGCTGTCCAAATTTCTGAAACAATTTTTGGAGCAGTCCGAATGCATCAAGCTCATTCCACTCTCACCAATTTTCACTCTTAAACAAACACTGAACTAATTTTGTATTCTGTTAGAGATTACGAAGATCTGGATAGAAAGTGACCAAATGTTAGATGATCAGAATTCCTATAAAAACGGTTATGAAAATTTATTAACCAAACTAGGATTGAGTTACTTAATAAAGATAACAAGATCTGTCCTTCCACAAACCAAATTGAATTACAAGTGAACAAAGGATAGCCCATTATTATGTCAGCGATCAGACTTTTAGATATAGTTCGATTTGGTGTAACATTCGATTATTGCTGTTTAGAACCAACTTCTATTATCAAATTCCACGTTTTAATTGAAAAATTCAAAATCACTCAAAATTATTAATTGAATCACGATTTTCTAATTCTATAGTCAAAAGTTAATTCTAGACCTGAAAATATATTGGTAGTAGCATAGAATAAACAATTGAAGTGAAATATGAATCGTCCATATTTCATCCTACCAAGAGCTGCAATAATATAGTGGTACTATGAATGCAGCTAATGAATATTCAGATGCTGGATATTGGTGAGAACGGCACGAACGATGGTGGTTGGAATGCTGATTTTGGAGCGTTTCCCAATAAATGCTTCATCAATGAAATACAATGAAAAGCTCCATCGACAGACGATGATTGACTGACTAGAACACGCGGTCGCGAGCTTTCGAATCGCTCGCGAATATCATCAATTTGAGCGCTTGAAATGGAGTGCTTCTCACTGCTTCGCTGTAACTGTACGAATGTAAATTACAGTAGCATTCAGAAAAGCATTGCGAAATATGTCGATCAGTACTTGAACTTTGCGAGTAACGACCATTTTCATTGGTCTTTTTGCGGTGGGAAAACATGATGTATTCGTTCGAGAATTGGCAATTTTTCGAACTATACCCACCTTTTTGAGGTCATTGATTACCTTCTTCATACAAACCAATATTTTTCCTGATCAGATCTCTCATTCTTTTTCCATTTGATTTCCTGTTTTAATTCACGATGTAAAATTAGTGATAAGTGAGTAGGCTAAGTAGTAGTTGAGTATAAAGTTATCAAATGTGTTAAAAAGTACGCACTATCCAAATGTTTTCTGGATGAATATTGTGATAAAGTTCTCAGAGTCCACCCATTTCTGTTACCATATTGCTGTAACCTGTTACATTAGGGTTCAAAAATATTGGGCCGATTAGTTGTCGATGAACATAAAGATGTGACTAACGATGTCACTTAGTAATTTGTTCACTTCCATTTATTTAGTTGTGCTTGATTACTATAGCTGATTAATGGATATTGGAATCGATTGAATAAATTCAACATCGCTACTCACATCGTCACATTTTCATCTTCTTCATCGACATTGGATATCTCACTACATGTGTACAGTGAACTTCAGTAATAAGCCAATATAAAATTGGAAACTTTTGAAACCTGTCTTATTGATTAATATGGCATAATTATGATTTTTGTACTTGTTTGTTGTGCATGATGCATACTTCAATACTAGATCGAATGGAATTATCTTCTTATCGATAAATTTTTCGTTTATAACAACCTCAAGTTCAAGCTTTGTAATCGTATGTAATCATGTCTGTCGTGTTCCAAGTCTTATTCGTTACCATACCCAATAAATAAAACTGATTCAACTTCCAACCAGAGTCCCGCAACATGTCCGAAGTAGCAATAAAACGGCAGTGCATCCCTCGCTATAATTTGTATGCGATGTTGCAAACCAACAATAATTTACTTCCGATTCCAGTTCACGTTTTACGAACGCTGTCAAAGTTTCAGACATCGCTTACCCGCTGTGCTCAACATACACAGAAAGTTCTGTCGGCCATTTTGTTTTTGGTAGACAAGAACAGTAGTGTCAGAAGTTCTCAGAAGAAACAAAACTAGCCGATGTTGTACTCTGCACGGGGCAACTGCCGATAATTCAACGGGATTTTCTATTTTTACACCGTCTACTAAGACAGAACCCGTGGGTGGTGATACTTGGAGTGGGAGAAAGAGTACATGAATGGATAGAATTCGAGAGAGACGGAATTGGAAATTTATCCTGAACGGACACCGTCTGGGTACAACATGGAATAACAAGAGGAGTAACCCCGGGACAACAAGAGCAATCGCTTGCCAATTGAACCCTCTCCAAAAGCTTTTGTACCATCTCATCTGCATAAGTGTGACCGGTTTCCAGTCGTGAACATTTTGACGTTTAAAGCACGCTGCTGCATTTCTGTCTCTCATACATGAGTACTTGGGAGATTTCCTGCATTTGACATTGTACGAGACTGTATGGTTGTATATTTTGTTACAACGTATACTGTTTATCGCTGAAATTCGTGATTATCTGCTATCGTGAATTTCGTGTAGTTTGAGAACTACAACTCAACGAAAACTCTTAACATTGTATGATAGAATGATACAGAGATTTGCACATTGAACAGAGAAAGTTTGATCCAGAAATCATGCATTCGAAGATTCTTATTTTAATCTTCACTCCAACCGTAATCATTGATTATCTAATACTTAAATTGATGCTTATATCGAGTTGATCTGATATTTGATGTGATCTACTATTGGTTTTTCCCACAATTACATTTATCCTATTAGAATTACTATAGCCTTCCCTAAAATAAACCTATTGGATCGAAAAAGAATTCACGTAACATATTTTTGGCAAGCTTACTGAAGTGGCGCTGGAATAAGCTATAAAACCACTCTATTGAAGTGAAATGCAATTCTAGAGTACAAAACGCTTACAAACTTTCAATAAGACAATATTGTTCTAGGTACAATCAGAAAATAAGTTTGGAATAATATATGAAGCACTTTAAAGCTACATATACAAGCTGAAACATAACTACCCACTCAATATTGTACAATTTTTCAGAAATTTTTCTAGAAATGAGACATATTCAGAATTTAGTCGTGACGAAAGAAATAAATCTAGCATAAGTAGTTGTGGCGTGTGGTGACACTTTGGCAGTGTGGCGCGCGTGCTAGCAGTGTATATCATCAGCAGTTCTTTCACGCTCGAACTGAGTGGCACTGCTTCTGTCGGTGACACCTTGCCGTCGGTGGCGCTTCTGCTGACAGATTGAATCCGAATGTGTGGCGCCACCTCATGCTAACATACCTCATTGGTATGCAGAGGCGCCACATCCTGTACACACACTCTCAGGCACAGGTAGGGTAGACGTCAAACAAATTGGCGGTTGATGAATTCCTTCTATTAATGCTCAGCTCTGTGAGGACAGTCTGAAGCTGTCCGCTAAAGCAAATAAATAAATTTGGGCTCGTTCTCAATATACGAGTGAGCCCAAAGACCGCTCGCCGAATGTACTGACAGAGCCTAGAATTGATAACAGTCGTATGCCAACCGCCATTTTCGTCTGTGGCTGCTATACGCGTTTCATCTTCTCTGTCTGCCTTTAGGAAGTATTTGTCGAGCAGGATTGTTGCTATCATTCGCGGGAAACTCTCACTACAAGTAGTGGAGCAATACTACTTGTGGTGAAGCATATGTGTAGCCTATCCACTATACAACGTATGCAGTTTATAATACAAAGCTGGATCAACCATGTCTGTTCCTGGAATAAGTAGTCTAGTCAAGCAAAGAAGACATTCTGGCAAGATGGGAAATGACTCCAGCTCGGTTAAAATTGCTTAAAAATTATAAATTTGGTCTCAAATTGTAGAGCAGAATGTTTTCTACAATTTGATTTGACATTTTTCATTTTTAAACCAATATTGACTGAGCTGGAGTCATTTTTCCATTTTGCTATAATGTCTTTTTGCCTTGGACATACTATAGTGATGTTCTTGAATGTATTTGTGTGCGTACGTAAGTGTTAGCAGTACCAATGAATATTAAGCATGACATGTTATCCATGTCGGTACACGAATGTGACTGTTTCAATCAGGAAGAATTTCTACAATCTACAAATTTAACAGCTTACAGAGAAGATTTTTCTTGTTGAGACGATTCACTTACAATTTATAATCATATTTTCATTGAAACTATCCATTGTAAACATCATGCATTCATGCTCCAAGGCCTATATATAGGCTCCATAGTCCATAGGTCTACGCCTGAGCCCTGTTCGAATTCACTTCGCAAATTCGCTTCCATACGTTACATCAATCGTGATTCAAGTACATTCGATATGTCAAATGCAAAGCCAAAACGGTGACATGTGACATGTAAATGTCACGAGAATGTCATGCCTCGACGATCATTATCGGCTATGGAATCGTGTTCTGATTGGACGGCGGATTTTCGTGGCATTATGTGTGGTGAGAGGACTGCATAGCGAAAGGGAGTCACGATGGAACGACAGCTGAACTGCAGCTCTGTATTCGTGTTACACTTGTAAGGAATTAATGGAACTGCCATTATTGGTAAGGGCAGTGACTCTGCTCCATATTAAAATTACTGACCGATTATATAGTTAATCAATGTTGAAGAGGAGTTCCCTTTTTATTTTGCTATTACTTCTTCATTTTATTATGACTAATGATCAGTTGAAGATCAATAATTACTAGTATGGAAGAATACTGGGTTGATGGGTTGAAATTTTTTATTTATTTATTTATTTATTCATTGAGTACATATAAAAGCTCACAGACACAAAGTCCATTACAAAGAGCCTTATTGACATAATTATTACATACACTAGTGCTTGAAATATTATTACTAAAAGTAAAAAGAAAAGTAACAAAAACTATACAGAAGAAATAAAAAGCGGTACCTAAAATTAAATAATAGAGGCCTTCAAAATTTAAAAACATAAAATTAATAGGAATAAATATTACTAAATGAAGAAAATGTAACTCACTTCTCAAAATTATAACTATATAAATGAAAACAATTTTACAAAATATAAAATAATATACTTGAAGTACCGGTAATCAATAAGAGAGAGAAAAAAAGTTTGAAGAAAATAAAGAAGAAGAAGAAAAATAAAAAAGAATCTTCAATAAGCTGCAAAACTATAAAGAACAAAAGAGAAAAAAGGAGAGATTGAGTTTATTAGAGCTCGGAAATAAGTATTCAATTATTATCGATAGAGCGGCATAATCTTTCACAGGATTTCTTAAATGTTGAATAGCGGTGAAAAAAGGATCAAGAAATGGGTGAAGTCTATTGTACAGCCTCATAGTTCTGATCATGTATGAATTGTAATGGTGAACGGTTCGGACAAATGGTATCTTGAATAGCATGTTAAGTCTAGGTCTATTGTATGGAACATTAAAATTCAAGAGATTAACAAATTCTGGCATGAAAACACTATTATTTAGAATCTCATACAACAATAGTAAAGCTCTGATGGATCTTCTGGTTTTCAATTTATGAATATTAAAAGTTAGCCTTAAAGTTTCAGTAGAAAAAGCAAAAGGGCAAAAAATATTGAATTTCTTAAAATAGAGATATCTCAATAATTTGTTTTGAATGACCTCCAAATCATTTATGGCAATGCTATGGTATGGCTCCCAAACAGCAGCGGCATACTCTAGCTTGCTCCTTACTGTTGCATTGTAGATATTTAATATGGCTTCACATTTGGTGAAAGGCCTACAATTTCGAAAAAGAAATCCTAGTGATTTATTTGCTGAACCCATAACATGATTCAAGTGATCCTTAAATTCAAGTGTCGGGTCCATTAGAACTCCTAGGTCTCTCATAACAGTTACACGTTCCAGATAGGTTCCATTTATACTGTAATTAAACCGCCTAGGATGTCTTTGTTGCGTAAAGATCATAAATTTGGTCTTCAATATATTTATTTCTAGTTTATTAATCTCACACGATCTCTGAATTCCATCTAGATCCCTCTGCAGCAGGTTACAATCATCAATACTAGCAATAGGCTTATAAAGTTTAACATTACAAAGTTTATATTACAACTACTGCCGTAATTTCGACTACCCAAATAGATCAGAAAGAGAAAACAGAGAGGATAAACATAAAATAATAGGAGTAGTTGAACAATATGATAAAACTGATGAGATAAGGAATTAAATTTATGAAATCTTCTTATCAACACAGTCGAGCAGACTTTTCTACAACTAGTTATCAACTCTAGTATCAGACTGCTTTGTTAATCTCTTGAATTTTAATGTTCCATACAATAGACCTAGACTTAACATGCTATTCAAGATACCATTTGTCCGAACCGTTCACCATTACAATTCATACATGATCAGAACTATGAGGCTGTACAATAGACTTCACCCATTTCTTGATCCTTTTTTTGACCGCTATTCAACATTTAAGAAATCCTGTGAAAGATTATGCCGCTCTATCGATAATAATTGAATACTTATTTCCGAGCTCTAATAAACTCAATCTCTCCTTTTTTCTCTTTTGTTCTTTATAGTTTTGCAGCTTATTGAAGATTCTTTTTTATTTTTCTTCTTCTTCTTTATTTTCTTCAAACTTTTTTTCTCTCTCTTATTGATTACCGGTACTTCAAGTATATTATTTTATATTTTGTAAAATTGTTTTCATTTATATAGTTATAATTTTGAGAAGTGAGTTACATTTTCTTCATTTAGTAATATTTATTTCTATTAAGCATGGCTATTTTCATCGAGCATGGCACGATTCAAGGGATTTACCTAAATCGTCTTCAACACGTCAGTCCAGAATCAAATTTCTCACCTAGCTCTTTAATAAGGGTTTTCAAGTCCTCAAAATCTTCTGAACTATGTGAATGCAAGTCCAGGCTTGAAGCGATAGCACCGTCACTGAAATTACGACTTTTACGACGCTCGCGACTACACCTGGAACACAACCACGCACGTCCGGAACCCTCGTACACACTCAATTCAGTTTCACCAAGACCGACACACAGTCCATGATAGTTCGCTTTACAATCACCACACTGAATATTGTCCTTTGATGACCCCGAAATTAAATTATTGCACTTACTACAGTTCATTTTTAATAGGCTTGAACACGCTCGTTTTATAGATAACGGAGCTCGATCGTTTGACGTCTGTTCTCATCGAGGTCTGATGATAAACTGATGATAAACATTTTTATATTTTCAACAATTTTTAATAGTTTTCAAATGAACTTATACTTCTATCAAAGAGTTTTTCCTAAGAATAGTTCTTATTCTTCCTTATGTGAGTATGTTCACAACAAATTTATTTTTGCACAAAAGCTATTTTCAGAAGATGTTTAAATTTGAATGTATTCTTTTAAAATAATCTTCTATAATAATTCTTTTTGAAATAATTTGAAGAGTTCATGCTAGTATATGTTCATACTGTACATATTTTTGCACAAAAACTCACTATGATACACTTGCAGATCCCTTCCACATAGTGAATAAACTAGCAAGTAGGCTAACTTTAATACATGGAAGATTATTTTTCATTCAGAAATATCACTCTCACCTTTATAAAAATGCCGGATATTACTTCAAAAATCATATATTCAATAAAAAAATCATATTTTGAGCTGAATATCGAATGAAGGGATATTCCAAACCAAGGGATTGTAAACCATAGATTACACCGACTTTTGGTGACTTCTATCATATTTGAACCGGAATTTGAACTGAAGTGGTTGGATTTCTGGTTGCATAACCCTCTGCGAGCGGCAAGCCTCAATAATCCACTGGAAAGCCATTAACTGTGTGCCGTGTAGGCCATCTCGTTTAAATTAGACGCCCCCATGTTTTCCAAATTATGAAAAATTAATCTTTTTAAATGAGGCAATTTCGAAAGCGACGGCCTGAAACCCCCTCAACGCACCAGGTGGCTGAAAATGACTGGGGAGGGCGGCCCCTCTTGCACCTAGTAAGGGGGTTGAGATATTTGCCAGATAGAGAAGGAAAAATGGTGAGATGAAGCGTTTGAGGGAGGAGAGAGAAGTAAAACATGAGCAGGGAGACGGAGAGTTGAGAAAGAAAATGATAAGATGGATGGTAGAGAATATTGAGGAATACATACCATACTCCTTGTATGTGAAAATCAAAAATTATTTGAATAAAGAACTTTAAAACTTAGGGCTGTTTAAAATAATTGAAAAATAAATAAAGGATAAATAACTATTTTTATCCACATTGAGAATGGGCTTAGCTCCCGAAACATGTATGTGTGTTTTATAATTTTAAAGTTTTCAAAAAAAAGGGTGTTTGATCTTTATTTATTTTTCAAAAATTATTTTTACAAATTGATCCCAGTGTAATTTAAAAACTGTTCTGTTGGTTCCACCTAATTACTTGAAGAATAAATAGTTGATTCGAATATTGAGATAGAGAAAGAAACAGAGAAATACAGAGAGAGAGAGGGCGATAAAGTGTGATTGAAAGTAATATCCGAAAAAAAGAGAAGGTACTAGAAGAAGGAAAGGGAAAGAAGGTAAGGAGAGGCAAATAGAAAATTTAGGACATAAAAAGTATGTAGCGAAATATTGTTGCTAACAAATATAGAGAAAAAAGTTTCTTCAAAAATCATTCATGGAATAATCAACCGTAACTAGAAAGTTGTGGCACCGCCTAACCGGACGGTTTTCGCTGATTTCAGTAATAAATGACTATAATACCGTACTCACTTTCAATATTATGACAATAGTTTTCTTTCCTCAGTTCCTTATGACTGACTGACTCTTGATCGACAATAGATTTTTCCCTTTGTATTGTACTCATAAATTTCTCCCAATCTCCAGCTCGTAGTATTTGTTAACTTATATGAATTTTTGTCTCCTCACTCTGCTCTCACTCCGCACCATGATTCAATTTTTTATTTCCCAACTCAAGACTACGCACAGGCCATAGTGCCCATGTAGGCTCATTCTATTACAGAATTGTGAATAAAAGTTTAATCTAGTACTGCATTATTTATAATATTACAATCATTAGAAACAAAAATTTAGTCTAGTACTTCAATTATCTATAAGATTGTATGAAGTTGATAAAATATTATTTCATGTAATGTATATTGATTGTGTAATAAACGAGATATTGAATTGATTTGATTTGAGTTGAAAAATGGTAGGAAAACTGGGTTCAAGCAAAAAGATGCAAAGGAAGGTGAATGAAAAAGTTGAAGAGGGAATGTTGAATGAGGGTAAGAGTAGAAGCAAAGTGAGGACGGAATACATTCGAGTTGAAGGAGCATTAAAATGATGGAAAAGCAAAGGAACAAGAGCCGGTAGGAGACAGATGGAGTAAGTGAAAGATGGGAAGAAAGTCGAAGACAAAGAAGAAGGATGTGGAAGACAAAATAAGAAGAAAAAGAAGGTATATAGAGGAGAAAGAGGGAATGAAAATCGTTACTGTTTTAGCAGTGCATCCCTTCAGTGGCGAACGTAAACTGATTGCCGGCGAGAAATTAGACGAGGAAATGGAACGCATTTCCAGATAACGGCTCTGGCGTTTTCCATCTGCTAACTGCTGGTAGGCCTCTACTCAGCGCTATCTAGCCATGATAATGGCCGCCACAAAATCACGACTCACACCTCCTGTCTAGCCTCTATAGGAGTTCTATAATATTCGAAATCAGAAATGTTACCCTAGAAATAAAATGAAGCAAATAAGCCCAATTTCGTATGCAAGATGGATAGATGCCTTTTTCCACTTGGTAAAATACACAGTGACTTTCTTCCACTTAAACCACAAGCAAGGAAAAAATATTGTGCAATGTGCAATAAATGTATAATTAATAGAACGAGTTACATTATCATAAATCCACATCCAAGGTCGATTACCAATTATTTGAGATGTAATTTGGTATTCTCTTCATTTTATCTTTCTCTTTTACCTCACTTTCTCTTTTATCACCTTCTCAATTTAATTTACTATTTGCACTTGTTTTATTACTGCTGCACACTGCAAGATCCTGAATGTAGATTATTGATACGATCCGTAGTAAATACAGTCTACAGAGATTCTAAAGTAGGTGATCAAACGAACGATTAAATCTTCATTAGTAATATCAGTTTTTTAAAGTTATCAGTTAAATTGTAGTAAAAATAATAGAGAATGTATCAATAAAAGATGCACTGTTATCAATCTGATGTGAACTTTCTAAAATACTCATCAAGTCAATAATCAATTCCCATAACCAAAACCCTGATTGAGAATTTATAAGAATGCTGAGATTATTTTCAGATGTACTTTCTGGGTGGAATAAATGTGAGTAGAGGAAGTGTGAAATTGTGTATATTTAACGCAGAGGATTGCATTCATTCATGGGAAAACCAAACTAGACCACCAATATAATTTGAGTATAAGTTCGAAAATCCGATCGAATTCCGAATTTTCATACATTATAAATTATATTTAAGCAGGCTGTAGTGTGCAGAGCGTCATATATCAGACAAGGTTTCAAAGTCAATGGTGTTTGGAAAACAATCTGAGCCTACGTTATAATAATTTACGACTTCCTATTTCTGCTCTGTCGCCAATATAGACTTGACTTATAATTTCTATGAGAAACACGTCCCTCATGTTCATTTCGAATGTCCGAATGCCATTTGCCGTTTCCTCAGCACAAGGACTGCTATTTTAATATTCGAATGCATTAGAAATGTGAATTTTACGAGCAGCGTGATATTGGTGACCCACCTCACCGTCGAAAACTTGTATACAGCTTGATATTTGATATTATAATTTATACTGAAAAATTTTACGGTTGAAAATTTGAACATGTGTAGTTCTCTCACTCCCTGTTGGAAAACACCAACAGAATAATAAAATCTGAATCGTGTTTTTCATTGCAATATCCATGGACCTAGCCGTTCGGAGAATAGAAGTGAATTCGACAATAATAATTTTGAAGAATTGTGAACGTCTCATATGTGGGCATCAATTTGTGTTTTTATGTCTCAAAACATATTCAGACTATCAATTACGGCTCAATAGGTTTCAAAATAATAAGAGACTGTTTAGTTATGATGAAGGCGGTGAGGAATTTGAACCCCATGGAGCTTGTCATTTGTCCGGTTGAAACAGTATTCATACGCTCCTATCTCCCATGAGTTTTCTGGAATTTTATGAGCTACAGGGGAAGTGGGAGATAGTGGCAACTCTAACATCCCACTTATAAAATATTCTATTTCATCAACATTAATTCTGTCCGTGATAGTATGACATTGTGATTTGGATAACAAAGACGAATGAAACAGGGAAAAATTGAACATGGAAAGAGGAAATGGGAGAGGGTGGAAGATGAAAAGAATAGAGAAAAAAGAGAAAGACATAGAAAGGAAGTAAATAAAGACTACGAGAATAGAACGAAGGTGACAAAGGCATTGAATTGAATTGAATTGAATTTAATTGAATTTAATTGAATTGAAAACATCTTTATTCATCAAAATATACAGGTAAATCCAGAATAGTGTCATAAACGTTACAAATAATACTATAAAATGAGTAATAAACTACAGCAAAATAGAGTATATAGAATAGAGTATGCGTTAGATATCACCAGAACAGTAAAAGTAATAAAAGACAAACAATCTTACACTCATAATCCACCAGTAGGTCTATACTCTGTAAACTCTTGTAGGGAATACAGAGATAGTAATATCAAATATTCCTCAAGTTTTATTCTAAATTTCTTTACATCCTCTATTGACTGTAATTGTAGAGGCAACAATGCGAAGTATTCCCCCCCCCCCTGTATTGTGTTCTTTTCTTGAAAATTTCTAATCTATATCTCTCCCCTATCCTTCCGTTTCTAGTACTATAGCCATGCGTCTCATTTCATAGTTCTACTGTGTAACTCTTAACATGCATAATCACATCGAAAACATATTGCCCGTAAATTGTAAAAATGCCAAGCTGCGGAAAAATTAATTTTACAGAATCTATAGTATCTAATGTATATAACTTATACTTTTATAGTATCTATATAATATCATGAGCATGATGTTAAAAAGAAAAAAGGTAAGGAAGCCGCTGAATGGTTCACTTCTTAAAATATATGAAGGAGAGATTTGAAAAAGAAGTGTTTGGAGAGAGATAAAACAGGAGAGCAGATTCCAGCAGAAAATCGTATACACCATTCCGTGAAAATGAGTGAAGAAAAAGCATAAAAAGATAATATAAAAATGGAACCAGGAGAAAACATGAAGGAAGTTGGAGAGATGGAGGGTGGTGATTGGATGAAAATGAGGAGAATAAAGTGAAAGGAGAGACGTAGAAAAAGACAACACCTTGAAACTTGTGAGGAAAGAGCGAATTGAAACCGATAGAAGAAAATGAGTGAAGAGGTGAAAAAAGAAAACCTCATGAAAAGTTGAGACGTTTTCAATATTAATGTGATTATTTTTATATTATATTAAAGGAAATGATAGATTAGATGAGATATAAATAAGGAGAAAAAAGAAAATTTGGAAAGAAAAAAGTGGAAGAGTGATAAGCGTGGAAAAAAATAAAAGTGAAAGAGAATGGTATTGAAGGGAAGAAAGGGGAAGATAGGTTAAGCGGGTTTGCATTTTTCGTCTTTGAGAGAAAAGTGCAGCGCAGTCGGCGGCGGATGTAGACAAAAGAGAGTACGTGTGATAAGAGAGGACAGACTGTAGAGTTTAGAGGAGTTTGAGTGTTTGTCGCGAAAATTACGGGCCACGTAGCGTCGTGAGAGAGAGGGTGAGGGGTCGTCGACCCACGGTAGGGGGACTTTGTGGAGCGGGGGAATTTGTGAGGGGAACTCGGGGATCCCGGTTCGAGACGCAGACGCAACAATATCGATCCCAACAGTTCGAGGTTGTCCGCTCCGCGCTATAAACGCGCCGTGGCCGACGTTCCGCTTCGAGATGTGTTCGCGTCGTGCTTCCGAAATCATCATTGAAAAATCGTGAGTTGATCAGTTGAGTGAATTTGTGGTTAGAATCCGCCGAGGAGAAGGGGCAAGGGGCGCCCCCAAACTTGTTCCGCCCTAGAAGCCGGTGGCTGAAAAGGTAAACAAACCGTTACTTACCGGCTTGCCGCTAGACACCTGCCATCTAGGTGGTGAAGCTTGAAACCTCAAATAAACCGCATGTGCTGACATAACCTATCACAAATTTGAAGAAAAATAAATCACAAATTTTTATAAAATAGTGGTGATTTTTTAATTGGAATAGTTCAGGACCGATCAACGGTCTCAATTAGGAGATTTGATGTTACTTTTTTATTTGATTTTTTAATAAATCACTCTATTATTAACTACACAGTTAGAAGTTGGGACTCCTTGAAAGCTTCTTGAACAGCTTCCTAAATTGACTGTTTAGTAAAGTATCAACTTGCAATAGACTTTGATTTCTTATTCAACTCAACTGGATCTACAGAACAATTATAATATGAAACTCTATTAACTAACTCACATTACATTAACTCTCCCGTCTACTTAGAAAATGATTTCTTTTCAATTCTCGAAAAATTAAACTACAGTGTATAGATTATATACTCTTTTTATATTATATTATACTCGATATATATTCTCTTTGAAACTTACTGAATGTTACTTCATTTGTTTTTTATATGAATATCAACATTCTTATTCAACATTCTCATGGACATTGATTCAACATCATCCAACTTGATGTTAACAAAAATTTTTTTAAAGATGCTTACAAGGTGTTGCATCTCATTTTAATGTTTGCTAACTCCTTCAAAGCTTGAACATTGTTATGAATAAAATCGCAGTAGTGGATACGTAATATTCATCAAGTAGTGAAACTTGAATAGATATTAGGCTGTAGTGTACCCTTAGCTGGTAGGCCTTACATAGCCAGACCATTTAATAATGATTATATGAGTGCAAACATAACTGATGAGCGATAAAGAACAGATTTAATATTTCAAAGGCTGTAATAAAATATACATAAGATTCTTTAATAGCTGGATGATGTGATACGCATTGCGCGTCATGCTACCAAATTATAGATTTGCATGAAAATGAACTGGAACCCATTCTACCTCCTTTTATAAGATTTCTGGAACAGAGAGCATGTCCTTATTGAAATATTCACATTTGATATATTCTACCACAAGTATTCAACTATTTGAATCTAGAATTAAACGACAGTCAATGAAATTTCTGCTTTGCTAGTATTATTATTCTACAAAGCCTACAGAATTATATTCACCGATTACTCAAATAACAAAATAATATACAAATATTATTGTTATCAAGGCGCCAACAAGAAGGCATAAACTTTACAACTTCATGGTTTAATAACTTTCCATTTCATGAATTTGTCTCACTCTTCTGTAATAAACATTGCAGTTATGGTCGATTTTTTACAAGCGAATATCCATTTAAGATCAAACATAGTGCCTATGTTTTCACTATGTCCACATAAGGGAAAAGCACCAGTAGTGGCCACTGCTTCAGTAGTGGCCACTTGAATGGTTCTTTCTTAGAAATACGAGTTTGATGCCTTTGAATGAGTTCTTAATCTGCTAGAGACTTAGCTCATACTATTTAGCAGCTAAATAGTTCAAGTAGAAGCTCTTAGAGTATCATCAGAGATTTCTGGAAGAAATTTATTGTTGCCATTTCACTCGAATGCGTGGTTTCAGTAAGAAGTTCAGTTTTGTCTTAGACGTTTTAGTAAGAAGGCATGTATACAAATTGTTGTATTATGACCAGAACGTCTGTAAATTTCTGGTGTTATAATCATTCCTTAGAATGTCTAGATGTTGTTGAAAAGGTTTCAAGCCAAATATAGCTGATATTTTGGCGTAAAAGCAGACTGGCCACTACTAGTACAAGAAACCGTGAATAATCTAGTAGTGGCCACCCAATAGATATTGTTGTAGAAACTGTAGATATTAGAGTGAAAGTTGATGTTTTTCAAATTCATGTTGTCCTAAGACTGTTTCAAATAGGTTACAGAGAGAAAATAACTTTAAAACACCTATTTTATAGTTCAACCTCACTTTTCTAGTGACTTGTAACTAACAACAATGCATTAACAATTCCACTCATTTTAATATAACCTATAATCATATTTATAACCTATAACCTATTTCTGGCGCTATCAATGTAAAATTAGCTTACAACATGCAGCTGCATGCAAAATGATTGCAACAAGCAGCTTGAGAAATTGAATTTTAAATAAGCATAGAACATCATGTGACCACTATAGAATCAGTGCCTGGCCACTACTGAATCATAGTGGCCACTTTAGAATCAAAATCGAGTTCCACGAAAAGTTTAATAATTATTTTTTGAATTGAGATATCAGCCATTTTCAGTCAATCAAGAAGGATCTGGGCTATATGTTCATTGAGTTTGAGATGAGATAAAATGATGGAATTAACTTACAATTCTGCATAAACTATAAAAATTTCATTTAACATGGCCACTACTGGTGCTTTTACCTTATTTATTCTCTTGGTTCAATTGATTCACAATAACATGATAATGATTCTTTTACTAGGTCTAATAAGACCTATTGCATACATAGCAAATTACACAATTCAACTGTACAATATGATTACCACAGAGAAATAATGTAAATAATTGAGAACTGCTAACATATTACAATTAGCATTCTGTATTGTAATTTCTTTGCATTCTTAACACTTGGCAATAGGTATATAAGGATGAAATTATATTTAATTTCTCTTACAAATATGAGCTGGGAGGAGTTGATAGGTCGAATAGAAAATGAAGCCTGTTATCATCAGGGTATTTATTGAAGACTCTAAAAAATTATTTTCTGGGATGTCTCAAAAATAAGAAAGCACCTTGAAATTCCGTCGAATCATGATCATTCTTTTGATTCATGTTTATCGGCAAGTTTTTACTCTTAATATTGAAAATTATAACTAATTATTATCTACTGGAACTAATGGAATTTCTCTTCCTTGAAATTCAGATGTGAGAAGTAATTTTACTTGGAAGCTGACTCATATTCAGTTGATATTGAGCCCTATAATAGCTCATCAAATTGAACTGTCAGTATTTTTCAAAGTAATTCTTCTCATTCCATATAACATGGTAAATGAATTTCCAATTAGTTTTATCATCTTATTCCAACAGAAGAATTGGGATTACTTTGCTTGATCACTTATCCAAGTTTCAAATTGGGATTGATTTGAAAAACCACCTCAATAATTTTATAAATTATTGCCATACAGTATCCTCCATAATTTATTACAATACATACATTATACAATTATCACTTAATATATCAGAGATTCAAAACCGACTCAATAATTTTATAAACTATTAGAATTCAGCATCCTCCATAATTTATCACAATTATCACATAATATATTGCAGTTTCAGCTATTTGTATAGTATTGAGCGAAGGTAACTAACTAGGATGGGTAATGGCGATTTTTCAACGATGCAGAAAGCAATGACAGCGCCCTTGGCTCATTGCATCTAGCACGCTGATCATCCTATGCATTCCATTCGCAATTTTCCCTACCTTTTTAATAATGATAGGGCGGCATCCAAAAACAAACAATCTCAAACTAAGAACCGGTCTGTGAGGTTCCTCCTCCACCCTGGCCCCCCTTTTACCTGCCCCTGGACCCCCCTCAATTTGCCTCGAGCCACTTGTCGACAATAAACAGGCTCTCTAACAAGCTAGGTAGTCTTCATCTCTTTCCAACTACTAGTTTAATCTTCCAGAGTTTGTAGAAGATGAATACCTGTTCAACAAAGTCTCCCCCTCCGCCCCTCTACCAGAACAGTATAGTTATACAATAAATTATGAAGTATACATTCCTGCCCCTCAACAGTGTACTATGATTTGCATCCCAATTTCAAATACATCTTCAAAGTTACCGCCTTGAAAATTGCTTTTGAAATGCTGGTTGCACAGAAAAAAAACAATGCACAATTTGTATTATGATGAGAAAAGACTGATTCACACAGGTCGTTAGCAGGGCGGGCTGACTTGTCGATAAGCTGCAAATCATGCTTGTAATCGATTACAACTTTCTTTGATTTTTTGTTTTATCAGACTTGATTCGATGTAGTTTTAGATTGAAGTTTGTTCATTGTTTTTCGATTATGGAAGGCTTTGTCCTATTGTGTACCATGATAATATTTCTCGTACACAATACGCCAATAAAGTTTTGTGTAGAACATCTTTCAGGTTGCTGAATGTCAGAATTATAGACAAATCAAACAGGTTTTATCCATACAAAATGTACATCTTGTGGTTGGATTATTAGAATATTTTTATTGAAAAACCTATTTTATAAATCTATATGGAAAATATATTATTGTATCGTATATTATGTCTATCATACTGTATATCTATGTGATTGTAACGTGATAGAAGCCTAAACGTACAAGTTTGTAATTTGTAATTGTCACTAATGTTTTGCAATTGACAATTTCTGAACTTCGGATTATTGGGACTAGCCTATATAATCATAATGCTAATCTCACTGATTTACTCCAGCTTCATGTTCGAAGTAATTACAGTGGGAGATTTGTTCCGCCTGCATAAATTAGCTAATGAGTTCTTAATTGCACAGCCTAAATTCTGCATCACATCGTCACTGTTAAAGCTCAAAAAGTATTTTCGACATTTACATAAATATAAATATTTAATGACTTTTTATGTTTTGGAATTTATTGTTCACAAGCCCATTAGCATCTCGTAATGGTTTTACTCAAATATCCTAAAATTGGGTCCTTGATAAACACTTGTTTGGCGCTACAATAATCAGCCACATTAGTCAATTGATTTATTTTAAAAAATAGTCAAAAATAAGGTGGATAAAACCATAGCTTCCTCTATTAGAGGAAGAAGTCCTTGTCTTCCTCTATTAGAGGAAGCTATGATGAAACTCAGTAAAATTGATTAATACATCCATAGCTTCCTTTAATAGAAGGTAGCTATTAAAGGAAGCTATGATACATCACAAAAAAAGTTTTCTCATTCATCTCAGTTTTCTAATTTTATTATTCAAGGGGTTCTGACAGTCTCCAGTTTGAACTTTTCCTGATCCCAGCAGACTCCATTTCTCTTTCTCTATGATTCTTGATATGAAAAATTGAGTACTTCAGATAATTTCCATACGAGCTTGACAAAATTCCGCTCGTTTTTGGCACTAGCGCATGGAAAAGCTTTCATATGGACATGAGTTGCCCCAATTCCGTCTAATTGCTATGGCATCACAGCCGCAACAGACATCTTTCAATTCGGAAAATCACTTTTCCAAGCCGACCATTAGGTTTCCGTGTTGAAATGAGGCTGGCCTCACTAATGACTTCCTCTGTCTGACTAACAGACCCCACTCACACTTACTCTCTTCTCTCTTTCCTTTTTTCTCTCTCTCCCCTTTCTTGTCTCTCTCCATTCCCAATTGCAGCTTTCTTCTTCTCTCCTTAACCTTCAGCGAGGTCTAATTCACATCTCTTGTCGGGAGCGAAGATACGAAAAGAGTCTTTTCAAAAAACCCCTGGCAGAGAAAATGCGAAAAAGAGCTTGAAGCAGGATGAAACGATAGAGCAGAGAGATTAATGAAACAGCTCTGCACCTTTGCTTTCAAATTTTTTCTTCTTCTTTTTACGCCTTTTTCTATACTACATTTTCAGCCCTCGTGTGCATCTTACATTTTTGCACTCACTTGCAATCTTTCTTCCGGCAAAATAATTATAGTAGCCTATGTTTTACTTTATTAAGCACATCCTATTGCTCTCATAAGTAAATGTCTTGTGTCTTCCTCGTTCCATGATTCATTGACAAAAGAAGTCGAGATTTTTTGGTATCTTCAGGATGTGGCTTGATTGGAGAAACAACAAATGGATTGATTTGGAACCAGTATTTGAATAATTACAATTCTGTTTCATATTATATTCTTAATAAAATATATAAACGGATTAATAATTATTTTTATTTATCATCAATGTCATCCTCACATTCTTAAGCTAATGTTTCTTAAGAAAATTTAAGATATGTAACATTTAAGTCATCTTTTGGCCGAATGTAGGCCTATTCATTTTTTTAATTAAAATTTTTCAGTAATATTTGATGCAATTGGACTGATTCCCTGTATAAAAAATGAAAAGAAAGAAATATCATTAATCAATAATAAATAATTACGAGCTATGAGTGACAAAGGTGAGATGATTTTCAGATTCGGGAAAATTCTTATTCACAATAGAAAAATGTAAAATAATGGATGACACGACTGGAAACCCAACATTGTTCTGGAAAGAGCGTAATGCATCCAAGCTGACCGAATTTTGAACAAAATCAGTGGAAAGCAGCAATGTCTTGTAGGAGCGATCGACAGAGTGTTTTATACGAGGCGAAAAAAGTCCCATTCTATTGAAGAATCCATTGGATTTTCTTTTTTCTCTGTTAGCGCTGCTGAACGGTGGAAAATCGTTTGGTATCTAGGACAAAGTTTTTTGTCTCGAAGCCGACAAGATACGAGGTATGCTCTCTGAAAAGTTAGTGGCAAAACAATGGCGAAGCGGGGTGAGGTAGAAGAGTAACAGAAGAAGAACGAGGAGGAATATGAGGAGGGGAAGAAAAACGAGATAAAGAACAAGACTGAGGGGAAGGAGGACATGGAAGAGCACTGATGTATCGGAGAGAGCTGATGTACCGTATGAGAGTATAGGAGGAGAAAAGTAAAGAGTGATGAAGAAGAAGAAGAAGAAATGGAGAAAAACATTAGCGAGGATAAGGAAAATGAGGAGTAGAGAGAAAAATTGTAATGAAAAATAACGAAATGATAAAGATGATAGAAGAAAATTGAGGGAGCCAAAACGAATGAGAGAGAGTAACTGGAGTTTTATAGAAGGAAGGAAAAGTAGAAGAAATGAATGTTAAATGATGGAAAGAAGATAAAGGAAAGAAAAAATAAAGCTAAAAGAAAATAAAACTGGATTGAAAGAGGGAAAAGAATATAAAAATAGTGACCCGTTTAGAAAAGAACATTTCAAGTGGGGGAATCGATTTATGTTTTTGTGAGAGCATGAAAAATGAAGCAGATTTTTCTTTTGTACTAGCAGAAACCTGGAAGCGTGAATTAGCTGACCTTCATACAGCAGTCGTTCGCTATTATGAAGTCGTTCTCATTGACAAAGAAAAGACCGACCATCTGATCGCCATTCTGAAAAATCACTTCATGTGTGGAAAAATCGTTTTTCCTCTGAAACTCCATCAACTGAACTCGTTGGCTGAAACAAAATAGTTGGAGGAAAAAGAAAGATTTCTAATAGGATTCTTTTCAATTTTCCCCTTTTGATGAAATTCTTCCATCTGGTGAAATAAGAAAAATAATGTAAGGTTCCATTCCCCTCAGGTTATTTCAGAAATCGCTCATTATAGTGGGAAAGTTAAAAGCTTACACATACACATTCTTTATGAGCCTATTAAGCTATTCTTTGAATGTTCTTATCCTTTGAAGGATAGATTCGTCAGTAAGTACTTGAAGTCTTGAACCACCGATATCATATTCCATTTTTTGTACTTTATGGATGATGCCCCAAAATGGAGTTTTTGGAGTACTATTGACTATGTAGAATAGCCTATGAGTGACTGTTATTTGACTTTTTTTAGTAAATTAGCTCAAAGCTACGTTGCATTTTCAGTTTTTGAATCCAGAATAGATAATTATTGGTATTAGATTGTAGTGATCAAATTGACCACTGATAACTCATGATAAATAATGTATTGTACTGGGGTGATTGAATATTTCATATTATAAGGTACTTTGAAAAGTATATTTGAATACTAGGCTAATCTATATTGAAGACAAATTCATTTCTTTTGAAAGTCAAATTGAATCCTGTGTGAATTATACAAACATTGGAGATGCCATTGAAACAATATTGAAATTCTAATTTCGGGTAGGCTAACTGTTATTTGGAAACAAAACTGCGATGACAGAAAAAAAATTCAATTTGATTAAAATTTTGCGTGACTCGTGAGATAATCTCGAAGTTCGTGAGTTGTGGATATGAGTCGTGCCGACACAGCAAGAGAGCAGCCAACACCTGTTCAAACAAGGTCACACATGTCAACTTCAAGTAACACGATGAATTATGACCCTACTATAAATTACGATGGAGAGGAAATAATTCTCACAATGTTCACTACAAAATTTAAATTTTGGGTACAACGACTGACTTCACTTCATGCATTTCCATGATTTACAAGGAAAATCTGAAAATGTATTGGGTTATTCACATATTTTTCGAATATTCTTTGAACCTTACCATCTTGAAAACCTTGTGTACTTTTTTTGAGAACGTATCGATGCAGCTGACAAGTGTCTTCTATTTGAAGAACACAGCATCTAAATAATGCACTAAAACGAATCTAAATGTACTTTCCGCTGGATCAATTCACTCTCGAAAGAATTTCTTTTGTAACCTGTTTTTTATGTGCTTAAATATTCTGATCCAGCCGATAAATTATAACGGTTATTATAAACTTCAATTTACTCTCATAATAAGCCTTCCGTTGATTTCTTTCAATTATCAACAGGGAAAGTCCAAAAATGACGATTCACACCTCCCAAGAAATGAATTACTAATCCCTCTAGAGAAGGATGAATTCGTTAACGCAATTACATATAATTAATGTAATTAATTATCTAAAAATCACTTCCCACAAACACATGTTCTAGGTTCAAATGACATCCACAATCATACCAAAAGTCAACGTAGGTAGGCAACACCAATTCATTATTGCTAATGAATGCTGAAAAGTTGAAATAATTTATTGATCTAGGTGCCTGCAAGTGCTCCATCAGGTGAACTGTGAACGGCAATTAATTAACGCAGCTGTGAAAAAAGGGCGTACAAACATTTTGCATTGGCTTCAACAAGTTTCGCTGTAAATCTCAGCCAAGTGTGTTTGTTGAGCTCAGTTGAGAGCGCAAAGTGTTATGTCGACTTGAAAATGCCAATAAATACAAATAAGTATCAGAGGACTTCCCACACATACGTGAACTATATGTGAAGTGTATAATATAGATGTATTTCACTTACTTTACAAGTTTTCTCATGGGACGGAGTTACGCCTAAATCATCTGGAATGATACGATCGCGAGCTTTCATTTCATTTGAATCGTGCTCGTTTCAGTTCCACCAACTGTTGGGAGAAAGCGCAATAATGTTGATAGAGTGGGCCTCGTTGAACGTGAGGTGTGTTTGCATAGTATAGTTTCCGTCGCGCTTTATTGGTTTTGTTGCACTTCATTGTTCAAATTTATCCTTCTAGATTGTACACTTGGTTACTTCTGCTTGTACTGACACTGAAAGGTGTGTGTTTGAGGTACGGAATTGGAATTGCTCGTTAGTGGAATGGAGGCTCGAGTTTTAACTTTCAGATAAGCTTGAGGAACTTGTATGATAGTGATTTGAAAATTGAAATATGAGATACAATTGGATTCTCTTGGTAAAATTGGATTTAATTTCCTTCAATTTGAAGTTTTTAAAACTACAATTGATAGTAATTTTCAATATTATATCATTCATCATGAAAGTTTGGTGAATGAAAACCGTAAAAAATAATGGTAATTGATTGAGAAATCCAATATTAAGTCTATGATTAATGCTTGTAATTTGTTATCCTATGCATGCCCTCCGTATTCGGTAAAGAAAAATTTTATTGAAGCGCTTAAAATTGATTCTACATTGAACGCTAGATTATGGATAGAAAAGTACCAAAAGGTCTCCTGAAGGACCTTGACATTTTAATACAAATGATTCCTTTGCATGATTTCGATTCTGAAAATAACATAATACCAGGACAGGCTTGTCCAATTACTACCAGAAGAAGAATAAACTATGGGAGAAGTAGAATAATGAATAGAGAAGAAGAAGAAGAAAAATGCAATATTATAGTGTGAAGTCGATTGAAGCCCCAATTGAACTCTGAAACTCAATCTGAGAATCAATTCATTTTCTAATCCATGTTGGATATATTTTGTCGTACAAATTCAAAGCTTGGGAAAATTATGTATTCCAATAATTTGATTTTGATAAGATTGAATCGAAAATTCAGTTTTCTTATCAACTCAATGGGAGTAACTCATACAAACACAAACATAATTCCACGGTTAGTGAAAGAATTTTATGCACTAAAAGCATGAAACCGTAGAGAGCATACTGCATGCACTCACACGCCCCTCTTATGATGTTCTGTGTTCAGCAAGGAGTCACGTGACTCGGATTATGACCATGGAAGATAAGCCTCCTCGTTTGCGTCCAGATAAATTGCTGGTCTAATATCAAACAATATAAAATTTGCATACAAAGAGGCTATAAACAGGGGGACATGTAGTTCGGATAAGACTATATTGTTCGGGATAGTATTATATCAATATACTGTATTATCCGTCATACAGGGCGAAGACCTGCTTTGTTGACCCACCTGATATAACTAGATATTTTGATGACAGAATACTGATTATATACATTATGCTCGATATATTTCCATAGCTGTAACATTTTTTTTATCCAAGTTATATCTATATCCTGAAAATTTATGCCAACGGCTAATAACCATTTATAGGATCAACGAATTTGTAATCATCCTTGTTATGGGATCATTATTATCAAACCAGTTATTTTTGTACGTTTCGCAATTTGCCACATAATATTACAGCTGAACAGCTTTGCAAATCATTCTGTAGACCATACATTATAGTAAATTACCCTTACTATCCATACTGTAAGTTAACCTACTGTAGGTCTATAACTAAGTAAAGTAAGTAAAGCTGATCTGATCCACTTTTGAAAAAGTTGTTTTGGGAACGTTTCTTAATTCCTTACTTCCTCAAAACTGATATAAAGCATTTCTAGGTTATCTAAATTTTGTATGATGAGCATGAAATATTGAGAACTAACTCAGTAGAGTATACAGTATACTGGAGGTGTAGGCTATTTGGAATAAGGATTTCAAGGGATAACCTTATTACAAAGAAAAATGATAATCTTATTTTAATTTATTAGAAATTCTCCCTGTACTTCATGCTCTGTATAAATTATTCAAAAGATTACAGTACTCACTACAGAAAATATCATTTTGAAGATTTAGAATAAATTAACTAATGCCGCTCAACCTCGAAAAAAATTGTATTCGAGTAAACGGAGTCCAAATTAAGTCAAATTTTGTCGAGAAGATTATTCATGAAACCTCAACAGTATGAAGAGTTTTAAAAAAATTTATTGGTAAAAATTGAGTGGAAATACATCAGAGAAATCCAGAGTAACAAAGTCTATTTTTGTTCATCAACAAAAACATTTTACAACAACATGCTTTTGTTAGATGTTTTTCAAAATCCAATTGAAATGATTATTATTACTGGAAATGGTTATTCATTTTATAATTTCTATTTTGTAATTGATAACAGTACTTATTTAGAACAATCGGTTAATATTCCATTATGATTGAAGACCAGAGAGAGACTGCTGGAGAAGGGAAGGCAACGATCCATAAAGCAACAAGCCAGATGCTCGCGGGGCCCAGGATACCAAACCGCGACCTAAGTGGAACTTAGTTCAAGTCCGAAACTTGAGCTGCTTATTACTATGCGGTTTAAGTTGAGTCGCACAACTGATTATTAATTTGGCGGTTCTTGTCGGTAGCCGAAACTGTAATAATGATGAACCAAACTTTGAAAAGTTGAAGACAAAAGCATAACATGATCGTGGCTACGAGTCTATAATTTGTTGTTCAGCCGGTAATAGTGCCAACTTGGCAACAGATGCTTTTTTATCAAACATGAGTATAGTCTGTCCAAGCAAAGAAGACGTTCTGGCAAGTTGGAAAAATGACTCAAGCTTGGTCAATATAGGTTCAAACATTAGCAATTTGGTCTCAAATTGTAGAAAACATTCTACATTCAAACAATCTACAATTTTAATCTAAATTTTTAATTTTTTAATCAATATTGACCGTGCTGGAGTCATTTTCCCACCTTGCCAGAATGTCTACTTTGCTTTGACTGACGACTAGCTATGAGTTTCCATGTTCATCTAATCTATACGGCTCGATTCTTCAATTTATTGTTCACTTACCCAATAGAACTTGGCAACCTATGCTATTCTATAATTATTGTGACAGCATTGCACTACAATATTTCACCAAGTTAAGTGTTGCACTTGCACTGGAATGCGAGTGAAGTTTGCATCATACACAGGGCCGCCCACGGGGGGGATTGATGGCGCAAGTTGCGCCATCGGCCCGAAATTTGGGGGGAATTATTATTATATTATTGAAATTTTGTGGGGGAATCGGTAAATTAATTCAATTACAGTAGAATGGAGTTATTATTTTTGATGTTTCACTTGAATGTAAATGTGTTCTACATTTGAATAATGTATATTTGAATAATCCAACTAATATCTATAGAATAACTGTATAATAGAATAATATATGACAGTTGTAGGCCTATAGAACCATTGAGCTATTCTTATTATGAATTAAAAATGTCTAACGATTCTTTCTGTTTACAAATAAACGGCTGCTAAGCTAAACGGAGCCATGCTTCAGCAATATTTGCCAGATCATTTCTCAGAATGCACGCAAAACTTTCAATAGAATTCAGACCTACACAGAATCGATTTTAATCGGTTCCTGTAATCTGCAATTATTCCTTCTCTGTATATAGAATATAGTTGACGACTTGACGTAAAAATAGTTGGTTCTTCAATTCTGCACAATCCTCATATTCAGTCGTTGTTCTGTTCCAGTGTGGAATTGAGCGGTTGTGTTCGGTGTACGTGATACTACTTGGTTTTGAAGATTTTAGTACTGTAGTGTTATTAGTAATTTTCGCAGTTTCTAGTGTTTTATATTTTTTCTTTCAACTTTAATGTAGACGTACTAAATTACAATGTCTTAAATGCTCGAAAAATCTTTCAAATACAAATGTGCAGAACTTTTTGTTAAGGATGACAAGTGGCTAGAGCACTCTAAGAGAAAACTCTTGAGAAAACTCTTGTAAGCTATAAGGTGAAAAACAATCTTCCGGTGAAATATAAAATAATCTTAGTGAAAGAAGGAAGTTCATCAAAACCATCAAAACCATTATTCCTCAAGTATCAAGCGGTAGACTAATTTCTTGCTTTGCATGAATTGACTATAGAATACAGTGCCTGCGGCCTGGGCACAAGATCCCAGGGGACACACGGCTGAAAGAAAATAGTGAAAAATCTGGGAATGGAAATAAATAAGAATGCCTTCAAATTGACAAGTTTTCCAACTTATTTGAAATCAGGATATTTGAGCTTTCTGATTTGAAATTGAATGCTATATTGAATAGTTTGCACATGGCGGGGTCCGGAGACCCTAAGACCCTACCTAATCATACGTTCATGGGCGGAGATTCTTAAAACAGTTTTTTGTCTGTTAGTTATTATATCATTACAATTATTAATGTGATAATAATAACAAATTATTATTAGCCTATAATAATCTGAATAATTAATTCTCAAATGAAAACCCCTCCATTTTCTTGAAATGGAAAAACTTTAACTTACTCCAAGTTTAAATGATTTCAATTTATTTCACGAGATTTTGACTTATGATATTCATAATTTATATTACAGTATTAACATGGTATGTTGATATATTATATTATTTACTTCACTAAATATATATATTATCATGATTTCATCGTGATGATGTAATAATTCTATTGATTATTGATTCATATGAATTTCATAATCCGGTATCCATTTATTCGTTCAATTAAGCTTTGTTAGAGAAATACTGATTCATAATAATTATATTCAGTACCGGATTCAAGGGCAGGCCAACTAGGCGCGCGCTTAGGGGCCCGCACCACAAAAATATTGAGAAATTTTTTTAATATTTTATTTCTTAGAACTTCAATAAATGGCCACACAACAAACTGTGTAATATAATCTGTATCTGTTGAATGTAATGTATCTGTTTAATAATATTACAAGTTGAACCTATTTAAAACCCTCTTGAATGAAATTACTGTCCTTGGGAATAGGATTGCGATTAGCTGTTCACCTACCTGGGTAAAGAATTGGTTTCAAATGAATTTTATTTGCTCAAAATGCGGATTTAAGCTTACAATTATTTAAAATTACATATTATACAGCATACTTGATAATTGAGAAATTGATACACTATTAATAACAGTAACAAATAATGAAACTAATAATAAGGCTTGAAACTCTTGAAAATAAAGTTTTAGACTACTTTTTCTGCAAAAAATTTTCCCTAGCGGGAGAAATACTTCTTCAGTCCACCATCATTGGTAGCTATTTTTATCAATCTATGAACGTGGCAATAAGTATGAAATTGTAGATATTGCTAAGCTGTTCTGAATCTGATAGAACTGATAGTGAATGAAAATTATTGTAATAAATAATTATGCTTTGGCAGTTCGCTCTACATAACTACCAAAATTGGTAGTTTGGCACTTATTTATTTTATGGAAGTTTAATTTAACTTTTAATGAATAAAATGAAAACTTCAGCTTGAAAATCGAAACATGCAGTGGTTCTATCTGGATCAATTTTGCAAAGTAAGCAAGTGTTGTTTAATTTTAAATTTTATCCCAATCTGAAAGTGAACGAGTTTTCAATAACTCATAATAAATTTTCCTTGATTTTTTTTTGTTTTTGAATCTTAAACTTAGTATTGAATTGGTCTTGAAAGTCTACAGTAGCCTATAAGCTATCATTATCAATATTTCATGCTCAAAAAATAGGGATTTCCTCATTTAATAGACCAAAAATGGCCTTCTCAAAAGCAATTTTGAAGTAAATTTTTACAAAATTTCCCGGGGGTGGACCCCCGGACCCCCTGCTTAGCTGCGATGGTACACCCCCCAGTTTATTGCTCCTGAAAGAGGGTTATTAGAAGAAGCATTCAAGGGTTTAGTAAGTTATGAAATGAATATAAAAATATCTGTCTTTTCATTTGAATAAGATACATTTTATTCTTTATTTTTAAAAAATTACGTAAAATGAAGTATCAACTTTCATTGAATTATTTCAATACTTTCAATCAAGTTCATGATTCTACTGGTAACATTTTGTTTCTCACGTCTTGTTAGTGGTTGTGGGGGGGGGGGTGAGTGGGGGTTCTCGTGGGACTATTGGACAAGCAATGGATTTTGCGCCATCAGCCATGGGGGGGATGGGCACCCATGATCATACATACAGTGCGAGAACCGTTATTATCAATTGAATACAGTGGAAAAGTTTGAGAATGAAATTATCTATAATATGAAATCTTCTATTATTGTTATATCGATTCAATACTTATTCCACTATCTGCTTGACGTAATATTGTTGTTATTAAGCTTCCATAGTAGCCCACTTTACAAGAGCTGTCTTCTCTTAAATAATTATAATTCCTCGGTATAGTTCTTCGGTTCAAATTTATTAAAAAGCAATGTTATTCAAATTTGATTATCTTGTCATTTCCTCGACAAGAATTATATATTGTAAAATAAAAATATTTTAAAACACAGACATTATCCTGTAAAACTTAATCAGTGTCATTTTAACTAAACTTTTCCCTGTCCATCTTCGTACATCCTAACTCTCTCAGTTTTCCGCTTCTTCTTCCCACACACTTGTTCGCTCTGCTATCATTATTTTCTCTTTCTTTTCTTTTACTCCTATTTGCTCCCTTGGTTCACTATTTTCCATCTCCCATCACTCTCAATCGCTTCGTCTCTCACACACTCTCCCTTTATACTCTACCTGTATCACGCTTTTTCCCTCTCTCTTTCTCTAACTTTTTGTGCTCCGTTTTACGCTCTCTCCATTTCGCCGGACTGAAATTCTGCAAATTTATTGTCGAAAAACAGCGATAACCTCAGCCAGCTGTTATTCGCCCAACAAGCACTGCTGTTTCAATTACACCCCAGTCGGGCAACAAAACGGCATAAAAATCAGGTTTATGCAACATTTTAAACCATGCTTTCTGCTGTTGTACAATATGCAATTGGCAACATTGTTTACACACTGTAGCAAAGTCTGCTGAATTATTGGCGAGAAAATTGGGGAATTTTTTCAACAAAAACGTATTGGGTCGTTTTAGAGTTGGTGTGAAATCGGTTCGGTGCTAAAACGACAAAAATTATAATATGCAAAAACGAGTTTCCTGTTGACTACATTTTATATTAAAATTTTTCTGATTACTACTTTTTCATAAAATTGCCAAGCAGTGGTGCATTCAATCTATCCTCACAGTACAAATAAGGTTACATTCTGTGATAGTGTGGGAACAATTAAAATCAATTTATTTTTTCAATCCATTGGTAGAAAGTTTAATAAAACCAAATTAATGTGTAACAATAGCCTGCTGTACTTTGAGCCACATCGGATGTTGTTCTGATGGCGGAAACTGCTGCTTCAGCGGTGGGTATTGTCTTACAGTGGGTAATCCCGAATGTCTCCTCTGTGTAATTGTCACTCAAAAAGAAAATTAATGTTCTTATTGATTTTCTTTTTGATTGATAATTCCCTGATGAATCGTTATAGGGCGCCAGCTCACGGACCAAGTTGCCAAAAATATTCCATGGCATGTGGAAAATTTTGGAGAGCTCTTGGTCAGTGAGTGGTGTGCGTTGACGAGGTACGGACGGGTTCCGCGGAAATGTTTGGGGCTAGCTGTTTGATAATTTTGGGTGAGTGAATACAAAAGGAAAAATTTATTAGATTGATGACTACTTCGGTGGTATCTTGACAACCCATTCTTTTATCTTCAATTAATTTAAATCCAATCCTACCTCATTCAAAATTGGTTTTCTAAATTGTTTTGTTTTGTTTGTAATACCCTGGACACCGAAAGTACAGTTGGCTATTGTTAACAAGGGGTCAGGCATATTTTTCTCTTATTCATTGGATTTATTTGTCTTAATTTTATGGATATTGCTATAGGAGAATTAAGGTTGTAATTAGATTGTAAAGTTGAGACGGGATTCTCAATAGAGTGAGCGGTGCTCAATTATTGAATAATTTAATTACTAAAGAGCTTGAGTACGAGATTATGGAAATATAAATAAATAATTTAATAGGATAGTTTATAGTATAATATAAAGGTAATTTTGATAGGACTAAGATTTGATATAGGACTAGATAGGACTAGGCATTGGTATAATATTTAAGTTATTCTAACTAACTTTGGAATAAATTAATAGATTTTCTAATAAATAAATTTCTGATAAATTTTATTAATAAATAAATCTCCTTGTTAGTAATAGGTTCTATACATAGGAGGTAGATACAAATTTGTGGACATTTGATTGTCAAAGTAAATTTGGTTAGGATTAGGCTTTGTTTTATAAAAGGATTTTGGCAATTATTGAATATTTCGCGCAAACAGTTTGATGTTAATCACGAACTTGCGTTCGGTGTTTGTTTTATTTTATTCACGATAGGTTACTGTGTTTGTATATCAGTGAGGTTGCTTAGTTTAATAATTGATTTTGAACTATTCGTTTACGCTATCTGAAAGACTCTAAGTTGAAGGAAATTATTTTGATTGTTAACATCGTTGTCCATCAATTTGCTAGGTATAGGGTGTGTTGAGATTATATTGCCAATCAATCACGTTAAATTATGTGGAGCTGTAGAAGTAAGTTCTTTGTTTTCGTTTGAATCATCTTGAAGTTAAGTTCTTTAATTTTGCAAGATTAAGTCCTTTTTTTTATTATTGTAAGGTTTGGTTATTCAAGATTGAGTTCAGTGTTAGTTTAGGTTGTGAAAATTCAAATTTATTGTAAATTTTATGAACACTGCGTTATTGTACGATTATGGGTAATATTTGTGTATGATTTTAATTGAAGTAATCAAAATTTAACAATTTGTGTATAACGTTTGTTTTTCTTGTTAACATTGGTGGCTTGAGCATGGGCTCTTAAAGTTAACTGCTGATCTTGATACAGCTGTCATAGAATTATTGTTTTTCAAGTTTTACTAAATTTTTCTGAATTTAAATTTACCTAAAATCATCTTTTTTTATCAAAAATTTAGAGTAGTCTGATTTTGCCGGTTCTGGCGCGGATCCGAGTAGTAGTATGAAAGTGTCCGTTCTGGCCCATAGTAATTCACAATTAATTTTGCAGACAGCAATCTTCCACCAATATTATCTTTAAATCAATTTCAATTTTTTAAAAATATTTTTATCAACAAAATTCTAATTTTTTCATCTAAGGAATTTATTTCTTAAATCATATTTTATCCATTACTTGTAAGTTAGATAATAGAATATTAGATTTAAAGGATTATCAACCACAAAACTGTGCCCCAGGAAGGGCGGAGAATAAAGGGCGTTTTCCTCAATCCATCGTTTCTCTGACAATCACCCCACCTATCTCCGGCTACAATTCAATTATCAATTAATTGTATTTTCTCAAATACAACTCGTATTTTTCCATGCCTACACATTTTGAGCAATTCAATTACAGAACAACTTCCAATAATTAATTAAATTATCTTCATGCACCTTTGAAATCTTTTTTCTTGGGTCTCAAATTTTCTTGAGGTGATTATGGAGGTAGAAAACGCTATTTTTCAACAATAAGGGTTATAACTGGATAAGGAATCATAAAATTGTATTTTTATTGATGGAAGTTGAAGAGAGTCGGATTCTAAAGGAAAAGTTGAATGGCGGCGATTGTGTAAATCTTACCCAAATCTCAGAAATGGCGATCAAAAATCGCAAAATTGACAAAACATAGCACAAGTGATGAATTTGTGTTTAGTAGCGATTTTGCGTTTTTTGATTGCTATTTCTGAGATTTGGGTAAGATTTACACAATCGCCGCCATTCAACTTTTTCTTTAGAATCCAACTCTCTTCAACTTCAATCAATGAAAAATACAATTTTATGATTCCTTATCCAGTTATAACCCTTATTGTTGAAAAATGGCGTTTTCTAGCATATTTTTCCAAATTATCTCAATAACCGTTGAAGTTACAAACTTGGAACTGGTTCTTTACACAGGTTACACTGGTAATTTTACACAGGAATTGATTATTTTAGAACCTCACCAAAGCCTCTAAAAAATTAGAAAAATTAATATATTTTGAAAAATCTCAATTTTCCGCCATTGTTATCTTGGTAACAAAGCGTTTTTGGGGGATGGTCCCATGGACCACCAGGATTAACACCCATGGTCCCATGGATAAACACTCAGGAGGAATGTGCAATACTTCTCAGGCTGATTCCTAACACCAAGTAGACAAAAAAGTTCCATGGGACCAACCCCCAAAAACACTTAACAATGGCAGAGATAACAATGGTGGAAAATTTAGATTTTTCAAAACATATTTATTTTTCTAATTGTTTAGAGGCTGAGGTTATAAAATAAGAAATTCCTATGGAAAATTAGCTGAGGAATTCAATGAAACCAGACTGCTGAAGTCTGTAACTTGAACGGTCATTGAGATAATTGAAAAAATATGCTTTAAAATGCTATTTTTCAACAATAAGGGTTATAACTGGATAAGGGATCATGAATTTGTATTTTTTATTAATGAAAATTGAAGAAAGTCGTATTCTAAAGAAAAAGTTGAATGGCAGCGATTGTGTAAATCTTACCTAAATCTCAGAAATAGCAATACAAAATCGGAAAATCGCTACTACACACAAATTTATCTCTTGTGCTATGTTTTGTCGAATTTTGCGATTTTTGATCGCTATTTCTGAGATTTGGGTAAGATTTACACAATCGCTGCCATTCAACTTTTCTTCAGAACCTTACTCTCTTCAACTTTCATTAATAAAAAATACAAATTTATGATTCCTTATCCAGCTATAATCCTTATTTTTGAAAAATGGCGTTTTGAAGCATATTTTTTCAATTATCTCAATAACCGTTGAAGTTACAGACTTCAGACTGGTTTCATTGAATTCCTCAGCTAATTTTACATAGGAATTGCTCATTTTAGAACGCCTCTAAAAAATTAGAAAAATAGATATTTTTTTAAATCTCGATTTTCCGCCATTTTTATCCCGGTAACAAAGCGTTTGTGGGGGTTGGTCCCAACTTTTTTGTCTACTTGGTGTAAGGAATCAGCCTGAGAAGTATTCACATTCCTCCTGAAACACCCTGTATATTGAGAGCATGCGAGTAGATTTTATGTATCATCCTTTTAAAATCTGATTCTTATGCAGATTGAAATTGATTTAAACGAGGAGTTCATCTTCCTATTGACTCCTCTTCCTTTTATATCTATAATTATGATGAGAAGTTTATTGTACAACTTGAAATGTAATTTTATGATGAAGACTAGACGGTCGAAGCAGCAACAAGGGAAAGGATAATTTATTGAAAAACACAAGAATTGTCAAATGCAATACATACTCGTAGCATTTTTAACAAGCAAAAATTTCTGGTAGCTAGTTTTTATTTGAGTGGTTTAGTACCTTGTTTTGTAATTAGTCACACACTCTCAGTAACTACGTTGAAGCAATCTCAAACAATGAGGAATCTACCACAGAATGGCCGTTGAACTTGGAGTTAAGGGTAATTGTCGTACCGTACCAAGTCTAATTGTTGTACCGTATTGCTTCTATTGTATTTCGTTCGGAGTGATAGGCGAGACTAATACAGTACGTTCCTCATGATGTGCAAACTTAGTTAATGAAGAATGTAGAAGAAACAGAACTCAAGTTACTAATCAGTCACTGCTAGTAGTCATTTTGTGTCTAGACTTACATACAATTCTCAACTTTGGAGGTGATTATAATCGGAAAACACGGTGGTGGAATGATGACTACTGAAATGAGTCAAGGATCAGATTAGATTACTTTATTCATGTGGATAATTATTTCACGAAATATTTCTGCTTTGATTCTACAAAGCAATTGTATATTTGTACAATGTAAGTTCAACCATCAGCTCCAGTTCCAGAATCAGAATTCTCCATCATAACAATCATAAATACAGATAATAAAATGAAGAAAAATGTAGAATATCTAAGAGAAGATGGATGAATAGAAAAATTCATTTTTTCATATTTGTTCATTACAGTTTACAGCGAACTATAAGTTATTCGAGTTGGAGCAGTTGGCAAAATTGTTTTGGGCGAAGTTGAGACATCAACATAAGATGGTAGAATAATATGGAATAATATGGTAGAAGGAGATATAACTGAAGAATGTTTGAAAATACTCAGAACAATTCTGATTCTTCCCTCAATGAAAGATAGAAAGCGGAGAGATAACGAAAAGTAGAGTGAGAAAATACAAGTTGTCTCATCAGCTGAAGAATAAGTTCGTAGCATCCTACCTTAGCACTTTATCAAGTAAGTTAGCCTTCAGCATGTATTGAGCACTCTCATAATCACGGAGATCGTTTTCAGAACAGTGAACTGCTGCCGCAAGACTCCCACAAACTTGGAAGAAGACTTTGTCTGGAAACAACTTGGTGGCAATTTGTACTAAGTCCTTCTGTCGCTAAGCACAACCCTACATAATCCAGAATGTTAATAACAATGTTTTGAGGCGTATTCTGGTCGAATATGATGCATACTTAACACTTGTTCATTTCACATTAGTGAAATTGGTTTTTGATCTGCAATTGGAATTAGTGAGCTTTTGCTTTAAAATAGTACAACGAAACTAATTAATAGAGTACATTATTACACTTTATAGAGAGATATTATACATAAAATATTTCAATTATTCATTAATCGTTAAAAAGTACTTCGGTTAGCTAGAATGAATAGAAGATATTGCTTGCAGATTGAATTGCATGATGCAATTTTTCAACGGAACCAATTCATGTAGATCCTCATAACGATTAATCTAACATGATTGAGATTCACAGTAACAAGTACAATGAATTTTCAACCAATTGGTTTTTGTTTCTTTCCCAGTTGAGCTTATACAATATTAGCAATTATTAGTTTGTAGGTGCTCTGCATATAGAAAACAAACCCTGCATTGATCAAACCCTTAAAATTTAGTTTGAAACATTTTAAATTTAAAAAACGTTTATCTCTGTAATTCTTTGTTTAACACTACTATAATAATTATTCCTATGAATGAATGGAAATAATATTTTAATTTTGTAAATTTCTTACAGAAAAGACAAAAATTTATCGTGTTGTTTTTATACTCGAAATTTCTTGGTAATAATTAGGCTAGCTATTAAAATCACCATTCAGAGTACAAAGAAATGAAAGAATACAACGAATTAGGCTGGCGAATAATAAGGATTCAAGGCAATGAAAAACATTTTTTCGCGGCTCTTGGAATGAAATTACAGCTGCATACGAGCTAGCTGAGCTTACAGCTGCTATAAAATTATTTCGCCCTGACATTGCCAGCCAATGTTGTGGGCCGGTTATCGGCCATCTTCCCCACAGCTGAGGAGACTTACACGCCGGAGATTGTCGCGATAATGGGCCGGCAATAAATTGTGCCACTAGTTGATACACAAATAGAAAAAGAAAACAAATAAATGAAATAAAACGTGCAGGTGAAATGTGTTGGCAACATACACGAAACATGGGTGCTTTGCAGCGGATACAAAACGCTTGATAACCGTATCAAGAGGTGATCCAAGTTGTGTATCATTTTTTCCATCTGGTTCTCATTCTTCAGGGAGTTAGGAACGATGATCTTTATCCCACCGAGAATAGAATGCTGTTTCATCAGTTCCTAGTAACTGCTTCAAAGGAATAATTGTTTTAAAGCTCATGGAACACCCCTAAAAAATTGACGAAAAATCTATTATCATGCTCAAGTCATGATAATCATGTTTGATTATGTGTGGGATTTTTCCCAACAAGTTGTACTTGAATAATGACAGAGATCACAGTAGGGGAAATCAAGGTAATTATAATAGAATTTTATTCTAATTACCTTGGGGGAAATTGTTTCTTGCATGTATTTCAAATTTCACCGTACCTCCGTGAATACGGTATGAGATAGCTAGTAATACTAAATGAATTTCAACCACCAAAATTATTCAACTAAATCGATTCAAATCAGTCCATCAGGATGGGTAGGAAGCTACCATCTCCTTTGCAATAATATTCGGTCAAAGCTGTTTTCCTAAAGTTTCTGCATTAACAGTAGTATTGTTTTCAAAAAAAATTTCGAAGGTGACATAATAAGAAGTGTAATTGAATATCAACTTCAACCTTGAATAATATCCCTTTCCCCAACAGTTTTTGGGTCCAAAACTTTAATGGTAATAATTACAATAACATAATTTTTTGAAATGAATCCCTTCTCCTTACAGAGTGCACATGATAAAAAGCAACGCAAATTCGATGCCATTGCAACAGTATCAAATTGGCGAGAGGGATAATTCGGAGAGCACGAAGTTTGTTTCAGCACGTCGTTGCCACGCGATATCGATTACGATCAGCAGGAATTCGAAACGAGCCGTTCTGTTTGTTTTATTCCAGCGACGGCCATTAATTTATTCAAATCATGACCAGTTTTAATTAAATTCGTTGCCGCTTTTCAACCACCTTCTTCTGTCTTCTGCTACTTCTTCTTTCTTTTCTCCGTTCTCGTTGGCGAACATAATCCACACCGGACGATGCATGTGAATAGCAATGAGACTATTCATCAACGATAGCAATCAATGAGCCTACGTAGTTCTGGCTGCTTACTGGTTAGTCTTACTGTAATTGCGGTGGTTGGTGCTGTACCTTTACCTTGAAGGTATTGACTTTACATTACTTTAGGTAGGCCTACACTTTATACTCTGTCTACTGCTACTTCAAGTACTAAAGTAAAAACTCTTCTTGGATTTATTTCAAAGTAAATCGCCCACAAGTATTTTCAGTTTTGTTGAAATTGTTGATGAATAGCCGAAGGAGAAACTTAATTTTGTACTTTCTGTAATGGGATATTATTCTACTAATTATGAAGACTCCGTTTTGCAGTGTTTAGGGAACAATTATTTTATTTACGAAGCGTCCGTCAAAGTGAATAGTTACCGTGACGCCACGGTGGGTTTGCAAACGTTTTATGTATCAGTGTTTTTGGTAAACTTGATAGAAATGCTAAAATCAAATGGAAGAAGTTCAAAAACAAAAATTCACAAAGACTGCCGAATTCCATATTGGTGATATCGATTGTATGTTTATAAAAATCTTCGAGATTCTCATTTAATACCTGTATGTAGGATACTACTTATCAATTGAAAAAAAAGATTCACATTGATATGAACGTGGAAATAGAATATACCATACTAAATATACCAATGTATTAATGTACCAATATTATTTGTACATTCTACATGACATGACTTGTAGTTGAGTTAAGTAATGGAGTGATCAATCCCTTTCTCCCAAACATTACATCCATTTGGTTTTCTTCAATTTGGACCAGATTTCAATCGATAATTCTGAAACCAGACTATCCCTCTCTCTCACACGTTACATTCACTTGCTTAACTTCGAAATAAACCGGAATGAACGATAGAGTTTCAAATAAAATATATGGCTCTATCATCAATTATAGTAATTTTAGCTGATATCATGCTTATCGGGATAAACAATCATGAATGAACTGCAACTGCAAGTATTGGCGTATCTCATTTATGTTCCAAAACCATTCCCTTTGTGCTGTGGTCAGGTCCATCTCAACATGCCTGCCAGATTTGAATGCATTCAGATCAATACATTTCAAGTTCGGCTGATAAATCAGTCAGTAATTGCCATTTTCCTCTAATACTATAAATACTGCATAATACAGTAGGCCTAGGTTACATGAGTATAAATGAATGGAGTGACTAAATATCAAAATTCAATATTGAATAATTATAATAATGATAATATACATTATTCATATTCCTTAATCAAATAAACTGCACTCGTGTACATAAAAAGAGATCTGAAGTAGGCTATTATATGATGAATCACGAAGTTTTCTAGTCACCGATCATATGAAATCAGCTCCTATGATAAATGGTTATGGCAATGGTAATGGTAATGGTAATGGCTCCTATGATAGTTGACTAAAATTCAAACCCAAGATTATTTTACAGCTATAACTGAATTCGATTTTTTGTAGAATCAGTTTCTTGAATCACATCTGAAAATAGAAATCCGGATTATTTAACAGTTTCATCGAACACAACTTGTTAGCTTTGAAATTATCCCCTATCTATCAGAAAGCTGTTACAATCCGTCATGTGCTCGTGGCTCGTGGCTTTTGCGAGTATTGATTGGTGAATTGAGTCAAAATGATGGAGTCGCAACGGCGGACACAATAAATTGCTGTCAACCGCGGCAGTTGCTAGTTCGGGTGTTTTCACCAGCAGATAGAAGACGAAGTTGAGCCACCACGCTGATTACAAATCAATGTCACCATTCAGACAAGGCGGCGTCACTCTCCAATGGACTACACTGTCCTACACCAGATTAATTTCGACTTTTCTTATAATAAATGAGCGAACCCCTAGTTGGAACTTCTGTCTTCTTCCCCATCATTCCTTTCACTCATCATCCCTTCCTTTTCTCCATTATAATTCTTCTTCCTAATCTTCTCCTTCGCCCTATTCTTCTCAATCATCTCCTTCTTCCTCTCCTTTCTATTACCTTCTTTGATTGCTACGTTAATAGTTGTCTGTGGTATCTTTATCATCTTCCTATTATTATTTTCATCTTTATTTGTTTAAATAAAATGCTACGATCCGAATTTCCTTTCTTATAATATAAGAGAAGCAAATACAGTACTTGAAGCAAATACAGCTCTTAAAATGTGTTATATTATTCTTCTCCTTCTCCTCCTCCACATCCTTATACTCCATTTCACTATTTATTCCTGGTTTTTGTTCCTTGATCGTTCGATTATACCTTATTCCTAGCCTCCAGGCTCCAGCCTTCTCGTTCGCTGCATCATGTTTTCGTATTTCGAAGTTTTACCTCGTTTTTTATTTGATCCAATACATTAACTCTTTCTTCAAGTTCTCTTTCTGAGTTTCACTGCTTTTCCTCAGTTTCTCTCAATTCTCAAATATTTCTTTCTCTCCCTCCGGCCTCCGCTTTCCTTTCTTCTCCCTCATTATTAACTTCCTTCAACGCTTCTTCTTCTTCTCTATCCTCTCCCTCTTTCCATTTTTTCGCCTGACACTAGCTTAGAAGGAAAGTTTTGGCTGTCGTGTCTCCATCAATCTTACACTGCGGTATTTTTCCCTGACCCTATAGCAAGAGTAATTGAATCCACTTAGTTAATTTGTTCTAACTAAGTCTGAGTCTGGAGTTTAATCATCTTCTTGAATACAAAAATGGTCTTACGGAGTTTATAAAATAAAAATTTAATTAGAAGTTATTCTTAATTCTCGTTCAACTATTAAAAATGATAATACCCTCGGCAAAATAGTCGTTCAAGTCTAATATTTCAGTATTCATCAGTTTTTCATTTCAACTTTATTGAATATACAACTTTCTTGTATGAAACAATCTTCTGACTTTCTATGACATTTTCGCCCACCCAGATTCAGGATTTCTATAGTGAAAGAGTTCGAAAGTTGAAACATCCCGAACCATAACATAATATATTCTAAAAAACGGCCACAAAAAGCATACCAATTTTCAATAGGCCTATGAATAATATGTTTCGACAAAGGCGGCAAGACTCTTACAACTTTACATAGAAGAGGTGGAAAAAGTGTGAGGAACATTCCAATTCCAAACCTGGAACACATCCAAACAGTGTTCTCAATTCCAGTTATTGCTAATTGTCCTGGGAAACATCCCATTCTCTTTATGTTTGTCACGCTAATTTAAGGAGCAATGAATTGGCTTGCACCCAAATCCCTGGTATACCTGGAGAAACTGTAACCATTCTTCAACTTTATTGACCCAAGCTGTGTAATGGAACTCTGTAATTTACGATTCTACGTTATTATGTTGAAAACATTCAGGTCTTACTTTACAGAAAGAAAATCACCCTTCAACTGAAATAGGAGTTATTATGAGTCGTAGAGTCTTATTCGTATTTGAATTGGAGTTTAATTATTTCAATTTGCTTTAAACCAGAGCGAAGAAATTGTCTTATCACTTTTGCAATATCACGAAGAAAATAGAAAGATTTCTCTTGCGAGTGATTCTAATGTAGTGAACAACTACTATTGTAGTACATAGTAATTTCACAGTACAAGTGGATCTTCTACATCAAGGAGGAACAAGGTGCAACCCCCCCATTTCTATACTGTTTCTATAATTTTGATCGAATTTCAGTCAAGCAGGTTTCGCAATAAGTACAACATCACCAAAACACATGACATAACATTTCATTCACATGAAATATCATTAAAGCTGTTTCTCTTCGTATTTTTCTACATCACTTTTTTCGTACTTTTACAGATTTAATATTATGTATGAGATAAATTTTTCCAAGAGAGAGGTTAGAAAGAATACATTCATATGAATTGCTTTTTTATTGTTCGTACAATATTTTCCCAACTGCAGAACATTTTCACAGTCCTGAATTTATAAAATCTTGAAACTGAGACTGGAAATATCAGTTTCGTTACTTGATTACATTCCCGTATATTCTAAAGACAGTGTTCAGTGAGTTCTCGAGTAACGTGATACTGAGGCTGCTTTTGTCACAGCGACAAGTTTATTTCTAGTTTTAAGAACATGAAGTAAAACGTATCTCTCGACCACCTGTGTCTTCTATGCATCATATGCGGTCACAGTTACAAGCTTCGTCCTGTTCGGATTCTATTACACTAGGAAGAACAAAAACAGGAGACAAATGCTGGAATCATTAGAATGTCACTATTTCTTCTGTTCTTCTATATTTTTTTAAAAAGAAATCTCATAAATATTTAATATAAGGCTTTTTACACTGATCTACGACAGGTTCGTAAAGATGTCTAGAAAATTAACAAAAAAACACTCTCATCAATTCCATCTCCTTATAGCAAATAAAATTTATGTTTAAAGGATAGGAAAATGCTGTTGAGGCTAATTAAGTACTGGGTAGGCCAACTAGGCGCGCGCCTAGGGGCCCGCACCACAAAAATATTGAGAAAGGAGATTAATTTTTTAGAACTTGGTAACCTTCTTTCTAGCAAACTAAATGGTCACTCAAACTGTGTTATATAATCTGTATCTGTTGAATGTAATGTATCTGTTCAATAATAATAATAGCAGTGCCAGACATGCCAGGTCGGCTAGTCGGCGATCGCCGACGGCCCTCGGCCCTAGGGGCCCAGAGGGCCCCAAGATACCCTCAGCACAAAAAATGAAATTTTAATCGGCTGCAAAGAAACGAGAAATTTTGTATTAAATTTCAAATTTAATAAGAAGTAAATGATTTTATAATAAATACTATGATAATTCAGATAACAGATTTTTCCAGACTTTCAAGGCCGTTGATTAGACTCGAGGGCCCTTTGAATGCTGAGAAGCTTTCTTATATTATAAACTTCTGTGAGGTCCTCGAGTCTAGTGCTCAGTAACTGAGGCCGAAAATTCTCATTCTGAATCTGCCTATAGGACTGTGAATATTGAATTGACTAGTTTCTAATAAAGGACTTGAAGTGTGTAGACTATGCTACTGATATTCTTCTACATGGCAACATAGTGATATCATAGCTTTTTAAAAACAAATTGAATATTCTCAAATTTTTTAATGTATTTGCATCATCAACACCCTCAACACTCTAAATTCAGGAACGTTGAAAGTATCATGCCTGAACTGTCTCAACCAATAGCAGACAAGTATTCTCGAATGTTGTAAACTATTGCAGGGGCCGTGGCCAGAGACAAGAATAGTTCTTGCTTCCCTCTCCATTTTCATAGGGAATGAAGCATTCTGGTGGCGTAGCCTATGGCTTAACCAATAGCAGACAAGTATTCATGAGTCGGCCACCTGTTGAATGTCGAAAACTACTGCAGGGGGCGTAGCCAGAGACATAAATTGTTTCTGCTTCCCCCTCCATTTTCTAGTAAATGAAGCTTTATGGGGGCGTGACCTCAGGCTCAACCAATAGCAGATAAGTATTCTTGAGTCGGCCACCTGTTGAATGTTGAAAACTACTGCAGGGGGCGTGGCCAGAGACATAAATCGTTTCTGTTTCCCCCTTCATTTTCTAGCGAATAAAGCTTTCTGGGGGCGTGGCCTCAGGCTCAACCAATAGTAGACAAGTATACTTGAGTCGGCCACCTGTTGAATGTCGAAAACTACTTCAGGGGGCATGGCCAGAGGCACAAATTGTTTCTGCTTCCCCCTCCATTTTCTTGTAAATGAAGCTTTCTGGGGGCGTGACCTCAGGCTCAACCAATAGCAAATAAGTATTGTGGTGATGCAAAACCCACTTCTTGAACCTAAAATTAATTATTGGATTAATTAACAAGCCACTGACACTTAATATTCACATTTATTGATGACATATTAATCACAATTTAAATCTCAATTGAATCATAAAATCACAATTTAATTAATTTGTCGAATACATCGCTCAATAATACATTGCAGCCTAAATGCTATCATTACGTTGTTTACATTTTATTTATTGGTTAGAGTGACTTGATCCTGCCTAAATTATTTTGGTGTTATCAGTCACCAGCACATCACTCATCACTTTCAATATAGAACAAAGTGCTGCTCTACAAGCAAATCTTCAAACCTGTTTGGACCTATGGCATTCAACTATGGGGCTGCACCAAACAGAGCAACATCACCATCATACAGCGATTCCAGAACAAGGTGCTCAGAAACATCGTTGATGCTCCCTGGTACGTGCGAAACAGCGACATCCATAGAGATCTAGGAATAAACCTCGTATCCTGTGAGATTAAGCGCTATGCAGAGAGTCATGAAGCACGGCTCCACCAACACAACAACGTCGAGGCAATCCAGCTGCTAGACAATGGTGCGGAGTCTCAAAAGGAAGAAACCATTTGAATTAGTGTAGTGCAAGTGGTATATCCAGTGAAAAAAAAGCAGATCAGTGTTTGAGTGAAACATAGCTTAAGTAGTACAGTTAATAGGTGTACATAATAATTATTATCAATAGCAGTAAGAAATTCTATTGAGAATTTCGCTGTATTTTATTTATGATTTGTAAGATAGGTTAGATAAAATTTGCTCATTAGTCTCAAGACTAGATAGCAATAGTAACGTATTAAAAAAAAATCCGTCACCAGCTGATTGCAGGTATACCCTTTATCTACCTGTTAATGTTCTATTTTGTCATAATCTGTGTTATTTTGAAATCTGTTCATTCCCCTTGCTACTGCTTATTAATTTATCATTTTGCTTTCCTGCTCGCGTGACCAATAATTTAAATTTAATTTTGCTTCACTGTTTAATTTTGTTCACCTGCCAACCACATCCCTGAGCCTAAAACCACATGGACATTTTCCTATTGGTGGAAATCTTTGGCACTGGGATGTGATTGGTCAGGTGAAGGTCACGTGAGCTGATTTTTTCTAGAATATTCTTAATTTCAGCTTCCTAGTACCGGAAGAGAAATTAAGTAATACTTGGAATTGAGCTAGCTGGCCAAAAAGGCCACCGATTCCTGATCTCTTTTGTTAAATGTTTTCGATGTAATTTGAATGTTAATCCGAATGTCCCTGAAGAGTACAGTAGCTGATCCAGTTTCTGCGCCCTGTAATTAATCATTCTAGTCTAAAATAACGACGTGAGAAATTTTCGATGTGGAGGTTTCAACATACTCGTCGCCATTCATCGTCAGTGAAATAGTGTGCTAATATAAAGTGATTTGCTGAGCTCAGCGCGACGATAAAAGGGTGAGCCGTATCTATTATATCAACTGAATAACTTACGTCGATATTCAATTCAAATACTTTTATTTGTATTAATTGTAAAGAGAACGCAGAGACTTTCCTATATTCACTGCATATCTTAGGCGAAAGCCCAACATTCAAATTTCGAACAGAACTTTCTCAATTTTTCCAATTATTAATTATCATTCAAATTATCAACAACTTTTCACAATTGGTTTTTACCCCACATATTTTCTTATTCTGTCATTTGTCAAATATCGTTCTTTAATTGTATCAATAAATTTCTGTATTATTATTAATCTAGCAAGTTTATTCTATTTCCGCTCAAACCTACATAGCCTACCGTATAATACTTTATTGGCTACATGCCATCTGATATCTTGAATTTGACAATGATCCAGAAGGACTTGTCCAATAATTATTGAGTCTTGCTGAATTCTGAATTGGAAATTCAGATCCTTTGCTGCCCTGGACGGCTTCATAATTTTGAACTGCTGGTTTCAAAGCCACAGTGTGGATTTATTTAAAATATTTATTAATAGTATTATTATAATTTTAAGACTCTGCTTGCTGATTGCTGGTTGCGACTCTGTGGCTTACTGTTTTTCAATTCATTTGAGCAGGAATAAGGTATTGTATTGCTTATTTATTACCATACTTATTTTCTTTGCAATCATATCTTGGTCTAAAATTAAAGTAGAGTGTTTTCGATCTGATGCCTGCTTAAATGTATTGAATTATAGTCACAGAGCGACCCACTGTCCCACCTATAACTTGCAGCAGCTAGCTTTGGAGATATTTTCCACGGAGGACTTGAAATCGCACACCAACGGCTACAGTATTCAATTAATATCAATTGCTGATTCTCATTCAAGGCAAGGGGTTCTTAAATTCGTAAATAAAATTATATTTGTTAATTTTTGTGCCTACTGCTTGAATGTGAATCATTCTTATTTCTATGTCTGTGATATTGACAGCGTTGAATTGATATTGGAGCCATTCTACTGACAGCATCCGGCGCTTTCATCAAATATTAAATTATTTCAGGTACATTTAAGCCCAATCATCGATCTCAACCCAAATGTCATTCGACAGTATTCTTGAGTCGGCCACCTTTTGAATGTCGAAAACTACTGCAGGGGGGCGTGGCCAGAGACATAAATCGTTTCTGCTTCCCCCTCCATTTTCTGGTGAATAAAGCTTTCTGGGTGCGTGGCCTCAGGCTCAACCAATAGCAGACACGTATTCTTGAGTCGGCCACCTGTTGAATGTCAAAAACTACTGCAGGGGGCGTGGCCAGAGAGTTCACCATTATTCACAATCACATATTATACAGCATATTTGATAGATGAGAAATTAATACAGTAAGTTTACAAATAATGGAACTAATAATAATTAGTACTCTTTTGGGCTTAAACGCGGGAAAAATCTTTCTTCAGGCCACTTTCATTTAGGCTGAGGCCGCACTGCCGGTGGGTAGAGCCTGGAGGGTGGAGGGTAGTTCCGGTAGTTGGTAAATCTATAGAACGTACACACCATCCACAGTAATACATCGTATGAATGGTATGTGTTCAGCCGCCATCTTGAAATTCTTAAATATGGACAACATAACCTCAAAAAACAGAATGACGTCATACCATTCATACGATGTATTACTGTGGATGGTGTGTATGTTCTATAGATTTACCAACTACCCTCCACCCTCCAGGCTCTACCCACCGGCAGTGCGGCCTCAGCCTGATAGCTATTTCTGTTTAGGGCCGTGACAAGAAGTATGAAATTGTAGATATTATTGCTAAGGTGTTTTGATAGTGAATAATAAATTATTGTCATAAATTATATACTTTGGCCGTTCGAACTATCAACCTACCAAAATTGGCAGTTTGGCACTTTTAGATTTAATGGAAGTTAAATTCAAATTTGAATCAATAAAATAAAAATTAATAAGAACTCAAGCTTGAAAATCGAAAAAGTTGTTCTATCGGGATCAATTTTGCAGAGTATGCAAGTGAAAATTTGCTAGTGAAAAGACTGCAACATTGAAATAATGAGTTGTACTGTATAATTTTAAATTTCATCCCAATCTCAAAGTTAACGAGTTATCGATAACTCATCATGAATCTTTCTTGAATTTGTAATTCAAATTATATAGACTATCATTATCAATATTTTATGCTAAGAAATAAATACCTATTTCTCATTCCTCATTCAATGGACATGAATAAGCCTTTTGAACTAAATTTTTACAAAGTTTCCCGGGGGAGGGCACCCGAAGCACATCCCCCTCCGCTTAGCTGAGAGGGTACACCCCCAGATCCCCTCATAGGGGCCCGCACAACAAGCTGCTAATTGTACTGCTGCCATACATAGATTTTCCGTCACATTGAATAATATCATCTTTGAAAATAATAGCGCATTTCATGACTAGGACGAGAAGGATACATTGTTGGGTGCTTGAGCATATTTCATTTTTCCTCTCTTCAAAGTTTTTCAAAATTTTCAAAAGTCTAGTAAGAAAAATAATGGATACACAACATACAAATTGACAGGTAGTTTCAGAACCTCTTCAATCGTAATTACAACAAAATGAATTCAATGGAGGTATGATTAGCAACATGTAAAAACAAAAGGCTGAAATCCAGAAGTGCAAGTAACGTTCAAATTATTGACAAAGAGGCTGAGCTGTTGGAGGCTCCCTGTTGCAGAGTAAGCAACAATATTGTCTCAACAAAACAAAACATTTCAAAAAGAAATTTCGCTCGTCGCCCCAAAGGATTTCTAATATTCTCCAGGTACTTCGTGTTGAAATGAGGAAGGCTTCGTTGAAAAGTGTCTGTTACAATTTTCATCACTGTAATGGTGGCGTGGATAGGAAAAACTATGCAAAATTGTTATTTTCGAGTGTGAAGAGCGTTCCTCTTGGGTTCTGACATTTTGTACAATTCGAAGGAAGCTCGCCAACGACGAGAGAATTTTATACTTTTTTTATCTTTACAACTCCATTGACCCAGTTCTCGTGCTTTGGTCAAAGGCAGCTGGAAACGGCAGTAAAAAAGGAAAGAAAAGAAGAAAAGAGGGCGGATTTTTCCGGGCTTATTTACTTCGATGGAAACATTCCTCCGGGACAGGACTCTCATTGGCTACTGAAATACTCAGCTTCTTTGAAACTAGACGTTTTTCTTGGCAACCCGCCCTTGCCTTCAGTTATCATTTCCCCCACCCCTCCATACCTAACTCCCACTCGAAAGCCAGTAATCAAATAAGCTTCACTGACTAAGTAAACTTCTCTGTTAACAATTGCGGTTCTCAACAGCTGAAGTTTATGATCTACGTTGCAAGTTGTCTCAGACATGCAACTCAATTGAATTCAGTTGAGACAATGTCATTGTGTGTCTGTGGCTCAGAAGTTAAATTATCGTTGAGTGTATATCTGTAATGTTGTGGTTGAATTGACTCAGGCTGGTACAGTTTGTCTGGAATTATATTGCATAGAATAGAGATTTCCTTCCATCATCTTCGATGTTGCTGAATACCATGAATGCTTCTAACCCACATAATACGATCAATCAATTCAATCACATTAACATTTAAAATGATTTATACACAACTATATGCTTGTGATTAACATAAGAATACCATACTTATATATACTTATACTATATACTTAGTTTTTTTTAAATTTTTTTAACGTACCTTACACTGAACTCATTCACATATTATTATATGAATTGGCGTATTATATTTTGTTACTGTTTCCAATCCTAACTTAGAACGGGGTTATCTAACTTCAGCACGACAGTCCGGTGTCAAACCCACTATTATCTCTTATCTCTTATCTCCTATTCTCCTAATCTTCCCTTTCAACCCACACTTTCTCCGATTGTCAAATAATCAATTCATTCTTTCTCTTTCACTTTTCTTCTCTTTCAATTCATACTTTTCTGCTTTCTATGGTTATTCTTAATGATTTTGATCATGAAATCACAGAAGAATGTTACGATACGTTACTGGTTGATGACATCACTACATTTGACCCTGAGGCATATACAAAAAATCATACATGAGTGGTATTAATATAATACAGTTGAATATTCGTACTATTAGAAGGAATTTTGACGAATTTGCTTACTTAATTCTAAATAGCAAAACTACTTTCCATGTTATTGTTCTCACGGAGACATGGATTACAGATGATAACTATTTCGATTTCGATATTGATGGATATAGCGTACTCAATTAGTCTAGTAAGTTGAATAAATGATATGGTATTTGTATATTTTTCAAAGATTCATTAAACGTCACCAGAGTAAATTACAGTATGGATGAATGCAATAGCATTATGCTAAATATATCTCAGCCTCTGAAGAATGTGGATATAACTATTTTCGCATTTTACAGATTTAGAGATTATACACTTTTTTAGAGATCATAGGAATATTATAATTCTTGGGGACCTCAATATAAATTTAAATTCCAACAATAAATACACAGATCATTATTTCAACTCGATGTCTTCCTATGGCTTTAGGTCTTACATTAATAAAGCAACTAGAGTTCACTTGAATTCATCTTCTTGCATTGATCACATTTTCTTTAAAACCCGAGATCTTAAGGATAACGACATGTTGGGAACTATTTTTAAAACCAATATAACAGATCACTATTCCACTTGCCTACTTATAAGTTTACCTCTAACAAACAGTAATAATAAAACCCAAATCCAAGAGACATAATAAACTTTGATACACTTTTTAAAATGTTAGAATCTGAAAAGTGGGTGAATATATATGACCCCCTCAACGATGCAAACAAATCAACTGACTTTCTAATAAACAGATTGCATAACTTTATTCAGATCGCTTCTCAAATCAAATCAAATCAAATTTATTTATTCTTTGTACAATTTACATCGATTATCTTTACAAAGACACAATACAAGAAAATCATTGTACAATAGAATAAGCTCACAAGACTTTTCATCTGTTCGTGAGCTTTAATTTTAAATTAAATAGACATATGAAAATTAAATTAAGAAAAATAATAAAGTAGTTCTGCTTCTACTAAAAAGCCCATCCCAAATAAGATAAAACCATTAAAAAATTGGATTACAAAAGGACTTATCCAATCTATCCGCACCAGAGATAAAATGCATAGAACTCTTACTAAACAACCTTATAATATCAATCTTAAAAAGGAATATACAGATTACAGAAACAGGGAAACAAACTCATCAAACTATATAAAATAACGTATTACCGAAAAAAATTTCAGACGCTAAGGGTAACAGTAATAAAACCTGGAGTTGTATCAACGAACTGTTAGGCAAAGAAACGAAACTTATATCCCCAAAAATCGACGCAGATGTACTTAATAAACATTTTGCCGATGTGGGTAAAATATATGCGGAAAATCTTAATTTAAAAAACAACAACCCACCATCTCACACTAGTTCAGATTCAAAAATAAACTCTCCAAACTCTTTCTTTCTGTATCCTACTGATGAAAATGAGATTTTAAAATTAATTATTCCTTTGAAAAATACTTTGAACGCTCTCAGTATCTGACCTTGGATGGTAAAATGAGTACCATTAATTTATCTGATTATGGATTGCCTCAGGGGACAGTATTATCTCCAATACTGTTCCTGATCTATATCAATGATATGCTTAGAATGGGAGTTGAAAACTGTAAAATTTTGTCCTATGCAGATGACACCACCCTCGTTTTTTCGGCTAATTCCTGGAAAGACATGAAGGTCATCTGTGAAACTGGTCTAAGAAAAATTTAAAATTATCTGGATGAACACACCTTAACGTTGAACTCGAAGAAAAGTATTTATTTAACTTTCTCACCTAATAAGTCGGGCCTCCCTGGAAATCTTAATGAGCTAAAAATTCATTCCTTTTTGCTGAATGTCAATGGAGCCTGTGACTGCCCTAGCATAAAAGGTGAAAAAAATACAAAGTTCCTAGGTATTATCCTTGACCAACACTTGAGGTGGGACGCACATATTAACAACTTATGTCGCAGGTTAAGATTTTTTATTTACAAGTTCTACAATATCGGCATGCTGAGAGATAGAGATATTGCTCGATTGGTATACTTTGCTTATGGCCAATCGGTCCTGCAGTATGGAATCATTGCCTGGGGTGGAGCCAGAAATGTCCATCTCAATAAATTGTTCATTACACAGAAATTTTTAATTAAAGCTATATCTTCCAAACCCAGACTGTACCCAACTAACGATCTATTTACCGATTTCAAAGTTTTAACCGTTAGACAGCTGTATTCAAAAAGCCTCATCCTTTATATCATGGAAAATAGAAACATATTCCATCCCCGTGTGACTCAATATAATTTAAGACCATCTAGTATGACCTATAATTTTGACCGTACTGTTCTCGATGTATGCTGTAGACAATTTGTACTTGTGGCAAATAAATTAGTCAATTTTCTTCCTGGTGATGTACTGAGTATTGCAACTACTTATAATTTGAGGAAGATTACAGATAAACACATAATAGATTACAAGCTTGATGAGAAACTATTTCAATAACGTTAGGTACTAAATTAATATATTATGTCCTCCTTTCGTATCTTCTATTAGAACATCGAAATAATATACTTTTTCTAATCAAAGTAAAAGCTTATTTATTAGATGCAATATTAAAACATAAAAATTTCTATGCTCTTGATTAACGTGTCTCTTCCTTCTTAGTTTTTTCTTTCTCTTTCTTTCCTTTCTATTCATACTCTTTAACATTCAATTCTGAGTTCTCCTTACCATTTATTTTTCCCAACATCATTTTTGCTTTATATTGATTTCTACATTTTCTGACTCAAATCTGCGCACAGGATCATCACCAGTGCAGGTATTAATATTTCCTTTTAGTTACGGTAGTAAACTTGTTTGCATAGATAAGCATTCATATTATGTATTTTATATTTTTTGCTCTGTTTACATATCTCATTAATTGTTTGTCTTTGCTGTGATTGTATTATTATGTTTTGTTCTGCTTATTTTTGGGAAATAAATCATTCATTCATTCATTCATACTGAGAGTGTTATTTTTCATCTCTCATCATCCAAATTTATTGATTGACTTATCCTGTTCTGTGAACATTCTTATCCAATCTAAATGTGGTAGGTACCAATTATACCACATTATCCTCCACTAGTTTTCTATTTCACTATTTTCTACTGGCCGGGCTGGAGTAGTTTTCCCGTCTTGCCGGAGTGTCTTCTTTGCTTGGATGGACTGTATAGTTTAGTGAATATGAAACTGGCAACCAGCTGGTAGGCCTAGGCCCTTCATAGGGCTGTTGCGCCATTGACAAACAAACAAACAAGTTTTCTATTCCAAATTTCATGAAATTAATCTCGGCTAAGAACCAGAATGTGGAAGATCAACTTTCGCGCTCAAATTTCTGAGATAAACGATCGTTTTCAGAACGTTCCGGAAGAATCCGGAACAAATTTGATATAAGAAAGTATCTGAAAATATCATTGCTTATTATGATCCTCATATTGCAAGTTTGAACATATCACGATTCTCTACGATAATATTATACTCTATGAATGTTTATAGCTTCTCTATATGTTCACATTCGATATGCAATCGATTGAAGTGTCGATTCCGAGGGCATTCACGTATTTATTCAGGAGAGAAACGCAGTGCATAGCAGCAGAAATGGGGTCGGCACCTGGATAAAACGATAAATAGAAGAGGTTGTTCCGCTTATTTCCTCGTCGAGCATTTTCCATATTCTCCGAGAAAGAAAGGATTAGGAGGGTGGGAGGTCCGAGGGGGGAATGGAGCTGTTATCTTTGTTTATGTGATAAGAGCGAGCGTTTTGGTTGAGGCATCGTTTGCACCGGTAGCCCACACATACTGGAGGATAGAGAAAGAGGGTAAAAGAGGAATCACACATTCTATGAGGAGGATGGAAAAAGAGAGTAAGAGTGGGATAATATATGAGAGTGAGAGGGAACGAGATAGAGAAAGAATGAGAGAGCTTGAGAAAGAATGTAAACACTGCAAAACGAAGGAACTGGGCCGCTGCCTCACATCAGCAAATCCCTCCACTCGGCCGCCTTATCTTCTCTCCATACTCGAGCGAGCCTCTTCAATCCAATTTTCCAGCCATAAAAGTAAACGCTGAAAATGGTGCGGGCATCCATCCCGCCACCACACAAACATAACACAAACGAGCCCTGAGCTGCCAGCTATTTTATCGCAAGAATTACCCGATTCAGCTTAATATTTAGCCTATTTATTATCTTTGATTTTATCACGAGTCAAACTCATGATTGCGGCCGGATGTGATTAGTGGAGTGTTGTATGGTTTCGAGCTCCAACTGGCTCAGTCAACTCCTTTTAACAATTCTTTTGTCATATTTTGAGAACCTCTGCATAACAGTAGTGTTTACATTTTTACAATAATGAAATATTGAGGGTATAGTTCGGAATTAAAGTATGAGGTTCATGATTATGTTTGCAAAATATATGATTGTATCATTATAAAATTGAAGTGGATCACAAGTATGGACTTTGAAATGATGATCGGGATCCATTCGATTTTTTCAAAAAATCTTCTGTAATATGGTGAAAATTGAGTTGTTGTATTATTGAAGTTTTATTTTTGTGTGCATGTAATAAATTATTTTTCAGGTTGATGAACTTTTAGATTTAAGCAAACTTTTTACATGAACTACGGTTTGGATTAGAATTGGTAACGTTAAATAGAAAATTGCTAACTTGCTGAAGCTTACTTGTCAAAATTATTGTTGTTGGTGCATTCCCAAGTACTGGTTTCAATTTTGTAACCAAAAATGCTACCTTATTTGGAAGTGTACCAATAGGAGAATGACCCTTGGAATTTTCGCTGGGAATTAGTCCTGACTCCACGCGTAGAGTGGTTGGAGGGGGAATGATTTCCAGTGCTAATTGAGGAGTTCGATTTGAAACACGGAGCTGTAAACATCAATATGTAGAGTGAACAGGCCTCGGCTCTCTGAAGGGGGGTTTCCCTTCAGATGGGCAAAATTGTCAAGATTTTGATGTCCAGTAAACATTGTGATTTGATCTTTAGTTCTAATTCAAATTAAAGTTTTAAAGTTGTTAGAAGTGAAATTGGGGGTTTAGTTTCTTTAATTTGAGAGTCAAAGTAAAGTATGGAAGTGTCTGTGAATATTCGTGTGTTTTAATCATAATTTTGGTGAGTGCCAAACATTTGTTCTTTTTCTTCTCTAGCTCAATTTGAAATATAATTAGTAGAACTTTGACCGAGGCCTAAATTATTAAAGTAGCAAGTTAGCAGTTTGATCAAATTACGTTGTTTTTCTCTCAAAATTTTAATATGTGACATGATTCAAAAAGTTTTATAATTTTTTTAATAGAGTTCAATAAACAATTCAATTAACCATTCTAATAATTCTTATTTAAGTTCCTTACTCGTAGTACTAGTTGCTAAAATAGTTTTAAAAATAATATATTATAATCTAGGCATTTGAATGAACGGATCCACAATCAGGCTCCCAACCGATCAGGATTTCGTTACATTTAGTTACAGGAAAATTTATTTGATATTAAGTTAATTCAAAAATAGTATAACTCAGCCCAGTCATTACACTTCATTCACAATTTCAAGAAAAAACAAAATCACACTTCTTAAATAAATAATAAATAAAAATAAAAATCAAGGAGCATTTGAAAACTTGTCTGTGATGTAATTTAATTTTCATGGTTTTTAAAGGTTAGGTACTTAATTTTTATTTTCATTTATTAATTTGCTGTGTGAATTTTAATTTTTCATAATTTTTGTACAGCAATGATCATAAGGCCGTCTCCCGTCTGCTAAAGAATTCAGGTATGATTGTGAAGAATGATAATTCATTGATTGGATGCTCCATGGTTCGAGTTTTCATCCATTAGTAGGCTATAGAGAACTTAGTGGGCGCATGTTACTTGTAGTTATGTCATGATACAAGTACAAGTTGACTTAAGAGTATTGATGAATGATAATGCTAACAAAGTTATAATTTTTTTATCATATTTCCCGTTGAACCAATTGACTATTTCCTTTTGGTTATGCTAATTTTTAAAATTATCTTTGTTTTTTTATAGATTGCAACTGGAAGCTGATAATTCTGGGTGAGTTCATCATAGTATCATCTCAAACTTCCTATTATTATCATTTCAAATTTGCGAACCTTTGCCTTCCGGGCAACAAAGCAGCATCGGAGAATGCCTAAGTAGATAAAAAATCAAGTACTGCATTTCAATTACTTCAATCTTAATGTATGATGAATTCATTATTCATCCATTCGATGAAATCATCAAATTGACAGTCAACCGGCAAATTCCCTATATTTTTGAGGTCCAGTTCAATTCAGCCCGAAAACCCTGAATTAATAAATTATATTAAAATATTATATTTTCCATTAACAATCTTTGATTTGATTTGATCTTCATAGGCTTGTTCCAAGTTTATATTGTTTCCAGAATTTTATGAACACAAAAATTGACGAATAATGACGCTAAAGAATTGACTATGTTCTCACCACAATACAACCATGAATAAACCATGAGGTGATGACTTGAAAAAATGATGAACTCCATGTTGAGTTCTCATAGGATTAACGGTACTTGAGAGTTACAAAATGGAGAATGAGATTATTCAAATCATACAAATTCCCCTTCATTCTGGATTTCTGACATTTCGTCTTCCGTGGTTCCATTTGGCCAAATTTATGGACTGTAATAGTATAAAAGATGGCAGATTTTTTCAAGCTGTGATTCATGGGGCGGAGATCGAAATGTGTGCGTATTCCAAGGCAGTGAATCTTTTATTCAATTTGAATAATACAGTACTTCTGCAAAGATGTAGCTGCAAACCTAATATTTCATAACTTGTGTCACCGCAGTTTTAGGCCATGTCAAAAATACAGCCAGTTCCTCGCCTGCAAGGAGTGTCGCCAGTTGAATTCAATATTTCTCGTGAACGTGTGAAGAAATGTGCTGCATTATGAAAAATGGCGTGGTCTTTCTTTCCTGCTGCGTTGACGTGAAAAATAGTAACCGCGTTTTATAAAAATCTCCTGCTGTCATTTCGAATGGGAAAGGTTGCTATAAGAAAGTGAATATTGGTGAGAAAGAAACGAAAGAGGTACCAAATTAATGATAATTATTTATGTAGAGATTTTTTAGTTTTAAGAAAAGTTTTCATGAATTCACAGAACAACGATTCTTGTTTTTTAGGTCGTTAGATTTCAGATTTTCATTGACTTCTGAACATCACCATCCCTTTTATATTTTCAAAGCAAGAAATATACTACTGAGAGAAATGGAGTTAATTGTTTTCGGTTGGCTACTATAATTTTATTCAATACGAACATTGAAAATAGAAGTGGATTTTTTATTTCTGATCTGAACTAGAATTACCATTCAAGAATTTGATCTATAACAACAATGTTTTCACTAAAGAAAACATCACTAGAAAGGTATCTACTACATATATTACATCAAATATATACTGCATATATGTATCAAAAGTTCAATCTATTAAAATTCTTTTAATTATGTAAAATATTTCCAAAGTGATTTATTAATCATCTTCGTGCTGAGAGTTTTAGTAACTCCTGTATTCTTGCTTCAAACATTGTTTCTTGATGCTATAAACTCATGTCTCTTTCAAAACATCTATAGAATTTTCTTCACATTTTTTAGTATTAACTCATTAAATTCCATTTACTTACAACTCCAACAATAATCCCTACCACAATACAAGTAGAAGATAATAAGTGATTTTTTAAGGGGAATTTGAAGCCATTCTGCCAATCTTTCATTTTAACACAGTCGTGCATATGGTAGAATGAAAATTTCAACTGCACAGGGATGTGAGATAGGATGCGATGACGTATAACCATCCCCCAGTAACTGGATTACAATCCATTTGGGGCGTTCATCAGCCTCAAACGAAGAGGTCAAAGAACGTGGCCGCGAAAGTTGAAGCGATCGTAACTTTTCGGTCGCCATTTTGGTCTGGCATAATGAAGTAGATAGTTGGAAGGATCGCCGGCTTTTTATGAAAATTTAGGAGAAAGAAGTGAGCCGTTTGATTAAACGCGAGGAGAAAGGATTCGCCAAAAGCGCTTATCATCATTTTCAGTTAGCTGAAGAATAAATTCTGAATTAATGAACCCCGCCCAAACAAATACGCATCGTTTTCTTCTCTTTTTCGGGTAATTATTTAATTAAGAGGGGATGAGTCTGCCTGAAAAGGCTTGTTTCTTCTCATCTACTCGGAATTTTTAAAGCATTCTGCGTCAGGGTTTGAGCTTAACCATGGAAAAATAATACTTGTACTTTTTTATACATGGAAGTGGTATTTCAAGCCAACAGCCTATGATAGCCTAATGTTTAAAACAACTTTTCTTCGGATGATAATTTGGAACGAAAGCAGAGCATGGATTATTACACTTATTACTTATGATCAATTTGTGTCCGGTACGACATACCTCAGAGGGAGAGTTGATGATTTTAATTTTATATTTAAATATGGGAAAATTTCGATAAAAATATAAAACTAAAACTAAAATCACTCTAATAACGAGTTTTGAGAAATTAATCTTCTATTCCAACCCGGACACTCTCCCCTAGGTTCTCCCCTTTCTTACCGGACCTTCAATTTCACCAATTAAGCACTGCTTATGAAGATTGCTACACATGATATTGTAAAAAATATTGTGAATTGCTTTTGAAATCGAACTTTAAATTCATAGCCTAATGAAGGCACAAATTCATCTGAACAAAATATTTGAACCACAAACGACAAAAGTTTTTAAAATACACAATTTTATCTCATCTTCGTTTCAACAACGTTGAAATGGATAGTTGAGGCTAAATAAAAATTATCAATTTTATAACAGTTAAGTACAACAATATTTATATAGGCGAGGTTTAGAGCGTGATAAACGTAAGGGCAAGCGTCAAGGTGAAACCTCGATTACACTATAAATCTGCCCTGAATGGAGCTTAACAGGCCATAAAGCAACAAGTACAGAGGACTCTACATATTTGGTGTCAAATTTCCAAAGAAGCTTGAATGAGCAACATGCTGTAATCACTGGCGGCTCGTGCCCACGAAACAGGTGAAGTGCCCGTATCTTTTACTGTACAGCACTTCACCTATTTCGTAGGCACGAGCCACCAGTGGCTGTAATGCAGGCAGGAGAGACTGGCCAAACTACGGTTTCATTTTCAGAGGAGCATGTATGAGCAACATGCTGAAATGCAATGGACCAAACTCAGGTTTCGAACAACGTGACAACAGGAATGCATGCCCGGGTATAATAGATGTGTTGCAAATACCTCTACAATGGAGGCCTGTGTTGAAAGGCCTGTGTTGACCTATATTTCCATTTTACAACACAGGTATGGGGTGAGTGATGGACTTGGGAAATGCGGGAAAACTTTGAAGTGGTGGCAGTGTGGTGAGGCAAGTGAAGTGCCGGCCTAACGTTATGACCTTGTCTTCTCTTATATTGTTCTACCTATTTTCTTCTTCATTTTCTTCAATCCTTTTCCTTGCCCTTCTGCTTCTTTTCGTTCTGCTTTTTCCTATTCAGCTCATCATTACTATCCAGTTTTATCGTCAACCTTCACGCAATTATTTATCATCACTTTTATCCATTTATGTCATAGTCTCAACCCTTAATGCTCAATCTCAAATCTTCTCACCATTCTCTTCTAGTTTATTCATGTCTAATTTTTTTATCATTTCCTTCCTGCTCCTTTTCATCAGTTCTTCTTAACGTAATGATTGCCCTTTTTCCATTTACTTTTTCTCAATAAATTCATTTTTTCTCATTTACTTCTCCCAGTTACTGTGCATTTATTATTTTTAATCTCCTTGTTACTTTTCCTACGTTTCTGTTCTTACATCTTGTACTAGAATAGTCACATCTTCTTCTTTTGTATGTCCCTACATAGACAGACCACACATCAAACTGGCTCTTTCTTCGCACGCACAACCATAAAATGTAACGCACTTCACTTCATCCCCAAAATGCATGTCTACTTCTGGCCAAACTTTGTTCTTTCACCCTGCTACATGATGTTTGCACGGAAAATGCTTTTCAGGAGCAATGGAATAAAGATCAACATCCTCCAAGTGCTCGAGAAAATTTCAGAATTTGAATATTTTGTGTAGAGAAACACTGGTTGTTCTGAGCCTTGTTGTCACATTGTGCTTTGAAAAAAATTCCATTTCTTCTACTGTACTCATCCTTACGTCCATGCTGGCATAGCCTACAGTACATGGCAATGTTACATGTACTTCATGTGAAACTCGTATGTATTGTTGGGTAACATTATTTCGAGAAAGCATGTGAAAAGCATAATTACTACTATACTACTTTTGATTTGTTGAAAGGGATTATTCTTATTATTGATCTGATTCTAAGATAATCAGATATTGAGATAATTATTACTGAAGAGTAAAAATTCTAATTCTCTTTGATAAATACCTATTTTAAAGCAGTAGAAGACAGAGGTAGTGAGATTTTCTAAAATAGAGTGTAGGCTACATTACAATCATGATTTGTATACATTGCAATCTATAAAGATAGCTTTAAGTTTTTTAATTAAAAAATGTGATAGTCACTGAAAAACAAATCGTTCACTTCTGTGAAACGTTTGTCACAACAACAATTTGCCGCCAATCGAACAATAAAATCTCCAGGCAATGAATAATGTTGTCTTAAGAACAGCTACTTTTGGAAAAGAACTGCTACTTCTTGTTATAGCTGCCAAGCGATCACAACTCAAACGAGCGACAGACAGCTCCTCGTTTACAGCTATTTATGCATTCTTCGTTCATCTACTATTTGTTCTTCAAACGACACTCGATCCAATGCAGACGAAGAAGGAGTCATTCTATTATACAATGATGCGATTTGAATAGGAGAGATGATATTATGAGAGGGGGATTGGAATGGATGAATGATAATCTGGGCAATGAAGAGAACAAGAGAACCATAAAGAAAGAGGATTGGGAGAAAAATAAGAGAAACAAGTGGGAAGAAATAAGCAAGTGGAGGAATAGGAGTAAAAATAGGTGTTAGAAAAGGAAGAGAGTGAAGAGAAAGGGGTAGAATAGGGAGAAAAAGAAGAAGAGAAGCAGGAGAAGCGGAAAAAGCAAAACTGAGGAGAAAACTGAATGTACAGGAGAAGGAATGAACAGTGAAAGAATGAATTGAGAAGAGAATTAGAGAGAAATCCCTGAGATTATCAGCAAAAAAGAAGATAAGGGAGTAGGAGATGAGACAATCACAATATCAAAACCTCACAGTGTGTGAAGAATTAAGCATCCTTCATTAATGAGAAATTCCAACAATCAAATAATTTGGTTATTGGATAATAAAGTTGAGAAGGAATGAATATATATATTATGATGAAGAATAGATGTTGAGGAGAAAGATTGAGAAACGTATAAATACTGGTGGATGAAGATTGTGGATGGAATGACAAACTGAATAAAAGAGGATATCGAGTAAAAAGAGCAAGAAACTGTTGAAGAAGACAGTTTGAATCTCGTAAACACGTTTGTTATTCCGCCGGCGGGTCGCCATCGATCATTGTGACAAGTGGACCGGATTCCTCGTGTCTCTTCTTCTTATTCTTCACCTCTGTCTTCTTGTCTTTCCACTATGTCGCCAATATTCTGATCAGATGTCAGTTTTGCAATGTCTTAATGCAGCCATCAATGTCATTGTCTCGACAAGAATGCTGTCCATCACCTGGGCTCATGAGTACGACAAATTACTGTTATGTGCAATCACTCTTTCATTCATCAGTGAAGATGTTTCAACGCGTTTATTCTGATATTATCGATATTCTGACATTAGGACGGTTGCAAAGCTATCGTGCCATATTTGCCATGTGATGAGGATTGATCAATTAGCCTACATGGAAATGAATAATTCAAGCATGATTAAGAAACTTTAACTTTCAGTTAAGAATGATAGTGAGAGTATCAGATTAAGTATGATAGTACAGTTAGTAAGTAGTAGCTAAATGTTGCATTGTGGCTTTGTAAAACAGAATCAGTAATAATGGATTATCAACTTCTTATTGAATTCTCAATTCATTTGAAACAAGCATGCTCTGGGAATTATTTTCCTACCGACACAATTTTATAGCTTTTGACGAAGTCTCTATCTGGCGAGATTCATTAGTGATAAATTCATAGCATCGATTAAATTTTTGGACAGTTGACAACATCTTTGTGTTTCCACAGCTTTATAGTGATGTGATTGGTATAACGCAGACTGCATTTGTGGAATTGGAGAATGGTATTTTAAAAGTAGGTGATTTGTTGTTCTTTATGAAGATTCTTGAAAAAACTTCTTAAGAAGATTGCAAATCTATATAAAACTAATGATAATATTATGTGAAGAAAGATATATTTGACATCAGATCTGTAAGTAAATAAATTATGTAAGTTCAATTTGATTTCTTGTTCATTGAAAAAGTGCAATGAATAAATCGAGGTTCAAGTCTAAAATAGCTTCCAATTTGAATAGAAAGATCGACTTCTCTTTCATAGTTAATTCTTAATCATAGCTTACTATGCAAATCAAGTCATTTAATTATTCAGAGTTTGAAATTCCCTTCCATATTTTTCTGATCCTTGAGTACTTGTTGTTTTCTTCTTTGAATAATTTGCTCATTCCATTAAATAGTATTGAATAATGGTTGTTTTCTCTGCCAAGTAATTGAAATCAGTGAATATCAGTGCATATCTTTGATAATAATTTGAATAAATTTGCCAGTAACTGAGTGGATGAAGTGGCAATTAATGCTAATTCAGCCAATATGTTTTCTCATGATAAAACAATGATCATTTCAATTATCTTGCTGTCATATTGATAGCAAAATTTCTTTCCATTCTGTCGATCCCTGTAGTGGACTTAACTTTACTTACTTCAATGTTTTATAATTCAATGTTTAAAATTTCACACACGATCTCATATGCGTATCTGAATCTTTCTAAGCATAGACCTAATTAATTCCTTGAAAGCTGTAAATTCTGTTTGCAAAACGCTCATATCATTCTAACATGACAGATTTTGGGCTATTTATTAACTCACACGAATGCTTAAGAGGGTAGGATACAGTCACATCCAAATAACCTGAGAAGTATTGCATTTTAGAAAGTTACTGAAAAGCCCCTTTTCAAAGTAATCATATTTCTCGCTATTGAAATGTTAAATAATGTCTACCAATCCTTATTAAAATGAATACAAATTGGTGATTCATGTATGAGTCTTCCCAACACAGACTGTTGTAAAATTAACTTCTAAAATCTTCATAAAACATGGCATATCATCGCAATTCAAAAGAGATATTGTACAAACAAAAAGTTTTACATCCTAAAATGACTTTAGTCTTTAAGTCCAAGTTGGCAATGGTACATAGATTTAATTGAAGAAAGCAACAAATACTAAAGAGGGAATTATTAAAGAGCAACAAGCGATCACATAATACAAGTTATAATATGTATTCACATAATTCACACATATATGTAATTTGTTTTATGTGATCATCACTGGGAGCTTCCTCCAGAATGAAGAACTTGTGTGATTCGTATACCTACCTACGTACATCATTCTGTTTCTGCTGTAAAGAAGCATCATGACGCCATTTCTAAATTCCTCTTGAATCATCACATCTCTCCTCCAACAGCGTGGGTATTAATTCAGACAAGAGCACAAACAAAAAATATACAGTCCTATTCAAATCAGTTATTCAAATGAGCTGAAGAGGGTTAATATGAGGCCAGATGACGAGTGGTGGTAATTCTAACGTTCTCGGCTGAAACCTCTCAAAGGGGTTAAGATCCCTTTTCCATTCCACATCATCCATTTTCTCTTTTCCCTTTCTCCTTTTCCTCTTATCACTTCTATTCTTTATCTATCCTTTTCAACTAACTGCGTCATCACCCTTCAATCTACAAACTTTTCTAATATTTCTAAAAAAAACATCTTTCAATTAGATAGATATCTTATCAAATCATCTAACTTACTCCTATGCCCTCTCCTCCTCCATTCATTCTACCAGCTTACTCTTCTTCACCTTTATCATTCCCCTCTTACAACCTGCTTTTCTTCTACTTGTAATTCGACATGTTACATCATTTTTAGCATACATAAATATGAATAGTCTGTGATACATAATTGTACCCTAAATGCCTCCTTCATATTTTCTCTCAACTCTTTCACTTCTCAATCATAATATTATTCTCCCATCACTCTTGATTTTTCTTCTCCGTCATCTTTTCTCAAATCTTTTCCAATTACCCCTTCTCACCACAAAGTTTTTTTCATTTCATATTAACCATTACCAATCTATGTTGAAACTCGTATCTTCTAATCTATAGTTGTCAATTCCTCCTTGAAAATCCTTTCATTCTTCTCTCCTCTAGTCAAGTTATTTTTCTCATCTTCTATTCCCTTCATCCTTCCAATCTCATTCACCTTCGTCTTTCTCACTCTTCGTCCCCTCGACCCCTCCTTCTAAGATTCCTTCTAATTCGTTTCCTTTTCATACTATACTCCTTATACTCCTATGCTCCTCCTATCCTGCTTTTATCCTGCTTCTATCCTTCTCCTATCCTGATTCAATCCTGCTTCTATCCTCCTCTTATCCTGATTCTATCCTGCTTCTATCCTCCTCCTATCCTGCTTCTATCCTCCTCCTATCCTGCTTCTATCCTGCTTCCATCCTTCTCCAATCCTGCTTCTATTCTCCTCCTATCTTGATTCTATCCTTCTTTTATCCTCCTCCTATCCTCCTTATCTACTCCACTGCTTTTCCACCCTACCCATCCTTCTCTTCTTTTTCTTTCACACATCTTTCCAGTTCTCGATAACTCTCGGAACATCCGGGCAAACTTTAGCTAAAATGCTTTGCTGTCTCACGAAGACGACAATGTGTTTGGTTTGGTGGGGGGAGGGGTTTAGGAGAAGAGGTAGGCTTTCGGCTTAATTTTCTCTCAGAAGCTTCGCTTGGACCAGCAGCGTGATGTGCTCTCCTTGTCTAATGTAAATAACGCATATACATTATTCATTCGGACCAGACAAGAGGCAGCAGTCTCCACCATCTTTCACCTAAAAACTCACCTCAATTCTTTTTCTTCCTCTCCCTCTCCCTCTTCCTCTTCTTCTTCTTCTTCTTCTTCTTCTTCTTCTTCTTCTTCTTCTTCTTCTTCTTTTTCTCACCTTTTACTTCTTCTTTTCATTTCATCATAATCGCTCTACTTCCGTTTATCTCCATCATTGTCATCAACCACTCCCGCATACATTTCAAGTTGTGAGTATTAAACTCCTTCTATCTCCATTGCAGAAGCTTAAAAAAATAGGCCTATCGCAGAAAAGTGTTCAGTCAAGTCCTTTCTCCTAATCTTGAGATTATTTTGTTTGAATCTTGGGATCTATCAATATTGAATCACAGTATTTCAGTAGTTACGTTTATCTGTATTACTGCGAATGAATTTTCAATCAGAGAGTTTGGATGAATATGGGAAAACATTTTGACAGAATTTGTCCTGAAATATCTCTTCTTGAGGAAAATGTTATGAAGAATACAATATAAGTTGGTATAATCATGTAGCATCGTTATTGCACTCCAACATTCAATATTAGTTGATTGAATTCTATAGAGGAAATATTTACCTCTATAAGCAAAATAAAGTCTCTATAATAAATAAAATTCCGGCTGAAGTTCACTTTTCCTACCAATAAGAAGCAAGAAGACTATCTCAAAGATCTTCTCAGCTCAAATATTATGTAATAAAGGAATCCAAATACATTATTCTCTAAACGCTCATTGTTGAATGAGATACTTCACTCATTGTGTCCAATATTTTTTGTTCACCATTTTATTTTTAAAAAAAACTGCGCCCTAAGAAATTATTTCTCGATGGACTCTTTTTAAAGTCAAGATGGTGAGATTGGAAAAAAATGCCCCAAGCTTAGAGAATATTGTATGGCAGCCTACGAGTATGTACACACAGTAACGGTTTTCAGTATATTTGGTGAGGCGTTATAGGCATTATGGATAATCCCAGCTGCCTTCAACAATGCTTGGTCATATATTAGTCGGGCGCAATCACACCCCGAGCAAGTCGAAATCCCCTTTTTTCCTCCTAATTCTTCTTACTTTTATTTTTCTTCTCCTTCTTATTTCTATCGCAAAGTAATCTCAGATAACCGGATTGCAGCCCTGTCGAACCCCGGCTCAATAGCTAGCGACAACTTAATAACGGAAAGAGGATCATCGCTTCTTTCATAGTGGAAAATCCTAATAATGCCAAGGAGGAAGAAAGCAGTGGAGTAGGCCGACAGTATTTCGCAGGAGGCTTTTCTTTGGCTTTTTCTGTCGCTTTCCACTCGTCTTATTAGCGACGAGAAGCTGCCTCCAGGACATGCCGCCGCCGCCGTCTTTTCTTCAGAATGTTATTAAGACTTCCACGCATGAGGAGAGGATTCTGTGAAAAAGAAGTGGCTGGTGTCACGACTTTTCTTATCAAGTAGCTGGAAATCAGTGAAAGTGCAGTTGATACCATCCTTGCAAGGAGAGCATGTAGCAGCTCCCTAGATTGGTTGTCCACAAAAGATAGCTTCAATGTGGTTTGTTGGACGCTTGAAAGATCTTGGTGCCGGTATTGTGAAATCTCAGTTGAATATTGAGCTCAATTTTATCAGAGCCCTTACAATTGAGCTTGGATCTTCGACGAGAGTTTGATAACTCTTCCTCATTAATATGTTCAAAATATTTCATATATTTTAATTAATATCGATATTCATATTTTTACATTATTTAAATTTCTATATTTATTTTACATAGTTCATAGTAAAAACATTTTAAACGTAGTAGTTGATGTTTTATGGGAAGTTTGGCACAAGGTCACCTGTGACGTCACTCTCTCTCTCTCTCTCTCTCTTTCTCTCTCTCTCTCTCTCTCTCTCTCTTCAAGGAAAATCATTGATTTTTCCTTATTTCGATTACTGTGATGTGGTGGTCAATGATATGTCTGTCATTTTCTCTGAGCGGCTGCAAAGGGCACAGAACTACTGTATTAGATTCATCTGCAGCCTCAGAAGGGATGAACATATCACCCTATATTTTCGGCAGCTTGGTGTGCCAAAACTCAGACCTGTACTCCCTTACCATATTCTTATGCTGCTGTTTGACTTGATTAATTTCAAAAGGCCAGAATATTTAGTAGAAAGATTTTTATTCATTAGAGAAAGGAATGGTAGAAGAACCAGACAGGGCTCTCAATTACTGATTATTCCATATCATAGAACATCAATGTACAATAGATCCTTTCATGTCACAGCTTGTCGTATCTGGAATCTATTGACCCCTCCTTTGAAGAACCTCAAGAAATCGGGCCATGGGCGTAGCCAGGCAGGGGCAGGGGGGTTGAAGTAGAAGTTGACTGATCTTTGTCATTTTTAAAGTAAATTCACAGCTAAAATAAATAAAATGAAATTGAATAAATATCATAGAGTAAGATAATACATTTATATTTTCATTAAATTTAATAATTTCACAACTAAATTGATAAGATTGCCAAGTCACAGACTCACAGAAGTAAAAATTCCATCTGAGTCTCCAATTGAATATACTGGAGAAGATCATTTGATGATTGATAACTCCTAGTCTTGTTTCTCCAAACATTTATTGGAAGTCAGATTTTTTAAGAATACTCTTGCTTTCTGACACTTCTCCATCCTTTATAGGGTTAGCCAATTAAAAGGAAATATTCAAGTCACCAATTCTTGAAGAAAATAGATTTTTATACTTCTTTTCTCTAGTTACGCTGTCCGGCGACAAACTAACTAACGATTAAAACTTGTCCGGCGACAAACTTACTAACAGTTACAAACTAACGTGCCATGGACGTATGCAGGCAGAGGCAGGGGGGCAGCTAACTGCCCCCCCCCCCCTAGAAGTTAACAGATAAAATTTTTTATACATTTTTAACTAAGTTAAATTATGAAGATTTTGAAATTTGAGACTCATAGAAGTTATCCTCCATCTGAGTAAGATATCCAATACACCAATTGAATACTGGAGAATTTCAATGATAATTCCTTATTTTGACTCTCTCAATATAATTAGTCTTTGGATGTCATATTTCAAATGAGAATACTCTCACTTTCTCTTTCTCACTTCTCCATCCTTTATATAAATTGTAAATCTAGAGAATTAAAAAAAACAAAAAAACATTCTGAATCTTCCATACATATGAATCTTCCATTTTATGAGCTAGAATCCATGACTGTGGAATTGGAGCTGTCGTATATCATACATATTTGGGATAATAGATGAGTTGAAGGAAATTAAAGTAGCTACACATTTGGAAAAGGCAAATACTTTTTTCAAGCCCTAAGCATGAGCACTAGGCTCATTCTAAGTGGTTATTCTTCAACAATAGCTACTGTTAAGAAACCATTTAGTACCCCACATACGGTACAGACATGGCTCAAGAGCTGAATGGTAGACGAAATATTGACGGAGTTATGCTTAATGGATATCCATTGTGAATTTTTTAATGAAAACAAGGCTCAGATGAACAAGAGTGTATTAAATGAGTTCTCAGCAAAACCATCAAGAATGGTGTTACCCTACTGTAGTTTAACTATATCTATTGAATTTTATCTTGATTGATCTATGGATTTACTGAGGATTTTGTATTTGCTGTAAATTTTTTCAAAACGTTCTATTCTTATGAATAAGTATAAGGTAAATAAAAATTAATAAAAAAATTATGTTTTCCAACTAAAAAAAATACATGGACTTGAAATTATTTACCAAGCTAATAATTTCAACAAATGTTATTGATTAGATAATAATTAAGAACTAGTTTTCATTTTCCATTTTCATAATAAAATGCAGGGCTGATATTGTGACGGTACGCCACGCAATGCCAGAACTTCTGAATCTGAGTACTTGCTAATCCTGTACCGTAATAGGCCAAAATCATTTAAATTTTCTAATAAAAATATGGTAGAATGATGGCAATAATACTCAATTGAAAGCTTTAAAATAACTCTAAAAATAGGTTTTCAGGAGTTGGAATCTCATTTTTTTCCCGGACCCCCCTCTCCAACCGATTATCCGCCTTTGTACCAGAACCTTAAATTTTACAAATTAAGCATTGATAAAATCTTTTATTTTTCACCATCTGAACTGAATAATATTATGGCTTACAATCTCCTCCCCCCTCACTAGAGAGAGGGGGAAGGGGCAACTTTCTTATATTTTGCGGGTACAAGAAATTGGCTTGTCCCCCCCCTAGAAAAAATCCTGGATACGCCCTTGAATTGGGCTCAGTTTGGCGTGGCAGTATTGAACTAGCTGCAGGCGGGTGGTGTGGCTTAGGTGTGAGCTGAGATTAGCTTGCTAATAGACCTTATGGAACTATTTTCATAATTTTGGTTTCTTTTCATTTTAACAAAATGTTTTCAGGGAAATAGATCCAAATTTCAGTATAGTGGGCTAAGTGATATTGTTCCATTAATATGTTATTCTCACCTTATTTGCGTGAGTGCATGTGTGAATGGTAATTTGTAATTCTTAAGTATAAGAAGCTTAATTTTGGTAATTATAGTGATAATTACAAGTATATCCTATTATTTATTTCTTGTTATTATTTTTGCTATTTTACTGTATGAAATAGATGTATGAACTCTATTATTGTAAAGGGTTGTGTGGTAGAGAGGACCTAGAGTCCTAACTCTGCCCTAATAAAGGCAATTATTCAATTCAATTCTCTCTCACACCATGCCGTCATGAGATTCTAGACTCTAACCTAACCTAACAAGTCCCCCCACCACTTAATTTTGGCGGGAAAAGAATCCAATATGGCGCCTAACCTAAGTTTTTGGCATCTAACCTAATACAATTAATTTTATCAATTTAATTCTAAATCATTTTGTTTCAAATATGAATACTTTTCTAGTCAAAAATTTCTGTCAGGAACTGGATTTGAACCAGAGTTCTCTGTGCAACATGCATTCACTCTAACCACTAGACCAAAGTGACACATGTAGTAGTAGTATCAATTTAATTCTTGATGTTAAGTTGTTCATAATATTTTTCTAGTCAAAAAATTTTGTCAGGAACTGATTTTGGACCAGAATTCTCTGGGCAACATGCACTCACTCTAACCACTAGACCAAAGTCACTGGCGTGCGCACGGAGGTCACCAGGGGTACCGTGGCCATTGGCCCTTCAATTATTATTATTATTATTTTTTTTGAATAAACCAGAAAAAATTTGCTCATCATTGTCACTCTTATTATTATAAAATATATTTAAACTTATTTAAAACAATTAAATTATTAAAAATATCGCTTATCGTGACCAGTTGCTTGTGTGAGCGTGGCTTTTCTACACTGAGCAGTTTAAAAACTAAGATTAACATTAACTCATTAAACATTTAGATTTGGACATCACTTTTTAGATTCATTTAATAAATTATTTCTCTAAAGTTGACTGTGAATTTTGTATGTGTTTTATTATAGATGATAAGATTAAACCTATTCGTTATTGAAACCTAAAGTTGGTTTCCCCCCCTATTTACCTGCGGGTACCAGCAGTAGCGCAGCCAGAGGGGGTTCCTGAGGGCCAGAACAAACCGAAATTTTTGGCATACCTTCATGTTTATGTAGTTTATAAGAGTTTTCCATAAGAGTTCACTAAACTTTTCAGACTGATTACCTACATCAGAATAATTAAAAAAAATTATACTGTACCTTATAAAATGATTGAAATTTCTCCATATTTGAAACTATATGAATTAATAGAAGCTCTATCACTCTATGAGGTTATTGAAATTATAGATTCTAATAGAAAATCAGCAAGGAAATCTGAAGGAATTATTAAGACTTTTGTAATTTTATTTATTATTGATATAATGAGTGAAGTATCCTAAAAACCTGATTGAACGGATATTGAGTGACTTCATTGTCAACTGACCAAAAAGTATTGTGAATTTTGTATGTGTTTCATTATAGATGATAAGATTAAACCTATTCGTTATTGAAACCTAAAGTTTGTTTTCCCTCCTATTTACCTAGGGGTACCAGTAGCGTAGCCAGAGGGGGGTCCTTAGGGTCCGGATCTCCAGAAAATTTTTGGCATACCGTACCTTCATGTTTATGTAGTTCACACAGAGTGTTCCATAAGAGTTCACTAAACTTCTAAGACTGATTACCCACATTAAAATAATTGAAAAATTATACTGTACCTTGTAAAATGAATGAAATTTCTCCAAATTTGAAACTCTATAAATTAATAGAAGCTCTATCACTCGATCAAGTTATTAAAATTATCAATTCGACAAGAAAATCAGCAAAGAAATCTAATGGAATAATCAAGACCTTTGTCAATTTTATTTATTACTAGCAATTACAATGTATTTATTACATTGAGGGCTCAAGGAGTCCCAGAGCACTACATACATGTAGTGAGAGACATGTATTATGGAGCCTCAACAAAAGTTAGGAGTCCAGCTGGGATCAGCGAGGAGTTTAGTGTGGAGGTTGGGGTGCATCAGGGTTCAGCCTTGAGCCCACTCCTATTCAACCTGGTGATGAACTACCTCACTGCATCAATACAGCAACCACCTCCATGGGATATCCTATATGCTGATGACATTGTCCTCATCAGGAAAACGCAAGGTGAGCTATAGCAAGCACTGGATCAGTGGCATAAGAAGTTGGAGGAAGCTGGCCTCAGAATCAGTAGAGAGAAGACAGTGTACATGTGTTGTAATTTCAATATCAATAATGACCAGGCAAACATACACCTTGAGGGCACTCCACTACCAGTAGTCCAACAATTCAGATACTTGGGTTCAATCATCAGCAATGAGGGAAGCATAGATGCTGACATTTCAACCCGAATAAATACTGGTTGGATGAAATGGAGAGATCTGTCTGGAGTGCTCTGTGACAAAAGAATGCCAGTGCATATCAAAGGCAAAGAATATAAAGCTGCAGTGCGTCCAGCAATGCTATATGGAGCTGAATGCTGGCCTCTGAAGAAATATCAAGCCGAGAAACTCCATTTGGCAGAAATGAGAATGCTGAGATGGGCGGGAGGAGTCAGCAGGCTGGACCATATTACAAATATTCATGTCAGAGGCAGCTTCAAAGTAGCACCTATTGCTGAGAAAATGACTGAGGGAAGACTGCGCTGGTATGGTCATGTCAGCAGGCGCCCACCGCATCACATGACAAGAAGAGTTCTGGATATTGAGACACAGCCGCGGAGCAGAGGTAGACCCCGCCTCACATGGCTAGCTCTAGTTCATAGAAATATGAAACAATTGGACATAGCACCAGAGATGACCCAGAATCGAGCATGCTGGCGATTAAGATCTAGGAGAGCCGACCCCAAATAATGGGAAAAAAGGCAAGGACAAAGAAGAAGGAGAAGAAGATTTATTACTAGCCGGCAGACTTGCTTCGCTCGCCTTCTCCGCCTAGCCAGGGGGCTCCGCCCCCAGGACCCCCAAAAGTATCAGAAGTGTAAATGAGTCAGACAGGCTCTCTTCGCTCGCCTGCAAAACCTCTGTCAGTGTCAGCTGAGACAAAAAGGCTTGCTTCGCTCGCCTACAAATTCCATTCAAATGGATTTACTTTGATAATCATATCACTTAACAGTGGCTTTTCAGCTAATCCTTCGAATCAGTTGTTCTATTACCTCAACTCAACCTGGTTATATCATTTGAGCGTATTTAGTTCAGTAGTTTCCGTGGAATAAACTAAAGTGCAGATTCCAAACATTGGAAAATCTTATTACAGTCGTAACCTCAGAAGGGATTCGAAATTTATTGAGCACAGAATTTCTAGATCTAATCTGGACCTGTTTACTAAATTTAAAAATTTTCTACCAATTCGTTCTCGAAAAATCCAAGAAAAATTTCGAGAATTCCGAAAAATAGTGAAACGCTAATTTTGAGTGTAACCTTGGAAAGAATATCGAACATAGTTTGAAACTTGATTCAATATCTTCCAAATTAGTTCATGTATAATCTCGCCGACCCATTGAATTTACAGTAACGATTGGTCGTATCAAGGCGGAAGATATGCAATCCGCAACACATCTACAATTTTCAAAGACTGATTACTGGCGTAATCTTGAATGGATTTCAAAAATATTCTAACACAACACTTCTAGACCTTATCTGAACCTGCCCACCAAATATCAATATTTTCTACCGATTGGTTCTCGAAAAAATAAAGAAAACGCCGAAAAACTAAAATATTTGGCGTATCCTTGGGAAGTTTAAAAAATCCGTTCTTAGTACGCGTCCAACGGTCCAATGGAACATGCCTGCCAAATTTGAACGCATTCGGTTTGGTAGATTTTTAGTTCTGCTGGTGAGTGAGTGAATGAGTGCCATTTCGCTTTTATATATAGAGATTGATATAATGAGTAAAGTATCCTAAAAACTGATTGAACGGATATTGCTCATGACTTCATTGTCAACTGACCAAGTGGTGTAAAAAAGTACAGATTGTTCAGGGCTAAACAGGCTAAACTGCATTTTCAATTACTGTAACTTATCTCAAAAACTAGAGCTGTACAACGCTATTTCGGAATGAAACAAGGCTCCCCCCTACTGATCAATGTTATCAACCCCCCAAAGATCAATTTCATGTTGAACTACATGAAGTGAATAATCTGGATAATACATACAAAAAAATATATTCCCCTCATCAGCAAAACAAGTTATGCTCAAAATATTCTGACTGCTGAGGTTCGAACTGCATAAAGTGAATCTTTATTATCAATTTCTCTTTGAGAAAGAGTACTTTACAATGATATTTTGGACACGAACCTAAGAGATAGTATCATAATAATACAGTTGAGGGATATGATTCAACCGGCTCTAAAACGGTATTTTCTCTGTAAAATTTCAAAAATTTTCCGATGGACCCCCGGACACCCCTTGCTCTTGGGAGGTGAACCCCCTCCCACCCGAAATCGAATCCTGGCTACGCCACTGGGTAAAACCCTCTCAGACTTTACTGCCTGGTACCCCCATTAATCAAGGTCTGCGCACGCCTATGATCTCGGAATAAAACAAGGTTCCCCCCAACTGATCAAGACAGTGGTATTTACTACAGCAGTGACTATTCAGGGTGTTTCAGAAGTAGTGTCGAGCATTAAAGCGGGATTGTTCCTTGTTACAAAACATACCTAAATATAATTTTCAAAATGTCTGAAAGTCCTCAATTACTCACACAGCGCCATTTTTGTTTTCTCATTTTCATTAAATCTTTAAAAATTATTATTTTGTAGCGGCCTTGAGAGGATGCCTTAGTGGTCAATTATTATGTAAGATCAGCTGAGAATTCGAATTAAACCAGTTAGAAGTTTGTAACTTCAATGGTTATTGAGATTAATGAGATAATGAGAAGACAAAATCTAAATTTTTCAACTTTAAAGGGATATAAATGGGATATTTAATCGTTTAACGGTATTTCGAGCTATTTTTTAATGTAGGAAATTAGATTCTGAAGAAAAAATGATCAGTGACATTTTTGTCTAAAACGCACCCAAGCCTCACAAATTAGGATTTAAAGACAGAACAGACAGAAAAAACAGTTATGGAAAGATTACTGTTCTGCCTTCAACAAATGCTCAAAACATTCTGATTGCTGCAATTTGAACTGTATAAAGTAAATCTGTATTAATTATTTCTCTTTGAGAAAGAATGCTTCACAATGATATTTTGGACACAAACTAAACAGATAGTGTATTAAAATAATACTGTTGAGGGATATGATTTAACCCTCAAAGTGAAGTCAGTAGTATTCAATACAAATAATAGATGGCTCTAAAACGGTATTTTGTACTGTAAAATTTCAAAATTTTTCCGGTGGACCCCCGTACCCCCCTTGCTGTTTGGGGGTGATCTACCAACCACCCCCCCCCCAGGGTAAAACCCCCTCAGACTTTACTGCCTGGTACCCCCATTAACCAAGGTCTGCGCACGCCCATGACCAAAGTGACACATGTATCAATTTAATTCTTGATGTTAACTTGTTCATCAATATGGGGATACCGTTTCATAGGTCTGTATGAATGTATATAATTGTACAATATTGTACAAGTGGCAGTCAACTGACAGTTGATTGAGAGTTAACAGTTGACTGACTGACTGACAGTGCATGTCGCCCAGAGAACTCTGGTTCAAATCCAGTTCCTGACAGAAATTTTTGACTAGAAAAATATTTGTATTTGAAACATACGATTTAGAATTAAACTGCTAAAATTAATTGTATTAGGGTAGATGCCAAAAACTTAGGTTAGGCGACATATCGGATTCTTTCCCCGCCAAAATTAAGTGGTGGGGGACTTGTTAGGTTAGGTTAGAGTCTAGAATCTCAGGTTAGGTTATGACGTCATGGTGTGTGTGAGAAAGAGAGAGTGAGAGAGTGAGTGACGTCACAGGTGACCTTGTGCCAAACTTCCCATAATCCCACTACTCTTAGTGTACCGTATCCCACCTAAGAAAACAAAGAAGAGAAACGATTATGACTATTAATAGGACGAGTTGTACTTATTCGCTACTTATTTATGAGCTTGGTAATTAGGCATCTCTAGAATTGGATAAAGTAAATGTGTGTAGAGAGGTAGAGACATTCGCAAATTATTGTTAACAAGCATTTACGCTCTGTGACGTCACATTGGAGCAAAACACAATGTGGAATAATGAACTGCTTGCTGCCTATTCAATCGCCTGTATTCTGGTTCTGAATGTACTCGATTTACAGTTACTCCTCCCGACCTACATAGGAATCTTATGTAAAATCACGTCAGTTGGCGGAAATAGAGCTCTCGTTCTACACAAGAAAATAATTATTATTAAAGTTTCATTTATATTCTTGTTTGTTGAGGCGTCTGTTGTTACTGTAACTCATTTATTAACAAGTAGATTCATACGTGGTTTGACTAACTTTTATCTATACGTTTCAAAGTAGAGAATTGAGTATTTGTATGATAGCCTAATGGTAGAGCGGGTTTCGGAGAGAGTAGTAAAATATAACGAAATGATTGGAAGAATATTGTTCCAGGTATATTATTCAGCATTGTGTTTGTGACATGCCTATCATGGAAATAGATAAACAGTATCATTCCTCCCCTATAAGAGCATTTGGAAGTTGAAATTTGAGCCGATTAGAAGTGAGAGCAATTAAGCGGAAAGTCAGAAAATTCGAAAACCAAATGTTCGATTTCCCAACGACAAACTTTTCGCGTTCAGAATGGAAGCGATTTCACAGTCTGGCGAAGAGCGAAAATCTGTTTTCCGCCATTAAATGCGAACAAACCGGATCCGAACAGCAACTTTTGTGTTTCGGACGCTTAATTCTGGAAACGAATTTCGCTGCAATGAATGAATGAGGAGAGAAAAAACGCGGGAGGTTCATTTGCGGACAGTGTGAGTGCGGAAGAGGACTCTCGTGGGTGTTGACTTCCATTTTAATGGTGTAACCAGCGCAACACAGCGCAGTGCTCGCGTCTTTGTTCGACGAATTTAATTCGATGAAATAGAGGTCAGCACCAGGAAAAAGGTGGGGAAGCAAGTTGGGTAGGAATAGGATTAGATCCGAGTAGAGAGAAAAGATAGGTTAGAAGAATGAACAGAAAAGGAGTGAGAGTGGATTAAGTGTGATATGAATGAGGTTGAATGAGAGAGAAAGGATGAGAGAATGGTGAAATGAGTGAAGAGAATGAGTGAGAGAATAACCAAAATAAAAAAAGGTTAAGAGGAAAGTATTAAATCTGTAAGTGGAAATCAGAGTAGAAAAATTAAAAGGTACCTAGAAAGAGTTGGTAGTTGGGTGAGTTAGCTGAGAGGAATTGAGAGAGAAAATACTAGAATATGGATAGGTGTAAGGTGTGAAAATTTAAACAAAGTTGAATCCGGAAAAATAAGCAAAACGATAGATACAGTCCGTCCAAACGAAGAAGACCCTCTGGCAAGATGGGAAAATGACTCATCTTGGTCAATATTGGTTCAAGAATTATCAATTTGACCCTAAATTGTAGAAAACAATTTGATCTACTGATAAGACCACGTTTATAATTCTTGAACGAAGTGGCCGAGCCGAGCTGGAGTCATTTTCCCATCTTGCCAGAGGGTCTTCTTTGCTTGGACAGACTATAGGATGGAGTAAATATGTATTAGATTCACCGAAATATACCAATTAAACCAGAATGAAAATGGAAAAATAGAAATATTTATTGACTTGAATTATCATAAATAGGCCGAACGAAAAATAATTGAACTAATTCCACTGAAGGAGCACATGAAATGGAAAAATTGATAGTTAACTGTAATACTGGAACATTGATTTGTTCAAGCATATCTCATTGACAGAGACTATTAGGAATAGATGAAGCAATGCAGATAGGTGGGTTGAAAAGAAATACAATAAGACGAAAAGAAAGGAGTGGGAAGGGGAAGAAAGAAATATTTCTTAAGTGAGAGAAGTGTGAAAATTAGAAATATATATGATTGCGAGAGGGCACTGATTGTAAGGGTGGAAGAATTGAGCTAAACCGACGCTCATTCAGGTTTATGGCGGCTGCTCTGAATGCGAAAAACGAACGAACAGTGGAAACTAGAGTGCCCCCACTGCCACCCTGGACAGAAAACAAAAGAGTATAGCTGCGTCTGTTTGAATTACAAGTGGAAAGGGCTTTCAGTTCACACTTGCCGGCAGTGTTAGCCAAGGGTGAGTTCACACTCTCCCATTAACAATGGCCGCATCTATTGTCTATTGAAGGTGTTTAATATTCGCAACCACTCTGGACCTGGTGACGCGACTAATATAATAAATTCGTTCGACTCTCTACCTACTCATCCACTTGTCAGCGGATTCAAAAGGACCACGCTTCATAATTCGATTCAGCTCCTGAAAGTTGAACGGTAATCCGACGTGAAGGTTCAAAGTTGTAGAGTGTGATTTCATGTTAGATGAACGATGTCGTGATGGAGGTTGGTTTTAATTAATATATGTTGGTAGAAAACTCAAATAAAAGAAGAATAGATAGAAAAAGAATGTTCTCACAAGAAATGAAACTGAAACACTCCGTGAAATAGATCTTTTAGAACTAATCCATCAAATAGAAAAAGACACAATGAAAAAGTACCAAATGAATCAAAGCTTGTATGAATGAATCAATAAAGATTGTATGTTTCTGGAACAAAATTACATCCATAAGTTTGTTTTTAACAAAGCAATCGTGATAAATCGTGCATTTCTATTCTATAAGTGGGTTTTTCCATTGTGAACTTGAGTGGAGGTCAAACATCTCTTTCATGGAGAAGTACAAAGTGAAAAAAGAACAAAATTTAAGAGTATCGAATTTTTATCGTTTTGAAACGTGAAAATTCTTATGGAACCTCAATTTTTTAATGTATAATATAATTGGAGTTCCATGTTTATAAGTTCAATAATTCTTTAACCCAGCACTTCCATTTATGTGAAAATTGTCAAGGAGCCCAAACTTTGAGTTCTTGTCTACTTCTATACTAGCCTACGTTGTTATAACGGTACTGTGTTTACAAATACAGTCTTTTTTTTAGTACAAAATGCAAATCACAATGAAAAAGAACCAAAACTGAGAGACCATCTGTTTCTGTAACAAAGACTCAAACATGGTGTTTAAGGAAAGCTTTTTAGCTCCTCTAATTACAATTCTGTATATAATTTATGCTCTGGAAATTGTCGTCGGTTGCTTGCCAGGGACTGGAGGGATTGGGGCGTGGATTTGAAATTATAGTCGAGCACGGAATGAACGCTTGCTTATATGGTAATGACGCGAGCTCATTATTAATATAATTTATGGCCGAAAATAATTAATCTGTGTTTTTCTTTTCTGGCACACAATAAACAATCGGACAAGCAATTATGTAATCATCAAGTTGAACATGTTTTAAGAATTGTCTCCTTTAAATACCAGTTCCGATCACTCTCATCGACAGATGCTGTCTTATAACCTAAATTTCACCTTTGTTTCTTGATGAATTTTAAAAATTATTGTTTATTGGATGATAAGAATCATGATGATAATAATTCTACATCATGATTCATTCCATTAATAGTATTGATTAGAGACTGTTTACATAGTGTGCCAGTCAATGACCACACTGAAGTGAACAGTAGAGTCTCTGGTGTATTGGTTGAGAGTTGTCGGGTTTAAGGTTTATATAGTATATAAACCCTAGAGTATAGGGCGTGTTTATACGATGCCAATTGGCGAGACAATAATTGTCTTCTGAAATGTACAGCTGATGTCAGGCCCGGTCTTATAAATGCCCAGGACGCCAAATTTTTGGGGTGCAAAATAAAATAGTAAATTATAGAAACAGATTAGCTACTAATAAATATGTGACATAAATTTTTTTAATAATAGGCTACATATACAGAGTGTTTCAGGAGGAATGTGCAATACTTCTCAGGCTGATTCTTACCCCAAGTGGAGCAAAAAGTTCCATTGGAGATACCCCCAAAAAAGCTTTTTTGCTGAGATAACAATGGCGAAAAATTGAAATTTTAAAAAACATTTCATTTTTAAATTTCATAGAGGCTTTATTCAGGTTTGAAAATTATCAATTCCCATGTTAAATTAGCTGAGGAATTCAATGAAACCAGGTTGAAGTTTGTAGCTCCAACAGTTTTTTATTTAATTGGGAAAATATGCTAAAAACGCTCTAATGCCCGGTTTTTCCAAGCACACTCAAATTTGAGGGACCCTCAAGTTTACTACACTTCACTACACTTCCTATACTTATCATAGAAAATGTCAGCTGTTCATCAAAATTTGAGGGTCCCTCAACTTTGAGTGTGCTTTGAAAAACCGAGCATAAGCGTTTAATGCTAACAATTAAGCGTTATAATCATAAATTTTTATTTTTGATAGATGGAAGTTGAAGAGAAACCAGTTCTAAAGATGAAGTTCGATGGCGGAGATTGTATAAATCCTACCCAAATCTCAAAAATCGAAAAAAAAGAAAAAAATAGGACAAGACGAAAATCTGTGTTTGGTCGCGATTTTGCTATTTTTGATCGCCATTTCTGATATTTGGACTCTCTTCAACTTCCATCTAGTAGAAATACAAATGTATGATTCTATATTCAGTCATAACCCTTAATTGTTGAAAAGTGGCCGTTTTAGGATATTTTCCCTATTATCTCAAAAACAGTTGAAGTTACAAACTTCTAACTAGTTTAATTGAATTCCTCAGCTAAATTTTACGTAGGAATTGACCATTTTTAAACCTGAATAAAGCCTCTGGAAAAATTGAAAAATGTCAATTTTCCGCCATTGTTATCTCAGAAACAAAGCGTTCTTGTGCTATGTCCAATGGATTTTTTGCTCTACTGTGGGTAAGGAATCAGCCTGAGAAGTACCTATTGCACTTTCCTCCTGAAACACCCTGTATAACAGAACAAGTAGCCTGAATGAAATAAAAATAGTAAGAAACATAATAATGAAAAGTTAATATGAAGCATTATTGTTCATATGTTAAATGATAATAATATAATATCAGATCTGGCAACACCGCAATCAGTTACTTGCGTAACTAATGCCTATAGTCGATTCACGATGGATTCACGAGACGAGATAAACAAAAGCTCTGCATGTGTATGTGTGCGACTGGAGTGGCTTCGTTTTAGCCACGATATAAACAAGACACAGCAATGCAGATATCCTGAATTTTGCTGTAGGCAATCCAGAATAAGTATCTCTAAGTAATCTTTATTAATATAGATACACATTGGGAAATTGCTTGTTTCGGTTGTCTCTTGACTGCATGAACCTAAAATGAACAAACAATATTATAGTGAAAGTTTTTGTGTCAATGTTTTGTTTACAGTCCCGACAACAGAATTCGGGATTTCGGCATTGCTGTGACTTGTTTATGTCGTGGGTAAAACGAAGCCACTCAAGTCGCACACACACACATATGCAGAGCTTTTGTTTATCTCGTCTCAAGCCATCGTAAATGGACTATATAGGCATTACTGATGGGTACAACAGCTGGTGCCAGTGCATCCACGTAGCATCTTCTATTTAATTATTTATTTATGTTACAAATGACACTGACATTGAGAGATAAAATACTAAGGTAATTCTTGTGCTGTTCTATCTTTCAAATTTATAATTATGATACAGTCCAAAATGTAGGTTAGACTATGTTCAGTTATGTTTCTTCACTTCTCAATTTTTGATATAAACCGTTTCAAACATAGAATTTTTAATTAAGATGGATTAAGCACCAAATTAAATAACGGAATTGCACTTAAAACTGTGTAATATTGGCTTCTGTTGAAAAATTTAGATCCAAAATTAAAAACAAACTGAAGATTACATTACATCGTCAAGCTAACGAATATATAGGGTGTTTCAGGAGGAATGTGCAATACTTCTCAGGCTGATTCCTTACACCAAGTAGACAAAAAAGTTCCATGGGACCAACCCCCAAAAACGCTTTGTTACTGAGATAACAATGGCGGAAAATTGAGATTTTTCGAAATATATCAATTTTTCTAATTTTTAGAGGCTTTAGTGAGGTTCTAAAATGATCAATTCCTATGTAAAATTAGCTGAGGAATTCAATGAAACCAGTTCCAAGATTTCAACTTTAACGGTTATTGAGATAATTGGAAAAATATGCTAGAAAACGCCATTTTTCAACAATAAGGGTTATAACTGGATAAGGAATCATAAAATTGTGTTTTTATTAATGGAAGTTGAAGAGAGTCGGATTCTAAAGAAAAAGGTGAATGGCGGCGATTGTGTAAATCTTACCCAAATCTCAGAAATAGTGATCAAAAATCGCAAAATCAAACTAAACACAAATTCATCACTTGTCCTATGTTTTGTCAATTTTGCAATTTTTGATCGCCATTTCTGAAATTTGGGTAAGATTTACACAATCACCGCCATGAAACTTTTTCTTTAGAATCCGACTCTCTTCAACTTCCATTAATTAAAAATACAATTTTAAGATACCTTATCCAGTTATAACCCTTATTATTATAACCTATATTGATTTAAGAGTATAAGTGGGCCAACTAGGCGCGCGCCTAGGGCCCCACACCACAAAAATATAGAAAAACGTTTTCTTTAGAACTTGGCAACCTGCAGTTTAGCAAACTAATATCAATAAATGGCCACACAAACTGTGATATAGGTACAATATGTGATATAGGTATCTGTTGAATTTAATGTATCTGTTTAATAATAATACAAGTAAAACTCATTTAAAACCGTCTTGAACAAAATTACTGTCTTTGGTGATAGAGCTGCGATTAGCTGTTCACCTGCGCCTGGTTAAAGAATAAAATTCAGATGATTTTTATTTGTTAAAAATGCGGATTTGAGCTTACAATTATCTACAATCCCATATTATACAGCATACTTAATAAATGAGAAATTAATAGGGTATGTTTACAAAAGATTAAACTAATAATAAGGCTTAAAATTCTTTTAAAATATAGTTTTAGAGTACATTTTCTGAAAAACTTTTCCCCCTGGCGGGAGAAATCCTTCTTCAGTCCACCATCATTGATAGCTATTTTTGTTTGTTTGTTTGTTTGTTTGTTTGTATCATGTCCTGAAACATCCACATACTGTGGACAGAGGATGAGTCAACATATAGGTGTGAAAACACATAATAAAATGTTCAAATAGAACAATAACAATTAGACTACACAAATTATTTTGATAATACCCTGCAGTAGGTACTCAAAAACTCATATCTAGATAACACGATTATAAAACTCATTCAATGTATAGAAAGGTCTCACAACTAACCAGTCTCTGAGTTTACTCTTGAAATCCTTAACGCTATCCACATTTTTCAAATCGACAGGCAGAGAATTATAAATTTTTGGCCCGCTATACTGTGGTGACTTTTCAAAGAGAACGGTCCTATGACTCACTGAAGAAAACATATTAGAGTGGCGAGTATTATAGCTATGCGTGTCTCCATAACGGCTAAAGGTGTTTTTATTTTTCTTGGTATGGACACTTATCTCTAGTACATATAGAGAGGTCAAGGTGAGGAGCTTTCCTCTCTTAAAAAGCTCACGACAGCTATATCTAGGAGGCTTACCAAAGATCACCCTGACCGCTCTCTTTTGTACCTTAAACACCTTTTCAGCTGTAGATGAGCTCCCCAGACAAGTACACCATATTTTAGGAATGGAAAAAAAGCCATAGTAAACATTTAACAGTGACTTGAAACTTATTGCTCCCCTAAGCACCCGCAGTGAAAAACAGGCAGAGTTCAGCTTTTTACATAATCTATTAATGTGCTCCTCCCATTTCAAGTTTCTATCAAGAAGCACACCCAGGAACTCCACACAACCCACATCTTCTAGCTGGATCTGATTGTGATTTTGGTTAATGTTACTTTGTGTAGATTGTGTTGATCTGAAAGACATCAATGCTGTTTTATTCAGATTCATTGACAACCCATTGACTGAGAACCAAGTCTCTATATTTGTTAATTCATATGGGATATTCTGAGAAACAACATCAATATTGGCTTCTGAGATCATAAACGAAGTATCATCTGCATATTGAAAAACCGGTCTATTTGAGCAAGATGATAAATCATTCACGTATATTATGAACAGGGTCGGTCCCAATATTGATCCCTGAGGTATACCGGCACTTATAGGCGCCCAATTTGACCTGGAAATGCTCTGACCCAAAGAAACCTGTGTGGATTGCCGCCTGTCACTCAGATAGGACTTGAACCACGCCAAAGACTTGCCCCAGAAACCATACTTTTCCATTTTTTTAATGAGGATATCATGTGCTACACAGTCAAAGGCCTTTGATAAATCGCACATGAGGCCACACACTGCTTTTGAGGAGTCAAGTGCCAAAGATATACCGTCAACAAGTTTTGCAACAGCACACTCTGTACTCAGCCCCCTAACAAAGCCAAATTGTGTCTTGCTTAACAACTTGTTCTCCAGCAGGAAGTTTAAAATTTGCTCATTTGCTGCCTTTTCAAAAAGTTTGGAAAATGCTGAGAGAATTGATATTGGCCTATAGTTGCTGAAGCTTTCACTATCACCTTTTTTGAAAATTGGCTTGATAAGGGCTAGCTTCAGTTTCTTAGGGAATACTCCTTGAGAAAGTTTATGATCGTGGCAGGAAGTATGAAATTGTAGATATTGCTAAGCTATTCTAATAGTGAATAATAAATTATTGTTATAGCTATAGTTTAATTTTTTAAGTTATATGTTTTAGCAGTTTGGCACTTATTGATTTATTGGAAGTTGAATTCAACTTTAAATGAATAAAATGAGAACTCAATAAAAACTTTACCTTGAAAATCAAAACAGTGGTTCTATCGGGTTCAGTTTCGCAAAGCAAGCAAGTGAAGATTTGCTACTAAAGACTGCAACATTGAACGAATGAGTTGTATGATTTTAAATTTTATCCTTATCTCGTAGTGAACGAGTTTTCAATAATAGCATCAAGAATCTTTCTTGAATTTTTATTTGTATTTGAATATTGAATAAATAAATTTTCACTTCTAATAAATTTTCATTTTATAATCTTGAACTTAGTATCGAATTGGTTTTATATTGGCTATCATTATCAATATTTTATGCTAAAAATATAGGGGTTTCCTCATAATAGACCATAAAAAGGCCTTATAAAACGCAATTTTGAAGTAAATTTTTATAAATTTGTCGAAGGCCCTACATGAAAAAAGCCTTTTAAAACGCAATTTGAAGTAAAGTTTTTCCCAAAATTTCCCAGGGAGTGCCCCCAAACTCCCCGCTTAGCTGAGACGGTACATCCCCCAGATCCCCCCATAGGGGCCCGCACCAAAAGCTGAGCCTAGGGGACCACAGATCATGAATCCGGCCCTGGGGCAAGGTGTGGGAGAAATTCAAATTGCAGCCACCTCCTTGTAGTGAGTTCTGAGTTATTTTGTTGAACAAAGTGAGCAAAGAGCTGCAAATAAATTTAGTAATATGTACAAATAACAAGAAAAGATTATTGTCATGTTAATATAATAGTTTATGCAACGGTTGTATAATGGGACCCTTTATAGCATGAGGTGAGATGTAAGTTAGAGCCACGAGCGAAGCGAGTGCTCTAAATATCTCACAAATGCTATAAAGGCCTAATACAACCGTTGCATACACTAATTTATCTACGACCACCAGTGTAGTTATCAGTATCAGACCAGTATTAAGCTATAGACCACCAGTATCAAGATATCTGTAAGTGTATGCTATTATAAAAATCAACATACCGTTGTTTTTTTTTTACTTCTTTTGTCTTCATCCTACTTGAACTGTTATGATAATCAACTTATTACTTGTTAAATATGTTAAAAATAACATATCAGTCGGAACCACAAAACGCAATGCATTCGACAAGCAACAAAATCGTGAGTGTTGTTGTAGAAGTGAAAGTTATTAACATATTCACTAACAAAGTTATAAGTATATTAAACTATTTAAACTTTGGACTATTCAAATTAATTAAATATTCAAATACGTAAATTGAAATATTGACGAAAAAATACTGGTAGGCTACTCAATCACAGTCGCAGTTTTGATTTTGAGGTTAGTTGAACACTGTTTACTCTTTATCCCCTGACTTCGAAACGAAACAAGGAATCTATCATAAAGTGGAATTCGGACTGTATCAAAAAGTTCCTCCTGTATTGAAAAACGTTCATTACAACACGGTTCTGAGATTCCGTTTTGAAATGGTAGTCATTTCGATTTCAATTGTAAAACTGAAATAGGAATTTTTCAATACGCCCATAGATAAATGATTCAATATCATTGAGTTCCCATAATGTAAAATGAAAACATAATTTTTCAAAATTATAAAAATTTGGGTGGGTACAGGTTTAGTGCTCAGCCTAGTTTTCTTCCCTGGCTATAATAATATTATTATAATGTTTATTGTATATTAAATTTGATAATATGAATTTGATTAAATATAGTTTAGGTAACATAAAATACTATTTGTTTATAATATTATTGTGGAATCCTTTCTCAAGTGTGGTTGAGATTGGAGGTTTACAAATCTTTAAAACACTTCAACTCAAAACCACCTAACAACCTCCCTAATCAACCCCCCCCCCCCGAAAGACATTTGTCCCGATCTTTCATCAAGAAAAGTTGGCAACCCTTCTTACAAGAGACGACGAAACCGGCTGACTTTCAAGCAACAGCTAGCTATGCACACTATTGATTTATGGGAAACTCTGTGGTGTCTTTGTATCAAAGGTATTCCTTTTTTACTACTCAAACAATCATCTTGTAATAAGAGCTACCCTCTCATGATTCTTGTAAGCAATATCGTATTGAGAACTGAAATTCAATCAGGAACATTAGAGAGACACTTTTAGTCGTCATAAAAAATTAACCTCAACGATTATGAACTCCAACCTCATATTAATCTGAATATCAACCTGGAATTATGAAATTTTTCTCTTCCGAGATGGAGATGAATAATTACTCACACAAAAAATTAAGGAATTAAAATTGTTAGGATACAGGAATGTTATCTTTTCAGAATATGTTATTCTGAAATTCAAGGATACAGTAGAATTAGTAACACAAAAATCACTACTACTCCAACCACTAATGCAATACCCAGCATTCGAGTAGCCTTGTTCAACTCCATTCACATTCAGAAGCTATTAAAGTGAAACAACGGTAGAGTTTATTCGTTTGCTATCCTAGGAAAGATAAAGAGAAAGAAAATCCAAGAATAGAAAGATAATCAGAAGGGCACTTGGAATTCTCTTTTGCCCTGAAACTGAGGGAATTCGTAAGTTGCTCTGAAACTCTTTCGCTACTCGAAACCGATAGATAGGGAATCGATGGAGTCCCCCAGGACTAAAGGGAAACGATCGAGTCTACTTACTGGAAATTTTCCCCTCTGCTATCGAAGCTTTTGATCGCGCCTACCTACTCTCACCTGTTTTTATCTAGCTTTCGTTTCAGAACTGAAGCCGACAACATTTGGGCTTTGATGTCTGCTTCTCAACTAACTAATCCTCTCACTACTAGTTTTCTTCTCAACTAGAGCAAACGTGCACACGTGCAATCTCACGAGTCGCTTAGTTTTGAGGGTGATGCCCACATGGGCTCTTGGGCTTGTGCGTGGGTAATGGGAAGGATGATGATGAGAGATGAATGGACCTACTGCTTTAGGTGGGTTCCGAACCACCGGGAAGCGATTTTTGAGGCTCATGAATTGAATTCAGAGGAGCCGGTCACCGTTACAACAGTGGTGATAGAGGCACGTCGCTTATCTAATCTCACCGATTAGACGCTCTCTACCACTGGGACAAACCGCTTCCCGAACAGATATTCAGTTGGAACAGATATTGCACTAGAAGTGGTCACGAGCTGACTGCTTCAAACTTTTCAAGCGCTGAGTGTACTTTTTGTCTAGGACTGCAAACTACAAGAATTGAGGATCGAAGCTATTCTCCTAAAATGGTTCTCTGAGCAAAAATACTCAAATACTTGGAATAACCGGGCATAAGTCTATCTATTTTGAGTTTCAAAATTTTAAGTGAAAATTAATATTTTAAGTAATATTATTCGTGTTTTGGTTCTTTTCGTCTATATAACAACCTTCTAAATTCTAAATTACAGTTTCATAGTTTTTTCTACCTTCAGAAGTTCAAATTTGTGTATAATTTGAGTTTTAAGTGTGGTCATAACCTCTATTTTTGATATTTTAACCAAAATTGGGAGAAAAAGACATTTTGGACTTTGTCTGTGTTTCAATCCTATTGTATTTCAATCTCGTTAATAAATAAATAAATTTGAACACTTTAAGATGATACAGCGACCGCCTCTCTCAACAGGTTTGAATTTGATGGGAGAAAGTGAACAATTGAAATTGTGAGTCAAACTATCAGTACTCAGTAAAATTTGTAGTTATATTAGCCAATAGAAATTTGAAAATATTTTCACAGTAAGATTTAACGTCTCTCACAAGAAATAGTGAAACAGGTTACTGAACTCTGAAGCTTGTAATACGATGCAAGTTATCCACCATTTATTCAATGTAGAATTTTGATTGGTAATGTGAAACTCCATAATTTCAGTAAAAATTGATGTATTCTTGTCTATTCCACTACTTTCATCATCTTGAAGTAACTTAGGCCTATTACTACTTTCTAACAGCAATGTACAGCGATTTCGTACCTCAACTAAGCATATTTTCAACAGTACTAACCAAAAATATGACTGAATAAGCCACGAAATGGCGTTCCAGTGATTTAAAACAGAAAAGAGAACACGACATCTATTAGTGTTGTTTTATCTCAATTCTGAAGATTCAGTTCACTCTTCAACTCTTCAAATGAATATAATTGAAGATATTCAATGAGAAGTTCCTCCTTCAATATTATCCCATTTCCAATTAGAACCTACTAAACTTCAGTTTCTAACCTTTACTTCAGTTTCTAACCTTAAATTTTTAAACACGAAAACGATTTTGGCAACTCATTGAACCTTGGCAAGTTTACTTGGTGATAAAGTTCATTACAGTAACTCATCCCTAATGGTGTTAAAGAATTCACCAGATTTCACATTCAGAGGCATCTTCTAGGTGGTTCAGCAAGAGACCAACTATAGAAATTTATAATTTATCAATACTTTGATGATTGTTAAATGGGATTTGAGCTGTTTAATAATGAGTGCTGAATATTGCTCTACTTAGAGACTGAGTAATATTTATTCCATACAGATATCACTTTCGAAATAGGCCTATAAGATAGCCCAACTGCATCGATAGAAAGAGAATCTGTCTACTTTGAAAAATGCATTTTCAAACCTGACCATCTGATTTCTGAGATTTTTAAGACCATTTGAAATTTTCAAATCGGAAGAGCAATCTGAGGAAGACACACCAAGAGTAAAGGAAGCTACACAAGTCCGTGGAAAAGCCGTAATAAGTGAACGTCATTTGCATGAGTTTTGCACTCAGCTATCTTAATTAGGATCTGCACTAAGTCGGACTGGGCGTTGAGATGCCTTTTAATTGTGTATCGCCTCTCTTTGGTCTGAGAGAAAGTGAGTTACAGAAAATGAGAGGAAATAAGAAGGAAGGGGAGGAGAGTGGATAAAATGAGAGTATGAGTGAAAAACTGAGTGGAATGAATGGAATAAAGAAAGGAAAAATAGATGAAATGGACAAAATGATTTAGAGATGAAAGAGAGCGTGAACAAAAGAAAGATAAGTTGAAAGTAAGGGAGAAAGAGGGAGAAATAGGAACTGAAGTAGGAAAGAGAATTGATAAGATAGTGAGGTAAAGGGAGAAGAAATAAGATTCAGAGACATAGGAGAAAAGAAAAATGGAAAAGATGGGAGGAACAGAGAAGATGGTTAGAACAGAAGGTGTCAAAAAAGTGACGAAATAGCGAGATTGTTTAAGAGAGTTACAGGAAACAAGGGAGACTGAAGAGTACGAGAATGTGAACAAAATAAACAATTATAACAAGTTGAATGATGATAAGAATGAATGAAAGGTGTTCAAGAAAAGAAAAGAGAGAACCCATCAGTGACGACAGCAACAAAGGTAAGTAGATGAACAAAAATTTTAGAATGGAAAACAATCATACCGCAAGGACAACGAAATAAAAATTGAAAATCAAAACAAGAGAATAGAGAATGTCCTATCATTGCATGGGAGGAATACGACTAAGTGAAGGGGAGGATATTGAAATTGGAATGAAAATGCAAGAATGAGAAAAAGCAGAGAATTTAGTGAATCGGTAAGAGTGAGAAAGAATGGGAGGGAGAGAAAGATAGAAACAAGAGGAGAGGATGAAGAGTCAAGTGTGAAAGAGGCTTAACGTGCCACGAGCGGCTGGCATGACTGCATGATCCCAGCTGCACTGGAGCTACAGTAGCTGAAGAAGCTACTGAAGCAGCTAGCTCTAAAACTAAGCAGATTAGCTAGCAGCAGAACTTAAAACGGCTTAAGTCGTCCAATAATTAAGTGTCACGCCAGACAAGCAATCGCAATTAGCGGCTATACCCCTCCCCCTCCCTGTGAAGCCCCCCTCTCTACAACCCAACCCAATTATTCTAACGAGAACAACTGGAAATCAAATTTGTTCAGTTCATTCTCTTTGAAAACTAGAATTGTTTGAAGTAGGCCATTTCCCAGTAATTTACTGGAAATAATTTCATTTATTCATAGAATCATTTCAATTTTCAGGCCAATATAGGAGAATAATTTAGTATTGAGCTTCACATGTAGGGCACAAGGATCAAGATTGTAATCAAAGTTTGGCCATTCGATGAAACTTGTTTATTGGATCCCCAAGTCCAAACAATGAATAAACTTCAATTTCCTGAACAGAACTTGATAATGTTCAATATGTTGTTTAGAGCTACTGATAGTTGTAAATAAAAATATTTGTAAAGAGAGATTTGTTCTTGGTGGGTGCCGAGGCATGACACCGAAACATGTTCTGTTAGAAAGAATTCTATAAGGGTACTGTGATTATTTATATTTTCATATTTATTCAGAACTTGATAAATATGAAAACAGCGCTTTATCCTAAGTTCAAAGAATTAAACCTAATTAATATCGATGACAAATTATTAATCAATTCTGAACCTCATTACCCATAATCCGGTGCAGTTGTGCATTACATCCAAAATGGCTGCTAATGAACAGTTTTCTCTCAATTTCATCCAATAATAATGCAATAAAGTTAATGGCGTGTATTTTATTTCAGCCCGGACACCCAGACATGGCTTCCATTTCATTTAGCCGCCAATAAATAAACCTTTAAACGCTGTTAGTTAATCTCGGATCGCGAATAACCGTTGGCTACGTTTTACGGATTATCTATTCCATGGCACGGTTGACTTTAATGGGTAATTTAGTTTTTTTTAACTTTTCAGTAAATGATAAATGACTGTGTTCAGTTGAAAAATGGATTTAAAAATTAAGCTATATTTTGCGTTTTTTAAACATATTTCATCTCCTGAAATCACGTTTTTCATATTCAGATTTCTTTGTACAAAAAGGAGGAAAGCTGGTGTAAAATAGTATGAAAAACATGGTGTTTTTATGACTATTTTTCTGATTTCTGCAACAATTTTAGTCAAAATCATTAATCCAAGCAAAAACTTGAGTGATTCATTCCTTGATTGGAAAATAACTAGAGTAGGACAATGATGAATGATAAGTGTTGGAATGAACTTGAATAATGTGTAGCCTACTACAGTATGTATTATATTTTAGCCATACTTGTATAATAAGAATGTAATAATACTCTGTCATATAAGAATGTAGGATAAAAGATGTATGTTAAGCTGATGATGAGTAGAGAAAACTTGGATTATCACTAGGCCTACCTCCCAATAAAATAAGTAGTTCAATTATTATCCTCTAGAATAACATTAATATAGTATATTTCGTACCTAGGGCCGAAAATGTGCGTTTACCGGCTCGAAATCGGTTTTCAAGTCCGAGGCCGTAGGCCGAGGACTAGAAAAGATTGAGAGACGGAATATTACATTTTCGACCCGTGGTATCGAACTTTATTTTTCGGCACACAACATCAATGCGAAGAAAACAAAATAAAAAATTTGTTAATCAGTTCCAAGAACAGCTAGACCAGTAACCTTATTATGCTATCTTGTTCGCCTATACTGAATTTGGAGTAGGTACCATCTGCTTGCTATTGAAACTTCGCGTCAAAAGTTTATTGATTTACTGACTGAATATTACTTTATAACTATCAGTGTATTCGATTTTCTTAGTCCAGAAACGTTTAAGCCCAAGATAACTTTTGAACGATAATCCTAAATTGTACAATATCAATTCAAAGTTGTTGATTTTCGACAGATATTGGCTAACAGAGATGGTTAGTGTAGTTGCATTATCACCCGCTCGATGGCGCTGGCTAACCTGCTAGATGAAGTAACACAGAGTCTGACAACAATAATATTGTTCAAACATGGATTTCACGTTCATCATTATTCAACAGTTAATCAATACCAAAATTTTTAATCTTATCAAAGTTGAAGAATTAGTTATTGAAGCAGTTTTCCTTTATTATTCAACTACTGATTAATGTGAAAACTTTCAACGTTCAGTTCTCTTGACAAGGGATCTTACCAATCAAAATAACAGATGAGAGACTACCTTTACATCGAAATACAGATATGTCGACATTGACTCCCAAAACAGCTGATATTAAATGCAATCAAACCGGGATGCTACCTATTGATCGACTCGACAACGACCTTCAGTCAGCTGACATTCAAGGTTATTTTACCGCCCTAGGGCCGAAAAACGCATTTTTCTACAACTGCGCGTAAAACAAGATTTTACATACTGAATTCTCATCGGCCCATTTATCGCATGCGCATAAGCAACTGCGCATGAGCAGGAGATGCTAATCAGCTGTGTTGTGATAAGCTTCAGTCAGTGAAACTGCAAATTCATGTAGCTTAATTTCCGCCCTCTTCTGTAAAAGCTGAATGGCCGAGGTGGTTAAAGCGGCGATCATTACCTAGCAGGTTCAAATCTGATTCCTGACTAATTTTTTTGGAGTTCATAAAACATATAATGATAATTGAATTTTCAAGTTTAACTGGATGGATTCATTTTATTATTCCAATTATCACCAGAGAAATTTAATAACAGTTTACAGTAGGCTATTTGACAAATCAAATTAGTTCAACAGGTTATTATAATGTGCAGTTGTAAGCTTCTTTATCGCTCTTGCAAAATTATCACGCTCCGCTATCGCGTCGCGCGATAACTGTTTAGCGCGAGCGATAAAGCTCTTAATACATAAATAGCTATTTCCCGGCGAGTTGCTGGCGACCTCGCCTGAAAACGATCGTTTTCGGCCTCTGTATGATGCATGTAAAACAGTTCATTTCATACCAGTGTGGCGAAAAACATTTTTCTTAAAATATACTTTTAAAACACTTAGGCGTAGTATCTTCGATCTCTATGATTCATAACTAGAAATCACTAAACTACGATAGCACCCCTCTGGGATAACAAATGGCAACGCGTTGCATTTAATTAAGTAATTAAATGGGTGGTGTTATACTCAGAGTCAGTTATAAATTACCGTCGCTCCTCCCGTAATTTTATTAATAAATACGTACACGTTTGCATTACTTTCACAAAGATTGTAGATTGTAAGTGTTATTTATAGTGACTGTTTTATTCCAGGTTGAACCTAATCGGTATACCAGATCGGGTCTTTTGATTTATTTAAAGGCGATACGGTTTGCCATTGTTTTATCCATAATTTTTGCGTGACCCTCTCTGTGCGTGACTTTTGTCCTATTGCACATTTATTGAGACTTGGGACCTACACATTAATAACCTCCTGTAGTGTTCTGTGTTTGGAAAATGTTTCCCTGGCTTCATGAGGTTGAGGTTAAGTTTACTATATTTACGAAGAAGAAACGTCATACAGTATCACATGCACTACTCCGTTACATAGAGAAAGGACCTGCAGAAATTTTTGAACTTTTACCATTGTTCATAATCAACTTTGTGCTACAATGTGCGCAATAAATCAAATAATATGAAGCATTGAAAATGGATAAAAATTCAAATTCATCAGTCCCACTTACAGCAAAAATATCATTCAAACTCATAACACCTACAATATATTTACCAATTTCAAGTAAATAAAAGATTAGAACTGGAGAAGAATTCTAACATGCGAGTATGATAGAAGTGTACATATTTATTCTCAGCAAAGTCAACAACCTCAACATGTAAGCTCCATGCCTTATCAATGGCAAGCCCTCTCATTCATCAATCACAGTTGTTAGTACAAGCGGATGACATGTGTCCTCTTCAACTATAGATAAAAAATTAGGAATACGAAGTAAAGTGAAAGAGAATTGATAAAACTTTAGGCAAGCTCTTATTGACAGCTTCTTCTCCTTCTTATGGGAATAAGATCTATTTTGAGGTTTTATCTTGCTTGTTTATTAAAAAATTAAAGAGCTTGTCAATTAGTTTCAAGTTCATCAAATTCAATAGTTCACTGATATTAATGATTAATCTTTTCTATTTAAACCTCACAACTCAAGTTAATTCTAGGAGATTGGAAATGAAATAATATCATCCACTACTCGTATAAACTATTTGTTGACGAGGTGAAACTTCTATTGAACTTCAAATTGAAATTACTCCAAGTCGAAAATCCAATAGCGGTCACACATTTGAATGTATGGGAATGGTATAAAATTTATGATCAATGAAGTTATTTGTATAGAAAGGTTCAAGGAGGTAAAACCATAATTTGTTGTGTTTTACCAGCAAATCATGATCATTCAACAATAGACAATTCAATTAACTATAGAATCTCCTTCTCACTATTATCAATAAAAGTTGATAGAAAAATATGATATTCAACTATACTTGACGATTTGTAGAAAAGGTTTTCATTTTCATACCACTAATAACTCCGTTCACGAAACCTTCCCTTTTGATTTTATGACAAAAATCTGACTCCATCTTCGTTCTGGTTTATAAATCATCTCATTCATTGTACTGAACGACCGATCACCGTTCAGTTGGTTTGGTGTCAAATCTCATAGGAGCTATCAGGTGTCATAAAGCCGGCCATAAAATGACACCATTGGAGGGAGCAAGTGTTAATTTATTACAGTCATAAACACGAATTAGGCTAACAGATCTCTGAAGGGTGTAAAAACACACACGATAGATTCATAGCTCAGTAAATTTGCTTGGTTACACACAACTTCACACCTAAACTCTCACACAAATACAAAACTCGAGTGTATTTTTGACACCCAACTGCACACTCACACACATTCACAGGGTTGAGTGTATTTTGAACAAGCACTTACAATAACATGGCAGTAATAAAGTTATTCAACTGCTGTCATTAAAACTTCCCCTATTAAAAATACCTCAACGCAGATTATACGACTTGAAACAGGCAGCTAAAGTTTTTATCACGCGTGAATGCGGGTCGGGGTGTGAATTATTATAGTTGTGGGCTGAACTTTATGGGCTTTTTACTGGATTTTTGAAAAATTGAATCGTTGCTGCAATAGTAGAAGCTCTCAATACATTTGTGTAAAAATTCTTCTTCTGGCTATTCGTAAATGTAATGACAAAGTTTGGACACAAAGTAATGTAAATTCGAGGCTCTATTGTAATAATAATCAGGTTTATATAACCTTTATTCGAAAAGATTTGTATGTGGTGAATAAATAAAAGTCAAAACAATGAATAATTATAATACTTTGAAAGAACTTTAAACTCCGATAACTCAAGCTAATTATCCGGCCACGTTAGAAGTGGTGAAACTCAGTTCTTGTTGTTTAGAACGCCAAGTACATGCTTGAAAACTGAATGGGAAGGACTTTAAACAGCAGTTTGGTCAGAAGAAGGAAGCGGGCAGAGGGAGGAGCTGAATGAACAAGGAGAGGATGAGCATGAAGAGGAAATTAGGAAGGGTACGAGGAAGTGAAGATGAGAATGGGATAGAAGAAAAAGATGAACATTTTGGTATTCGTCAGGTGTAAAGCTCGGCGGGTTAGAAGTGCGTTGAAATTCAAACTTTGGCCAGGAGTTCGAGTGCTCAATGTTCATGCTCGGTCTCAGTAATTGCCACGCGTTCGAATTGCAAATGGAGGAAAGCGCACTGAATCGCAGTTCAGCTACTTTTGTTGTATTAAAACTTCAGTTGGTCACGTTTTTCGCATTACGCTGTTAACTCGAAAGCCGAAAAATTGTGTACATTCTGCGGGAGCGTTTATGACTCAGGGGGAATGTAAATCTAATTTTTTATCAACTTGGATATATATTAACATGTATTTTATGTACAAATAATACGATTTGCAAATTGCATTTAATTTCTACTAATAGGGGAAAAATATGTGAAAATTTTTCTAGCTTTTGAAATATACAAAAAGATATCCGAAAATTACTTTCCATCTGATATTGCATGAAGTCGATCCTTGAACAGTACAGTATTTGTATTCAATGAAACTTATTATTCTAATATCAAACATTATGTATCGTTATTACATCAATGTATTATTATTATTTTTATTATCAATGTATTTATTAAATAACAGCATTTGTTCTGTGAAAAATCTTAAAATCACCATCCCTCCCAAGAAGGCTCGGGTTATAATAATAATAATACCGTGTGACCTTGCTGGCTAAGGTCTGGTGTCATAGTTTTCAGGTCCTGATCAATCTCAGGGCTTCTAGCATGATCTAACGACTGCTTTTCAGGCAGCCGGGACCGACGGCTTAATGTGCCCATCCGAAACACGGGAGCGGCCCGAAAAAATATCTTGCCCGGGCCGGGATTTGAGCCCGGGCCACAAGATTATAAAGTCAGTGTCTAATCCACTCGACTACGGCCGCTCCAGGCTCGGGTTGACTCATCATCAATCAACTTCAAATCAATCAGAAGCTATAACACGATTACTTTACTCTCATCAGGATATTGAATACTTCCGCATAAACTAAAAGAGCGTGTTTTCCAAGATAGACCCTGAACTCAAAGAATAATAGATGTGTGATGAAGTTCCTCTAGTCACCCCTAAATGAAAATCAACACAAATCGTTTCTAGACCACGTGGCTTTGCAATCAGACCAGTACTAAGGGGTCCTATTCGGAATAGATGGGGTGCCCGACATACTAGGAAATATTATTATGGACAGAAATGTTATCAAGGAGCTTCCACCATCGGCTGCCCATAATTTTCTTCTCTCATTAGCGATTTGGCACCCTCCAATAGACAAAGTAACTAGCACCCTTCAGTTTAGTTCGACCCTGTGATATTCCACCACACCCCAAGAAACCTCAAGGTAGAGCCACAAAATATCAATCAGATTCTTGTTCCTGGTTCTTGAGATGAATCGTATAGTTTGTATAACGTTATAATGCTCAGCTTCAACTACTTTATTTTTATATAATCGATTCCATGCTATGAAAATTCTAGTTTTTAAAGTTTTGTTATAGCTTTTCACTGATTGCTCACATAACAGAAGTTGTGAAGAGACTTTACGGATTGAATAAAGGGATATTTAAATATCATCTCTCCTAAACATAAGTAGTGTACTAGAAAAACTCTAATATTGGTATTTCCTCGTACCTTGTTAGACTCTGAGTAGTTGTGAAATTGATATTGTGGTAGTTATCCATAATAAATGAAAAGACAAGATGTCTTACAACAAGATGTCTTGTGTGGTTTGACAACATCTTGTCTTTTCATTTACCTTGTTAGTATTAGAAAATTGCTATATTTTGTACATTTGATTAATCAAATCAAACTTTTAAAGATTTTTCATTGGTTCTAGCTTTACTCATTGAGTAGGCCTTTTATTGTATGGTGAAGGAAACAGGTGAAGTGCCCGTATCTTTTACTGTACAGCACTTCACCTGTCCCGTGGACACGAGTCGCCAGTGTCAAGTAGTGAAAAAGAATCTGATTCTTTCAATTCTATAGAAACACTGGAAGTCGAAAATCTCTGTTCTAGTGAATTTTGAATCAAACGAGAGGTTAAAAAGGTCAGTTGATTCTTGTCATTCACGAAAGTCTTGTTACTTAAAACTTTTCCTGATAGTGCCCTTTTTCTAAGGGTGATTTCAAGGAGAGAAAGTAGCGTAATCTACTTAGATTCTATGTATCATGCACATAGAAGATAAAAGCCCCGGGATTGCAAATAGTAAGCTTTCACTTTTTATTTAGTTTATCAATTAAGCAAAGAAGTCTGAGGTACTAGATTTGTGCAGCAGCTGTTGTGTAAATGGAAGCAGCTTGGATTGTTCCTATCCTTGAAGGGGTGAATCCGAGTAAAGTTGGTGAAGTCTGGTGAAAGAAAGATCGCCTATTACCGGTGAAAGCTCAAGACGCTCTGTTTTATTTGAAAATCTCATTAGAGAGCTCAGTAAAAGACTTTTCTCTTCTGTCTTTATAGTATTGCGTGAAAGGGTGCCGCTGAACAAATGAATGGCAAAGGGAGATGGGGAGTGCTAGACGAAGAGAATTAATTTAAAGAAGAGAAAGATTCTGAAAAAAGATTTTGATTATGAACAATTTTTTCTCAGATCTAGCTGTTAATGTCAAAGTCAAAGCGCTCCATATAGTAAACCTGTACAGCAAGCTATATCTACATGGTAAGAAACTTGCAGAAATATTATAAGGTTTTACTGTTGCAGAAACTTGTTGGATTGCAACAGACATCTTCTATTGCAGAATCAGAATAATTTGCAATATCAATATTGTTGACATTTGTATGTTATCATTTTTTGAGTATAGCCTACATTGAAAATCCTGTGTGTTACCATTTCCTGAAACTATCAAAAAATTGGTATTCTTCCTCATTTTGAAATTTCTTCAATTGATAAATTTGGTGATGAGTATAATTTGAAGATTTTGGATTTTTTTTCTTAAGAATATGAGTCCAATAATCCTTACAATAAAATAGTATGGATATGATAATTATACTAATAATACAGTTTTCAATAATGTTTCGACAATGTCAAAATAGACCTTTTGGAGATCTACTAGTTTCAATTTTATAGGAAGTGAATAATCAAGATTTTGCAACGGAGTTCATCAAAATATACGTAGTTCAAAAAGTAATGAATCATCTAACATTTATAACTCACATCTTACATCTATAAATCATCTTACTCTGTCTAATTGTGTTATTTTTTATTTAAAGCTCATTTCTGCCAGGTCAAGTTTTGAAAGAAGAGAAATCACATGAGCAAGGTTTTCATACTACATGCTTGAATGTGGGCCTACATTGAGAGATGAGTACAATTTATTTAGCAACATGGTTAAGTTACTCTATTATATTCCTCAGTATTTTAGCTCCTCAACCTCTCTCATACTATAATAACCTTTGATGAAGCTCATCTCAGTCATGCTGTAAATCTCGTGAAATCACTGCTGTGTTGGTTCAGATTTCGTGTAGACTAAATCACGTGACGTGACTAACTGTCAATTGCGTAGCGGTGAGTCATTCTCTCCTTTCTTAAGAGAACACTGTTTATTTGTTAGAAAGAGGATGGGAGACTCTCAGAGTAGTGAATAGGGGAAGAGAGAAAGGTTGACGGAATTGCAAGTGACAAGTTGGTGAACGTGCAGTGACTGCAATGATGAAAATGAGTGCGGAAAGTCATATGATGAAGGGAGAGAGAATGAATGGGAAGGAAATAAGTTGGGGTAGAGAATATGGTTGGGGAAGAGATGACGATGAGTAGCTCATATTAGCTGTTATTATTATTATTATATATAAGCGAATGGCTTTATGAGCTGTATTTTGGGAGGATGGGCATGAGGTAGTCTGTCCAAGCAAGCAATGAATACATTCTGACCGAGACTCCAGCTCGGTCAAATATCGGTTCAAAAATTATAAATTTGGTCTCAAATTGTGGATCAGAATGTTTCCTACAATTTGAAACCAAATTCATAATTTTTGAATCAATATTGACCGAGCTGGAGTCATTTTCTAATGTTGCCAAAATGTCTCCTTTGTTTGGACAGACTATACCAATAGCAACAAAAAAATATGATGGGGAAAATAATAGTTTCAATGCTGATTTGATCTACAATTGATTAACGCGACAATTAATGAAAGTATAATTGAAAAATTTGTTTTCTAAAAAATGGTTTTCGAAAGAATTGTTATACATACACTGTATTTTTACCATAAATGTCATATTAAGGCGCCTCCATACATGCGGTATTTGGGAAATACCGAACATTTGGTGTTTGGCGAACAGTTATGCTTGCTATTTCCCAACTAACGAACACACATCTCCACACGTGCGTGGTTTTCCGAGCACGTATTCGAACTGGAAATGGCGAATCGTCAACCGAATAGGTGACATTTTCAAGGTCAATAATGTCAAAATACTGTCAAAAATTTCAACTTTCAAAAATCTAACACTACTGTACTAATTTCAACTTTAATCTTGGCAATGATTGAATATTAATGTTTGTAGGGATTTTTAAAACATTTAAAGAATCAAGATCATAATTCAGTAACCTGAAACGGACTGGACATTCACTAGTTTTCAATATAATATTTGAATTGAATTTAATTCAATTTCATAGTATCAAAATTGATTATATCACTTAGAAATCATCCACAGACTGTAATTTGATATTTATCTTGTCTAAAAAAATTATGTATTAAATTAATACGTAAGAAACTTTTCCTCAATTGACTCAACCTCAATCTACATGCAACAACAAACAACAAAATTAGCCGAACATGAAGGCGAATGTGTGGATGGGCAAAAAGTTCGCTATTTGCCGAACATTCGTCCACTTTGATGTGTCCAAAAGACCGACAATGGACGGAACACCCAAACATTCGTGTTCGCTATTTCCGAAATAGCGAACACTCCGCTCCACACTAGTCGTGATTCGGCGACTAGGTGTTCGGTGTTTGCCGAATAGCGCATGTATGGAGCTGGCTTTATTGAATATAAATGCTGATCGAATATTATTATGAACATTGAAAACTATTTCTTTATTGAAGAAATTTCCATAAAGTTTCATTAATGAAAAAGCTTCTTCATCTTCTTGAAACTTCTATTTATTGCAGGTTTTTGAAAGGTTCAATGATTTCTTACACGACTTGAAGTCGTATAAGAAACAAAGAATATTTTAGGGAACTTTATGACGAACATTTCAAATTAGCTCTCCTACTCTGTTATGGTGAAAACAATTCAGATTGCTTTAGCACTCGCAAAATCTATTTCTCAAAATTGTAGTATCTTGCTTATCTGTTTGCTAAATCGAACAGTCTCAAAAACCTAAAAGTTTGATCCGTTACGTGGAAACATAACACTATAAATTAAAGAAGAAACAATACAGAAAAGAGTATGTAGCAGAGAGAAACTTGTGACGTATGTAGTAGTTAAGATAAGGCGGTGTGAGGTGGAGGGGGAAAGCAGTGAGTGTGAAATAAAGGGGAGAAAGTGGCACTTGAGAATTTACCCTCGCTTAGGGCGATGTTGAAATTCCAGCCCCTCTTCGCTCGGACGGCGCACGGACCAAAGGCGGTACAATTTCCCTGCAACCCCCCTCCCCTCCCCATCATTTCCCTCTTTTTCTTTCTTTATTCGGCGTCATGTAATAGCTTGCAGATCTTTAAAAGCAAATTCTCGTTCAAGAAGCTCTCTTACGTCAGTTCCTAGATGACTGTTATGCATAAGGAGTCAAGGCCTGAGCGTGATCTGTACATTGTATATTGATTAATTCATTAAACGAACAACGAAATTCAATTAGAGGGTGCATTATTGGCGCATAATCTTATTCACTCCGAGGCAAGAGCAATGCAGTGAATATGAGAGATCATAATGAAATGGGTTTACTACCACTGGCGGCTCGTATCCACGAAATAGATGAAGTGCTGTACAGTAAAAGATACGGGCACTTCACCTGTTTCGTGGGTACGAGCCGTCAATGTTTGCTACGTTCCACGAATGCTTATTAACTTATTTTGGAAACAAACAGAAACTATAGAGTGGAAAATTTTTCAGGAAAAAACTTTAGGCCTATATATACCACGATCATTAATTATTCTCAACCATAGTTCACATACAATAGGAAGTTTGTTTGCTGTAACAATAATTCTGGTTTTTCATGATAAATACATTGATCAAGAACGAATAATTATTCTTACATGATATATTGGGAGAATTTTGGTATTCTGAATCATCAGCAAACAAAAACTTCTCATTATTGAGCTGAAACTGAAAATTTGAAGAATATATGAGAATCTCAAAAATTGATGTAATAAATATAATGTTGATAAATAAATCATATTACAATAGTAATAGATTGTAATAGTGTTGATAGTAATATTACACTGTACCAGTGTTCCTTTGAATCAGCCAGCAAAAATATATTGTTAAAAGCATTGAACATAGAATTAGACTATTTTATTCTCTATTCTATTTCACGAAATATATTCTATTCTCATTGATTAAAAGTCTGTAAATACGATTTATACATTCCTAAACAAACGTGTAAAAACATGTTTTCAGAATTCAAGTTTCAGTTGATTAAAGTTCATCGAACTCATAACAATAACAATACTTGTAATTAAATTGTCAACAAGCACTAGGAAGTTTTGACTCAATAGCGTGACGATAATCTCAATTAACACCGCCCAATTAACGATGCTAGCTGGGCAAATCAATTCGCTTATGAATTTAGTCAGTGATTTGCAATGAAGCGAATTCGCCAAATGTCAATTATTATCGGTTATCAGCGCAATGATGAAGAAGAACAGAATCCTCTAATTAGGCCAGTTATTCGATTGGAATGTGCCGCTTGAACACGAAAATGCCATTTTGAACCAATATGGCGTCTGTAATATTGGTCGATTTGGCCACTGTTTGTACAAATTTTGTGATTATGGAGTCGGAAATGTTGTTAGTTCTGTGGTTTTCTGTGTTCTGATCAATTGTGGAAATTATTTCCAGTGAAATTATCTCAGTGTGGGTCGGATCCGAAATGAGAATCGCTCTGTTGTATTGTGGCAGTTGGTTACATGTTATTCGTTTGTCTTGTTTGTATCAGAGTTGCTTGGAACTCTTTGTTTCAGAATAAATTGAACAAAAATTACAAAACATAAATACCGTTTTCCAATATTCAATATACAGTACGTTTAAACTGGTCTATCTTATGTTTAAACTGTCTATTATAATACTTGAAAATAAAGTCATTAACTATTAATAATCAATATTTGGTTTCTAAATGAAAGAATTCAGAGGAAGGTATAGGAAATTTGGTTGATGATTCCCTTTGGCCTACTTTAAGGTTAAATAAAACGGAATGAACGAATGTTAGATGTTTTAATGTAACCTACTTCAGCATAGGAAATCTACAACCAAATTGCCTGTATTGGTGACTCCGACGTGATTGAAATTGAAACCCCGAGGTGATCTTGTTGTGAACATTATTTCATTCGAATCAAAACTCAAAATTGGATTTCCTAAAAAGGCATGCTAAGTTTTGACCTGAATCCTGGCAGTAGTACTACACCTAACAATACATCTGAATTTTTCTCAATATATCAAATTAAAAATTGATTATTAAAATAGAATTATTAATTTTGTAACTTTTTTATTTTTATTTGTTTCAGGCGATAAATACCAAAGATAACATTGGTGTCCCACTTCCAAGAGGTAAGACAATTTTATATAGTCTGAGTGATGACTGATGATGCAATGTTATAATATGAAATGAATAGTAAACCGCAATAACAATATACATTATACAGTATTTTGAGAGATTTATATTGGAATTCAATGAAAATCATCAAAACAACCCATAACACATATTTTCTACTCATCCTTCCGAAATCACATCTCTCTGTTTATTACAATATTAGCCCGAGATGTTTTCACGTAGGCGGGGTTAACATGGCGGGGTCAAACTTTTCGAAATTTTTAAAACTTCCAACGCATTTTGATGACAAACGACAATCACAAGTTCGCTAGTTCTCGCTTCTTTCGCTATAAAGCGGCCATTTCGCCACTCTTCGTCCTCAAGCAAGTACAAAACAAAATGGAAAGAATCTCAGTAACAAACTTTTCTACTTTGGCTGGAAAATGCTCCACCATCCAATAGGCTTACAACGATATGTCGTGATGATTTTCATCCGAGACCTATTCAGAGGCTCTCTAGAAGCTCAGCAATAAAGTAACCATCAATCGTAGAGCTCGACAAATGGACATTTTGCATCTTCTCTGCAAATGTTGTTGGAAAAATGAACTCATTTCTTATATGGCAGTGCTGTCACCATTATAACTATTAACTCCAACTCGCGTTCTGTTCCCCTGATATGATAAATTCACGATAATTTTATATAAAGTGGTACACAAGTAATAAGCGAGTTTTTAGGTTTTGAAGAAAATCTCGTTAAAGTAGTAATCTCGTTAAATCTTTCTTTAAAGTAGTAAAAACTTGATGGTGGAATGAAATTATTGATTTGGTCGCCTTATAATCTTTACCGACTGTTGGATATGTACTTTTCATACATTTACTATATTATTCTTTTCTACTATAAAGAATCTACTTGTTTCTACCAAATTTCTACTTAATTCTATTAAGTTTCTACTTGTTTCTAGTGTAAAAATAATCTCTCAGAAGGTTGATGAATAAGGTATTGCGCTTTATTAACTTACTCTATAACTGCAGGATCACGTTAAGAATCTGGAATCGGACTATGATCTGGGAAAAACAAGCTCATATTCTATTGCAGATCAAATTGTGTCGTTTTCAGTTTGTCTTTTCCGAGTTTTTCAGTGAAATATAAAAATAAGACTGTTAGTTAATGGAAATACTAATAGCAGGCCTAATGTATGATTTGAATATTGTACGTCTATGGTTTGGAACTAATGGTTTTGAACATTGCATAAACTACATCATAGACCTAAAACTAACCAAGACCAACCAAGAACTCCATATCATCTCTGGTTTCACATTCAAATCTGATACGTCTATCTGTACTATAGCAGTAATTAGGTTCCAAATCGTTTTCAGTTCATGGTCTTTTTCAAAAGAGTAATAAAAATCAAGCTTGAAAAGATAAGAGATGAACGTATAATGTGTAGCGTTATCGCTGAGTGTAAAAGATAAAGAAAGTAGAATTTCTGGACCATGTTCCGTTTAATGACCCTTGAATAATCTGGAAAACGTCAATGCATGAAGAGGTAATCGGTAATAATGTTATTAATGACGAAATCTCCAATAAACCTATGAGAATCACATCATGAAATTAGGAATTTTTCAATAAATCATGGATCAGATAGATATGTCACTTTGGAAAGGTTGACCTTATAAATAAAAAATGACACTTTTAAAGCAGGGTACAAATTGTATTTTTATTTTTCAATCTTTCAAACAAATATTCTCATCTCTTTCTACTTTTCCTTATACTCTCTTTTATTTCATATGCAGAGCTTTTCTAATTCTAAAATGATAACACAAATTAGTTTTGTAAGTTTTGAGGTGATAATCCACTATTTCATTATCTTGTTTCAACAAAGACTATTACTTGTATAAAGTGATTATGAATTTTTGTTCAACTTGAATGATGTCGTTCAATTTGTTATTTGCATCTATGATTGAATGCTAAGATTGAATTATTATTCATGCCATAATTCAACAGAATCAATCGATGATGCATGAAGATAATTTGAGTCTTGTTGCCTATAGTAATCGTATAGTGTAATACTTCTTCAATTACTTCATAATCATTCTATACTCCTTTAACCTTTTCTGCTCTCAACTGATAATTTAAATTTTGTATTTCATTGCTTATTTTATAAAATATTGTAGTAAAATACTGCATGATTATATAGATTGCACAGAGAAAAACGCAATAAAGATGTAAAGGAAACAAGTTAATTGAGCTATAAATGAAATTACAGCCAGTTGAATACGACGCCATAAAAAGAACAATCATTGATGCAATAATTAAACCGCTTCACTCTTAAATTGCATCAGTGTTTTGCAGCTTTAATTAAATCGCGTGCAAACTACAACAATAATCATTTTGCACAGGGTTGAGGCTTCGCCATCCAAACAAGAGTTGCATCCAATGATCCAATCAACACCAAACGATATTACTTCAGGACACCAAAGTGGAATCTCAAGCATTTTTGTTTTGCTTCAATTTCTTGGCCCACCAAGAGTAGCTTTTCTACCTTGCTAACAAGACTTGACGGCTTGGTTGTTGGTGGCGCGGCTCAGTGGTGGGGATAGGAACGTGCTATCCTGTGAATAGTGGTGGGGGAAGCCAGACGCCAGAGTTTGCCACTGATCAACTGCGGTGCCAGTGCGATTCGAGATTTCGTCAGTTGCGTATCTGTCGTCGTAGTGAGAAGTTGTCAGTGGTGTTTTTCGCGCGGCGTGTGATAGGTGTGTGATTTGTTTTGTAAACTTTCAAGTTTTCAATAATTGAGTTTTTCATCAATTCTATTGGATTACTTTACCCGCTATCTTCACAAAGTAAGTGTAGTTGTATTGATTTTTTAATATTTTATAAGGACTTAGGCGATTATACCCTTCCGAGCGTTTACAATCCTTTTTTAACGATTATTCTTCTGATCAACCACTGATTTACTGTTTTTTCATTGATTTCTAATGAAGTTTCCAAAGTTTTATTCGTTCCATGGAAAGAATTAAGTTTTATTCCTTTGTCACAGATAGGCTAGTAAACTTTGAGAAATGCAGATGTTTGTTTTTTTTATTTTTATAATATTACTTATATCTTCAATTTTTATCTCAAGTACAGTACAGTAGAAAATTTCTGAATTCAGTCTGGCATTTAGAAGTATTGACATTATATTAGTCAGACAGTAATTTAAAGTTTACATTCAAATCGATTGTAAGAAAATCCTTATCCTTATTGATAATTTGATTGTATAGTGATAGTACATATAAATGTTGATTATTATTGTATGTTTGAATCGGGAAAAAATACAATTTTGAAAAATATCACTTTATTCTTAATGGTAAATTCAAAATGGTAAATTCGATAATGAATTTTAGAGTTTCCTCCTGGTCTCTAGCCATCTCCATTGAGCAATAATACATTTTTACAAATTTGTTACAATTAGCTGATATCTCTACTAAAATAGTTATGCTCTACATCAACACCGAATCCTTATCTTCTTCCTAGAATCATTTCCAGATGATGAGAATGGGAAACTGAGTAGGAAAAGCGGAAAATCCTGAAATAGTGATGGTGGGAGAGCAATGTTACCGTACCAGTCGGCAACGTTATATTGATGAAATAGTGTTTGGGGATCTGAATCACCGTTTCCAAGTATTATATGTCATGCCATCAATGATGATTTTCTTTTGGTGATACCATAGAGCAACTAGATCTAATTCTAATCCTCTGACGGAAATGTTTGATAAAACACTTATTGGTCCTTGAAAAATAATATAAAATACCTAATATTAATTTCAAATAATTCCAACATAATTATTCATAATTCAATCTGTTAAACCTCTAAATACCGATGAGTACCCCCAGAGAGAATAAGAATAAGTTGAGTATCCCCATTTTTTGTTGATGGATTTCGGCGACTGGAAAACATCATACAGTATTGAATATTGGTCGTCAACTCGTCAGATTATGGTGGCGTGTTTCGAGTCGTTATATTAACATGTCGAGTCGTTAGCACTAACATGCTAATCTATCGTAACGATTGACTGGGAATTTTCTATTTCTGGGACATAGTGAACTCAAATTTTTCCATTTTCTGGAATACGTTACGTCACAATGATCATATTTTCCACTTTATTTATATTAATCATGATTACAGCAGTATGTAACTAAAAAGGTCCTGAATCAGTACACTTTCTTCTAAACCTTTAAATTCAATTCACAGTGATATAAATCACTGTCTCTGATTCTCTTCTAACAAAAGCACCAGGGAATTGAAAATAAAAAAGTCGATTAGGAATTTGCGACTGACTTGCTTTAAATCATAAGTTTCTGATAACAAAATCGATCTTAGAACACTGGAACTTCATCCTACTAACACTACTTGGAACTTGTTCATTATCAACAGCTCCACTAACAGATATAAGTCTAGGATGTACCACTAACAACGTTAGGAACTTGTTTATTCTCATCAGCAACGCTTGTTAGCGCCAAGTTGTTTTTACAAGCTTCATATAGGCCTATGCTATAGATAGACATCCTTTATTCAGATTCATTTATGCTAAATTCACTTCAGTCGCTTCAGTAGTATGCAGAGAGAATAGAATATAGAAGAAAATTCTATTATCGCTGGTAGTATGTGAGAAAGTAAATACTATTTACAGTTGCTTGTAAGTGCATGGTGAGACATGGTTAGAGCCCAGAGGCGGTTGGGTTGTTAGCGCGCTCAGAATTCAGATTGACTGATGAACTTTGACTCACTGATGATGCTCTGAGCTTTGAGCTGGCAGCAGACCTATTTAAAGCTCGGCTGGAGCAGGCAGGCGTGTGATCTCATGTCATGATTTACAGCCACATTCGTCACTCATTAAACGGTCCCATTCATGCAACTGCATTCTTGCTTACTGGTCAATTGCTCACTACTTGAGCATCTGTTGATTTAGTACGGAATAGTAGCCAAATATGCCTGAACAAGGAAAAAAATTAATAATTCGTTATTTTTCAACTGAGGTATTGATCCATCCATAGAGTAAGACGTCCTAGTTTGGATAACAAACGCTGGAATCTTATTTTCCATGGAAATAAAAAAATTAATACTAAATAATCCAACACATATTATTATTATAATGCGATGTAAATTAATTATATCTTCTTCTACTTTCTTTTAAGGGTTAGGCATTCCACCAGTTCCGACTCACAACTCAACAATTTTTTTTTGTTTATTCTATTATTGGACAAATTAAAAAATAATCAACAAAAAAGTGACTGCATTGAATTTGCAAAAAATATTGGCCCATGGGGGGATCGAACCCACGACCTTCGCGTTATTAGCACGACGCTCTAACCAACTGAGCTAATGGGCCAGTTGAAAGTTAGTGCAATCGGATATAATCTCAAAAAATTTCAACGTGTGTAGTGTGTGCTGCATTATTTATTGCTTGAATCCACTTTGGAGTATTCACTTGAATATCCCAATTTTTTGCAAGTGTGCAGATCAAAATGTTCCTTATCTTTTGTTTGCCTTGTTCTAAACTATAAAACGTGTTATCAGCTATTTATTTCTAGGCCACAACTCAATTGGATTCTCAGTTGATTACATCAACATATACTATTATTGTGATCACTGATATGAATATTCAATCTGCTAAATTTAAAATGAGGTTGAATGAAAAGAAGAATGCAGTTTTGCATTAGCCTATTCTACTCTTGTACTCTATGAGGTCAAGAGCTGATAATAAGAAGGTTTCAGAGACCGAACTAGATTGTAATTAGAATTCGAATGGATTACAGCCAAATTTATTTATCCTGCATAAAACCGTTACATCTTGTAATAAAAAATAGCAAAGACTTATCATTACAGCGAAACATTGTGTTTTTGTAGTCAAGTCGACTTGATCAATAAGAAAGTGTAGATTTATTAGGCAGGAGAGAGGCAGATCGATAAGATATTGAACTTATTTCTATTTGTTGCCTATCTACCATCTACTCGACGTATGTATCTTTGATCAAGTCGACTTAACTCAAAAACTAGTTTGTTTCGGCTTATTCGGATGGGGTAAATATTTAAAAAAATATCAAATAATTACGCACTAGAATCTCTTCACTGTTGAGCCTAGAGAAGCTAAAGTTTAGAGTGCCCAGCTAGTGTGTTGGTAACGTCCTCCTCTCAACATGTAGGCCTGCTCTATGCTCTCAAATTTGCATAAGCCGATTAGAATGAGACTAGCGCCATAAACAATTCGCATAAATCCGGGCGTTTATCGCCTCGTTGCGGATCCCCGACCAAAATTTACAACAAATAAAGTTTCCCTGGCTTTACTGTCAGATGCCGTGCGAATTGAACATTGTTATGGTGGGATAGGGGATAGTTGTTGTGACCAAAGAAGGCACTACAACTAGGTAATTGCCCACTTCAGATGACCGTTAGTTGTTTCTCTCCAGTCTAGAATTGGAGTGAGAATTGTTTCTGTCGATTTACCTCAAGTAGTTCAACAGGAATTTATGTTTTTTTTTATTCAAATACGGATATACGAGTACATCAACACTACAATAAAACATAACAGTAAAACAAAGCAACAATAAAGAGTAATAACTCTAGGTTGTTGCCAAGTGGATAGAATTATTTCTAAAGAAGTTGAAAGAGGTAGAAAAAGTGTGAATCCAATAGAAGTAATCTGCCATTTAAATAACATAGCACTAGACAAATTTAGAGTGAAAAACTTGAGGGGTTAGATTCGATTAACATTGACCCACATTGAATCGTCCATGAAATCAGGATAGTTGTTATTAATATAATTGATAGAAATGAATAATAGCAAAACTTCGATAGAAGATGTCATATATGAAAAAGAACAACTATGAATGTGAATTTATCAGTAGATTGATTAATTATACAATTTTACAATTGATAATATAGCAATTAAGTACTGTTATAAAATTAATATGAAGCGTATAAATTTACACTAGAAGCAAATTATGTGAGTCCATTCGATTATCCCTTTTTTTATTTCATTCAGTTCACTGATTGGTCTTGGTTTATTTGCTCTTATTTTGATAGAGAAGAAAGTGAAAGGTAGCATTTAATTATGTAGTAATATTCGATAACCTACGGTACCTACGGCGGAAGCGGTTTGTCCCAGTGGCAGAGAGCATCTAATCGGTGAGATTAGATAAGCGACGTGCCTCTGCCAGCACCGTTGTACTGGTGACCGGTTCCTCTGAATTCAATTCATGAGCCTCAAAAATCGCTTCCCGGTGGTTCGGAACCCACCTAAAGCAGTAGGTCCATTCATCTCTCATCATCATCCTTCCCATTACCCACGCACAGGCCCAAAAGCCCATGTGGGCATCACCCTCAAAAAAAAACTAGAAATTTTGTATATTTTGGACGCCACTTATTTCATATAGATTCTAACTTTATTTCATCAAGAATGGTCATAGTGAATAACATAGTAGATAATGACTGATGGAATTGGAATACATGTAATGATGCCTACTCTATACTCTACCCCATGAAAGAAAAATAACTATTGAATTCGATTGACTCTGAGTCAAGTCAAAACTTGGAGAAGCCCAGTAGAGCATAAAAACCTAGCAGCATCTTTTCCTCCGTAGGTGGAGTGGTCCATCCTAAACACCTGCCACAAAAACAAACAGCACAGGTAGTAGCGGTAGCCATAATAGATAACTCTTCAATAAAATATAGTTATAGTGGCAGTGCGCCACGTTCTTTCTACCTGGTGACTGATGCACCATGAGATAGTCTGCCTGCCATGATGAAAAGTAGTTATTTGTTATAAATCATAGCGAAAAAACGTTGCGTCAAACCACCAAATGATTTATAGCCTGTATCCAATTAAACATAGAGCTGTTGCGTTTGTGCGTATCATATTCATAATGTGAGTAGATGTGCGTGATAGAATCAAAGAGTATATCAAGTGAGGGGAGAAGGACGAGTGAGAGGATAAATTCGAGTTATTGGAATAGGAGGATTGGAAAAATATTATTATTTTTCTACCGCTATTTTATCAAGAGCTAAATGTTCGAAGTCCAATCTGATTAAAAGTACAGTAATGAAAATAGTAAAGATCTTGTCAATACCACTACTTTTTACCCCTATTTGAATACTTCGTACAATGATACCATGGTTTCAAGGCAATACCTGCCACATCCTCAGCTAGACTGATGCTTGATGAGGCTACATAAGGAAAGTCCCCTAGTAGCCTCTAAGCTTACAGCATCTATAGCCTCTACTATAGCATCAGTCTAGCTGAGGATAAGTAGGGCTCCTTTGGTACCATAATAGCCTATAATCGCATCAGCCTAGCCAAGGATGAGGCAGGATTTGTCTTGAAACCATTGTACTATTGTAAAGAGTATTCAAATAAGAATAGTATTCATAGTGGTATTGACAACATCTGTGCTTTTTATTTTCATTATGTAGAAATATTTCAATATCTCATCAAATACAATCGATTTCTGAAAAGAAGTACCTTTCAGATAGGCCTACAATCGATTTCTGAAAAGAAGTACTTTTCATAGTTTCAAAGCTCTCATCTTGATGCACTTTGATCATGTGCAATCCTTGTTATCAGCCTCAAGTCACCTCCTTTCTAAAATGGCATGTCAATGCTGAAATTCTTCTTGGCATTATTTGAACGTCCTTGAATTTGAAGAAGCACGGCATTATAGAAAAGACGGATCATTTATGGTACAGGCAGTCTTCTTGACCTTCTGATAAATGGAATTAACTGTATTATGAAGATCATTCATTATCAAGTACCAAGTAAAAATTCATTATTACACAGAAGTCCAGCTGACCTCCAAACGCTGATTTTCTCAGTGAGTTGACCAGTGTGACTCGAGTCAAGCTCTTTATTCGATTTGCAATTGTTTTGTAGACTGTAGAAATGCAAATGAAGAATTTGGCAGGGTCTGGCCAGACAACCAACGATTCGATTCCTCTTTGTTTCTGAGTTAAGTGAGCTAGAGGTTCACTCTGTTTTGTTAATGAGGCGAAGCCTGCCGCCAAACTCACTCTGTCTACAGTCCGAACAACGGTCATATTAATGAGCTTCCACATAGCTGTTGGCTGTGATCGAATATTTTCGTGTTTTTCGTTTGTATCCCAGTCCAACTATTACTGATTTGTGTAGTAACACAGACTCACCCAATGAAATCCAACACATACCAAAGCCAAATTCTATTTATTTACTACTTATCTGGGGTTAGCGATATTAATTGGTTTAAGAATAAATATTTATAGTATATAGTGGATAAGAATTGAAATCACTGTACCCTTTTCAACCTAAAATGCTTTCAAATAGTGAGAAACATGTTGTGTTGGAATTAAATAACTTCTAAAGGGGACAATTTTTATTTACTAATATCATAGCTTCCTTTATACAGTATATATTTTTACTAATATAACTTATATTCTATTGAAGGAAGCTATGCTAATATACATTGATAGTAGCGCTAGAAAAAAAAGAAATATCTTTTTAGTAATACATGTAATATTAGTTCAGTAACATAGATTCGTTTTAATGAACCTTTCAAGCTGCATTATTATATGTTATTTGAATATGAAATGTTACATCAATGATTTTATATTCATCTATAGATAATTCATTCTTGGGGGGTGGGGGTGGCTTCGGCTCGGTCGGTGTTAGTTCGGGGGCTATATTGAGAATGTTACTATGGGTTCTATTGAGAATTTATGGCTTTTGAGACCTTTTCCCATCTTGCCGGATTGTCTTCTCTGCTTGGATGGATTCTGTAGTTTAGTGAATATGAAACTGGCAACCAGCTGGTAGGCCTAGGCCCTTCATAGGGCTGTGGCGCCATTGACAAACAAACAAACCATTGAAAATAACTCATACTTGTATTCAACTAGGAATTACTAGAATGCATTCATTAGTACCAAAATTTGAATCCTACAAGTTTCAACTTTCTGCTTGTAAATGTTGATTGAATGAATAGAATAACTTACTTCTTTCATATGGATATACCATTTTCATCTCGGCAGAAATGTATCATGAATTTCTTAAAATAGGTCAGGGATAATAATTGCAGTTTTGACAAGCGTTTTCTGCACTCTACAACCTTTTCAAGCCGTATGTAGGCTACTGCTCAACACAACAATACACATCTGATGAAACAAATCTCGCGTCACCTCTGCATTGCATTGTACTATTTCCACTTGAGACTCTTGTACACCTACCACTTTTCTCCGCCCATTGTCGGCACTCATAGTTCACCTGACCCAACCTCTGATGATTCTCTGAGAATAATAAGTAGAAGAATCGAAAGTAATGAGCCACACGTCCAAGGAGAGGTAAGTAACAGTAAAGTAATGAGTGTCACGTGCGTGTATCTGTGAAGAGAATTCGATAGAGTACCCTTATGTATGAGTGTGAGAGAGAGTGAGTGAGTGATCACGTAAGGAAGAGAAGAATTCGATAGAGTAACTATATGCTAGTTTGTGTGTTAGAGTGAGAGAGGGGAGAGAGAGAGAGAGAGTGATGAAGGAAGGGAAAGAGAAATAGTGAGAAAAAGGGTGAGAGATTTGTGACTAAATGCAGTATAGTTGAATATATGAAGTGAAGGTCCACTGGTCATCCCAAGAAGTTTTCTTTTTCTATGAGTTGTAATTGTAATTCTTCTCCTATTTCGTCGTCTATCCTGTATTCCTTCCTATCTTCCTTTCCTCTTTCTTTCTCCCACTCAACACTTCTTCTCACAACTTTGCACTATCGCGCACCTGACTAAAACCAATTCCCCAGAGTTTCTTACGAGATGCCATAACTTTTCTACAAGACCATCAATATACATAGTTGTTTCCAGCCGTCTCCTCCTTTACTTCTTACAATCTTTTCCTCTTCTAATTTCTGTTCGTCCTTCATCATCTTCTATCAGCTCCTCCTATAGCGGCGCGCGAGGTCGTTAGCCCTGGCAATCGTGCTTCCATAGACGCGATAAGGAGCCGTTCTCTTTCCTCTCACCGTTCCCTCGCCTTCTCTACTTATCTGCTCTCTTCCGCGCCCTTGCTGCACTTTTTCTCTTCCTCCTTCTTCTTCTTCTTCTTCTTCTTGTTTCTCTCACCAATTTACATTCCGAGACCCACGGCGACGACTGGAGTCGTGCCTCTACTTATTTCTTACCTTCTTCTCCTTTATGTTTCTCAAGAGCTGTTCGAAAGATAAACTGTAAACATAGGGGCGTGGATGAAGCAAATAAGGGTGTAGTAGAAGAAGAAGAGGAACAAGATGACAAAGAAGAAAAAGATTGGGAGAGTATGTTCGAGGAGGAGGAGGAAGCGAATGACTAGTTGAATCCCAGTCTTTTATCCATCACACAAATTGGAAAAACGTTGCGTTACTTTTCAACAAATCTCCACCTCTTCCTTGTTGCTGTAGTTGTTCCGCCTCCAGCGTATTTTCAACGTTCATAACGATGTGTGTTACTTGAACTCACCGGCAAATACTTACAGGATTCTATTTCGAATATCATTATCTGCTTATTTATTTATGGCCCGTTGTATCCTTGTTAAAGAAATTGATTTGCGCCATTTGTCATTCGATTACGGTACATCTTCAAAATTTCAATAACAAAAATCCTGACATGTTCATAAAGAAATAGGATTTCGTAGTCGTCGGTCCCGACTACGTGAAAATTAGTCGTCTCTTATCATCATCATCATCATCGTCATCATCCCTTTCATTACCAACGAACAAGCTCATGTAGGCATCACCCTCAGTGAAAGCATAACAGACCATCAAAAATGATTTTTCAGTAAGACTGTTTAGAGACAGTTCAAGATTCTCTGAAAGTCAATTCGATTATCGTTGGAACAAACCTTTCATGAAAGGTTTCAAGTAGATTTTATTCATTACAAAACGATATTAAAAAACTCATTTGATATGATGATGATAATAATAAGCTATTTAGTCGAACAAAACCAGATAGCAGATTTTTAAATTTGTACGTGATACGAGTATCGAATCTCAATTAATTTTATCAGTCTCAAAGAACATCAAGTTCTGCTTCAATCCATAAAGTTGGAGTTCCATAAGTAAGTTAAGCTCCGGAGAACTTGATGCGAGAAGAGAATTCCAGAGAAGAAAACTATGCTTGGTGAATGATTCTTCTTTCTTCTATCATTATCTCGATGATGAATTATTTCAATATCCTTCCTGAAGGAGTTTGGGAAGAAATATAATTCCAGAGATAAAACTATCACAAAATTTTAATAGCAAATTCATGCAATAGCAATGGATCACAACGAAATTACTTTTTAAAATAATGTAGCACCCTTTTCTTCCTTGCAGAATTCTATTCGATCCCTCGATAAATCGTCCCCGATAATTCGCTCTCGTTCCCCGAAAACGGTTTTCCTGATTTTTGTCTCCGCCTCCAATTTCGTCCTGTTCATATTTCATATTCAATCCCTAAATACGATAATAAAAGTGAATTGATCGGATGCCGGTAAATGCGTTTTCGATAAATCAATGACGAGGGAAAATGTCTGAGGGAAAGAGTTTTCGGCCAAAATAAAATGCGTTAAGAAAGATATACGATTTGAGCAACCGGGATAGTTGGTAGGTGGGTGGTCGTAGTCAGGGAGATTGCACGTTATTGGGTTTTTGCTCGGTAAAAAACCCTTTTTTATTGGTCAGTTGGTCCGGTTGTCAGTTGTTGGAGATGGTAGGACATTACCCACAGAACGTGTTCACTGTACCTGTTTGTTTGGAAAAATCATTCGTTAAAGTAGATGGCTGTTGATAATTTATAGTTCCTGTTAATTGGAAGTATTTGCATTTGGTTTTATTGTTTAACTTCCGAGCCCTTTTTGGGATATCCATTGATATTATGATGTTCATTGATATCCATAATATCCATTGAATATTTTTTAGCCAAGTGAAAGATCAAATTTTCCAAACCTCGCCTCTTCAAAAAAAAATCTATACGTATTCCACCCTATTTTAGTATTTATTGTAGAAGTTAAATCCTATTTTGGTATTCATTGTTAAATCTTTCAATTATGCAAACTATTACAATTCATAGTGGATCTTTTTTCAAAAGTATTGCCTCAGCAAGAAGACGCGTAATATTTATAGAAATATCTACGGACTATTTCTATTTGTAGATATTGCCTCCAGCTTAATTTCCTTTCTAATTTATAAAGTATCTGATTATATGATAGAAATAGTCTATTTTAGTATAAAATGCTAAATTTATTCGACTGGAATTAATGATTTGATTTATTGTGTGAAGGCAAGACGTCGATGCTGCAACCAACCTTTCACTTTTGCCGATGTTATTACAGTACAAAAATAAATATCAGTCCAATACGATGTCGTTTGAATATCAAAGGAAAATATAGCATTTCAAAAATATACTCAACATTTCAGTACAGTACAGTACAGTTGTTATTGGATATGGTTGGTTGATTGATTGATTAAATGTCAGCATTTTCATGGGATCTATACTGTACTCATTGACACAGGTTTGAAAACTATCTGCTTAAGATATTTATGTCTGAAATTTGGCAAAGAAATAGAGCATTTGACATTTTAACCAATCATTCATTTATATAATATTTTGTTATTTCCATCTTCTCAATTTCTTTATTCATTTTAGAGCATCTTAATGAAATTGCTAAAAATCGCAAACGGATGTTGAAGTAAAACTGTGCCGCAAAACTTGAATTTGTGCTACTGTTATCGATTCCACTACTTGAAAAAGTACTTCAATTGCAATCACTCGTAGATTGATTTCAATATTAAGTGAAATCTTAAAATTGCCTACGCAGTCTAATCTTATTACAGCTTGATAACGATGACATTGATTTTTCGAGTGCATTGTTTTCTCACCACTCCAGAATAATGTAATGGTTTCTATGAACATGATAAAAAGTATCTAGACTAAAAACTGAACTTGAAAACTTAAGGCTGTTTAAAATAATTGATGAATAAATAAAAACCAAACACCCTTTTAAAAAACTTTAAAATTATTAAAAATTAATTAATAATTTCAAAGTTTTTTAAAAGGGTGTTTGATTTTTATTTATTTTTCAACTAGACTAAAAAGTATTTTTCAATACAAATTAAAAAACTATTTTCCAATACTTCATGACTATTGAAGAATTATAGCTGAATAAATTTATTCCAGTGTATCTGTATATATCTGGTTTCCTGCAATGAATTCATTAGAACGTTGAGTAGATAAACAAAATTTATGGCAATCATGCATGTTTGATGGTGACATTTCTGTGCTAGATACACGACTCGTTTGTGTTATGATAATTTATTGATGTTTTAGCACAATAAACAAAGCATACGAGTTGATTCGCAAAGCACAATAGTCCAGTTTTGACATGGTATAATGAAATTTGACGCCTGCCCACTTTTGAAACCAGCATTCACTAACCTTATAGACGACCCACGCATTGCGACACGCCCACTCAGGTATCATTGTGCTCTTTCATGTTTACTTTATTGTCCACAATTCAACATAAATTTGCAGTTTATTCATACAATCTTCAACATTTTCTCTTTTTCATAAAAATATTTTTTTCTTGCTACACTTGAGATTCAGACATTCTGCATTTTCGTTCAATATAGCCGTAAACCTCGTAGAGTCGTAATCGTTACTATTATAAACATATGTAATCATTGATAATGTTTGTTTTATTATTGCATCTACAATGATTCTTAAGTAATTGTTAATTATCAATAACTATTTAAAAATATCTTTTCAATTAATAAAAAATACGAAATTTTTCCACTTCAAATCAATCACTTCTGGTTGGAAAAGAGATATTTTTTTAATATTCATTTTTCTGCATACATTTTCATTAAATACAAATCAGCTATTGTTTGTAAATAGATTAACTGGAGAATAGGTGTAATCACAGTCCAAGTTTATTACTGTTCACTCGTATAATAAACCTGGATGAAATGACAATCAGAGGTGAAATGGATGTGGCGGTTATTTTCGTTCGTAGTCACCCTGAACAAGAGCAGATCAAATTGGATCAAATCGTACTAGCCTCTGCCAGATTGATCTCTTCGGTATTATAACGCCATGTGAAATGCATTGTTGGTTTAACCGCTGCTCTGAGCCGATCAATGGATCGGACCTGTGGGAATCCACACTCACATTTGAACATGACCACCCGTTATTCCATCGAGGTTAGTCCCTGAAAATCCCCGTTTTAAAATTTATCTGTTTAAGAATTTTTCATGAGAATGGGTTTGAACTCCAGTGAGAATATGCTTCAAATTCATCACTTTGAAATAGGTTTTTAATAATTGGTTAGATTTGTTTGAGCATTTATTCTCAGGTCCAAATTCAGAAATTCATCATCATCCTACTTTGTGATTTGGGTAGTATGTTTGGAGAAAATATTTTGTTTTATTGTATTTAATGCGAACCTGAACTTATGAAAATTTCAAATAACTTAACAATTTCTCCAAATGTAAAACATTTTTCCTGTAACAACTTCTCCAAAATTCTCACTGATTATCAAGTATGAATAATTTTATCATGCAGATTCAATCCATATGTCGATGTGGGTGTTTCCTGAAGAAATTCAGGAAATTCCTGAATTCATTTGGTTCCTGAAGATAACCTCCTTCATGAGTTTATGTACATACCTGTCGGACGTGTAGAAATTCATCGAATGCGGGTTATAGGGATTATAGAATTTTAACATGTCACATCGTTGCTACAGCACACAGGTTTCTATTTCGTGTGAAAACGAGAACATTATAAACGAGCGGTGTACGCCGGAACGCGGTTGCAGCGACCCAAAACGAGCAGCTGACCCCCCAGTGACCAGCACGCTGCTATTGAAGCATTCGTATTTGATGCGTTTTGAAAGTTGGAGCACGTAGCAGCTTGCATATAATGACAGCAAACTGTAGTGAAGTAGTAGTAGTAGTAGTGAGGTGATGGTGTCATTTGTGTATGGCAGATTATTGTGGTCCAAATGGTCACGCTCAGTGTTTGTGGGGCGTGATTCTGCACGGTGAGAGAGAAAATGAGATTTGACCTCAAGAGGAGCCAGAGAAGGAGAGCGAAAGAGACTGGGAATGGGAAAGGAGAGGGAAATTCAGTTATAAATAAGTGTAGTTGAATGACAATATAACACATTGTACTATGTTTATTTCACAGAATACTCGTAGTAGGAAATGAACAAATTACCCTTTAAGAAATTAAAAATCTAATTACCCTTTAGTTTTGTCATTTAATTATGAAAGAATTCATGATTATGATGGACCGTACCCTAAGAATCGTTATCATCAGCTGAAATTTCATAAGAAGTTTGTCAAAAAACTGCCAATTTAGAAAGAAGCGATTAACCACTACTGAAAAAAATCAGAAGTAAATTAGAGTGCGTTCATTGTAGCTGACAAAATTTGTTTTGTAAAGATTGAATTTGATCTATCATAGTAGTATCTGTGTGTGAATTTTTAGAAAAAAGTCAATCTTTACACAATTTATCTTTAGTGGTGGCTTTCTAGTATACTCTAGGATTATCTCTGAATGGTTTCTTACATGCTTTTCAATTAATTTCAAAATTTAGTTTCGAATCATTCGAGCAGGTTCAAATTCGAGCATGTTCTGACGAACTGATGAACAAGGATCTAGTTGTGAGCAAGCGATTAGTACTATAAGTATCAGTACTGAATAAGTTAGTAATAAAATTGTAGTAGAGTATTGAATGATAATAATTGTGAACTTAGGCAACTACCCTGGATCTTTTCCAACAAAAATTCATCTTTCATCATGTTTCCGTTTTCTCCCACCCTTCTCTCACATCAATCTTATCAGATTCTAACTCTCCCACCTTGCCCTCAATCCATCATCAAGTGTCAGACGAACAGTTACTCTAATTGTGGATTGTGAAGAGTTTACAAAGACGTCGTTGTGTATGGGAAAGCGAAACGTTGAATGTGAATAATTTGGAGCGTTTTGTGAACAAGAATAGAAGGAAAAGGAGGATTAGAAAAGCGGCCTAAAAAGAGTGGGCCCGACGTCTGTTACCACTCCATCAAAACGTCCGGCTTGTTTCAAATTTGATACGCAAATTGCAGGCTGCAGTCAGCCTGTTTGTTTCCTGTGCAAAGAGTGGGATAGAGAGAGAACAGAAGAGGAAGAAGGAGGAGAAAAAGGAGAATAAGAAGAAGAAGAAGAAGAAGAAGAAGAAGAAGAAGAAAAAGAAGAGGAAGAATAAGAATAAGAGGACAATAGGGGAGAAGAAAAAGGTACAAAGATGGAAGAAAATAATGGATGCAACTTTTTTAAAAAGAAAAGGTATGTGAGCCTATTTGCGTTCTCAAGCAATTTGGTTCGCTCACGTTTCTGACCACACAAGAGAAGTCATTGTTATGATGTCTCATACTTTTCGCAATTTGTATCAGATGCATAAAAAAAATTGATAAAATTCCTTTCTATCAAGATGGAAGCAGGTCTAGGCGAATGCCTGTTAATGCTTTTTTAATAAATATTATGATGAAAATAGTTCAATGCTAAAGCATATTGTTTGTGGAAACTTGTTCACAATCTACAACATAGATTTAAAACAATAATAATGAACCGATGAACTCCATCAATGCAATTTGGATCGTTTCGATAGGAAGCGTCGAAGCCTCGTTTCATGAAGTCGATCAGCTTGGATATAAAAAGTGTTGCATTAAATTGGATCGGACAGCAAACAGTGCTTTGTTTCATGAGAAGCGACTTGTTACTATGAAAAAGTAGCGGAGAGTGATGCTATTCTGACTTGATATCGGCCATAGCTCACGATAATACGAGGCAGCCGACCGTAGCCAGCTAGCCAGGCCTGCTGACCGAGCGAAAGCACTTCAACGACCTCGAGACTAGCTAGAAATGATGAGCTAGCGTCTACATAGATGTAGAAAAGAGGGAAAAAAGGAACGGAGAAGTGGAAAAGGAGAATGGGAGGAGGAGGAGAAAGAGTGTGAAGAGAGGAGAAGATTCTGGAGGAGACGGAGGAGGTAGAGGAGTAGGTGGCAGTTTACGTTTACACCCAAGGCTTGAGAAGAGATAAGAGCTTTCACATACTTCGTTCATAAAAAGGCTGATGGAAAATGGACATGAGCTTGTTGTGTCTTAGAAACGATGATGATAAAATATAACCATAGATGAAAATACGATATGACGGGTAGCCTATTCATGTAAGTGAAGAAAAGAGCGAGTACTGTATGTAGTATGTCAGTGTATAATCATGTTTCAGTTCCATGATTAATTTAAATATGAATGGAATTTGATGGTGTTTTATATTGGTTTCATATAAATGAATAAAAATTTTCATTTGATTTCTCATGAAAGATTATAATAATTTCAGCGTTCGAAATACTTCTTAGTATTCCTTGTTGGGAGAATCTACTTGAATGCTAGTATTTCGTTTATTTCATGTTAAAATAGTTATGAAAAATGAAATATAAAGTATTCAATGATTTTGGAAGATACAAGGTTGTAATTAAAATACATAGTTCAATTTTAAATCACTGGTAAGTGATTACCAGACTAGAGCACATTTTCAATTATAATTTTGAAAAATTCTCAGTTGACACCCTCCCCTCATTCAGTGGCAATCAACCAGTCTGAATGTATTGTATTAAATTGATAAGCCGGAAGTTTTTGTGGCCAAATTGTGACTTCTAAACCTTTCTTTCAGGTTATCCACCTGAATTTACCATTTTACGCTATGGCGCCAACCATTTAATTCAACAATATTTAGCTCATTCAATACAACTATGTATCAGATAATATACAGATATAAGTATGTAGTGTCGGCAAATTTCACGGCACAGAGGGCCAGCAACTTACTAATAGAACAGGTTGTTGAAGATGTTGATGGTCGAAATTAGAAGAGAGAGGGGGGCAACGAACGGTGTGATTAGGAATGTGTCAGAGAAGCAAAGGAGAAACGAAGCCAGTGGGGAGCAAACGAGCTCACACCAAAGCCTGTCAATTTTTTAGGGGGGGGGGGGCGAAGATTGAGACAGAAGAAGAAGTGAGAAGAAGGAACGGTGAGAGGGGATCTAGGTGAATAGTACTGGCCACATTAATAATTGGCATGTTGTTTGATGTATATTTTGGTGGCGGCGGTACTATAAAGCAGTGTAGTTTGTTGTTGACCTTAACAAGGCGTTCAAATCGGAACATTGCGAGATTGGAGGAGGAAGATGAAGAAGAGAATGCGGATGGAAGCGAGGAGTGAGAAAGAGTGATGAAAGAATGAGAGGGACAAAGAAGTAGGAGATTGTGGTAAAAAAAATTTGTGAGAATAAAATTTAGTAAGAGGAAGTCTAGAGATAAAGAAAAGAATAACTTTATCAAGGAAAAGGAAATGAAGGAAAAGATCATGATAATGAAGTTGAAAGGAAGATGGACGAGAAGTAGAAGTAGTGAACATTTGAAATTCAATGAAAACTTGCAATTTAAAAATTCAATGACCTAACAGAAAAAAAGAAATAATATGGAGAACAAGCTTTAGTTGTCACGAGATAAGGAGAACTAGACATACAACGAAGGTGGAGAAACAGAATGAACAAGAATGAAGGGATTAATAAGGCGTTGAAGGCGAAAATTTAGAAAATTTGACAGAAAACGAAGGATGAAAGGAAACAAAATGACAGAAAACAAAGGATGAAAGGAAACAAAATCCTGAAAGTAAGTAAGGGAAGGAAATAAATAGACGACGGAAGCTAAAGACAAAAGGAACCAATCACAACACAGGGAAAATGAGATTTATTAATTAAAAAAATAATTGAATCGTTTCACCACGGAATAAGAGAATGAAGAAGGTTGATAATCTATAAAAAATTGTAGAGAATAGAAGAGAAAAGATGGAGAATGAAGTAGAAAAAATGAAACATGAGAAAAGAGTTGGAGCGAATAGAAACCAAAGTATACTGTACTACTCAACCGCTGTGCGCTCTGGATGGTTCCATTTTGGAATGATGAGAGGGAGTGGGGTGGTAAAAAGGATCGACAACTATCTCCGAAATGATCTTCAACGATCGGTTCTACCACAGCGGTTACATTCCTCAGAGCAGTTTTTCGGCTTGTTGCACAAAATACAATGATAAATAAGGCGATAAACGAAGGTGATAAATAACGAAATACCCTTGAAGTCGTTTCAATTATCGCGAATTGATCTTTCAATCGTAACAGCCATTTTTTGTTGTCGTCAACATGACAAAATCAGCTTTTTTTGTGTCCTTGGACCTTCTTTCAAGATTTTAGAAATGATAACAGCGTGCTCATTCTTATTAAATATCAGATGCGTATGATTTTTTTCATCGATTTATTCTTATTTGAAGTGTTAGTCAACCGTAAATCCTCCAATTCAACATAATGTCTCAATAAAATGATACTAATAAAACTTCCTGTATTGGGGTTTCTTTTATAATCATCTCAATGAATAATAACATTTCGAGTTTTCAACTATATTACTAGACCATTATTCAACAAAATCCAATGTTTTTTATCAAGGCTATTGGAGTATTATTTTACCATTAACATTACCACTTCACATTGGAAACAACTATGCTTTCAATTTAGAGTAAACACTTTTTCTAAATTATTTTAATCTGTATGGAATTCGATCTGCAATGCAATTGGTGTTTACCGGTTTGAAGTATTTTTGTGAAGAACTGCAATTCAAATGCGATAGGAATCGACCTTTCAAGGCAATATTGATCCCCGTCCACTTTCGAACACTGAACAAGAGTTATTAATAGCGCACGATGTAAAAAAATTAATAAACCGATTGGGCGGGTCGCTCTTTTAAGAAGGGAATCTAAAACAAAAGGAAAAGGGGAACACGGTAGGAAGGAGGCAAAGGGCACTGAAAAAGAAGGAAAAGGGATCAATACGTGAATGATACGTATTCATTCATGTGTAACATTCGTAATTGAGCCCTTCAAAGGCAAAAGAACATAGCAGTGGATCGCTTCAGCCCTGTTTTGCCCCTAATCCAGACCAAGTAGCAATTCTACGGCTATACGTTTCAAAACGGATTTATTCAGAAAATATTAATCACTGTCACTTGAGGGAATTGAGACTATGGGGGAATAGGGAGGGGAAAGGCTCAGCTCGCAGAAAGTAATTTCGCTGAGGGTATTTTTCCACCAACTTTTGCCAGCTTAAAGTGTCTTCCCTAGCAGTTAAATATGGGGGATCCTCCCAACCACCATTGGCCCAATCCAAAACCTTGTTCATTATTATTTCTCATTAAAAATGCCGGAAAGTTGTTTCAGCCTAACCACTGGTTTTATAACTGGGATATTTGTCGAATTTATTACTTCCCGAGAAGTTGCATGGTTTGTGGAGATGTTAAAACTGTGTATTTCGAAAATTCAACTTTTATTATTTAAAAAAAAAGCTTTGAAACATTGGAAAATTTCAACTTAGCCAGCACCAGTGTTCAGTTACGAGCAGTAATCAATTGAGAAACATTAAACCAAATTATTAACTAACTTCGTAACTTCTATTAATAAATATCAAAAGTTTAAAATACTAGGATCCAAAAAACTTTAGTTCCCAGTCCCTTTACTATCCAACGAATATTAGCATGAGTATTAATGAAATTAATCACTAATACTTCTTGTAAAGAATACTTCTGATAAAATTCTAATATTATTTTAATGCTCTCCATTGGAAGCATTCAAATAATAAATCCTTTTAAATATTATTTACTTTCCCCCAGTCCCATATAACAGAACTTGAATGTTGCCCGGATTTGAATATTATTAAATTAAGTTTTTAACAACTACATACAGAAATGCTAACAAATCCTCCGCAGTGTAGCAACAAATTGGAATCTGTCAATTATAATATATATGCAATCTCCAGCACCTTTAAATTATAGTTATATTTATTTGTGAAAAATTATTAGCGAAGACTTCTCTCATGTTGTACGAGTATACTGTGAAGAATCTTGTTAGGATATGTTGAACAGGCTACACTGGAAATTCCAGCATTAAAATTTCACTACAACTCGTAAATGGAACCCACGACATATTCAATAACGAAACATCATTTTGATTCAGTCTCGCTTGTAAAAGCCGAATGCTGTGAAGTTTCTCTGCTTAACGAGCTAATTTACATAAAAAATGGAACTGTGATCCCTCCCAAGACGAAAATAAATGTGAAGCGTGCTGTGATTCATTGCCTGGTTAGAAAAACAAGCAGATCTCTTGTGAGAGAAGTAGAGGGGAAAGATGATTATGTTGAGGATTAATAACCAGCCGAGTAACGAACCAACATCAAAAAGTCTCTGATTATTAACACTGTTCAGATCGGATAACTTGGGTCGTTCGTCTACATCTGATGAATCTTTCCTGACTCTTGAAATGCGAATCTCGTTTGTAGGGGAACTATGGATGAAACCTTCAACGAAGCATTACATCTGCCTCTTGATAATTATCATTACGATGTATACTTTATCTTAAAACTATAAATCCTCGCTTTAGTATTTCAACTACATTGAACATATTTATACTTCTAATTATGAAGCCTTCAAGTGAATTAATGTAGTAGGGAGCTAAAAAAGGTTGTAGATTTGAATTTATAAAGAGAATCTCTCTGGCTCGAATACATTGGAAATCCTTGGATTCATTACAAATTTCAAAAATGAGCAAGAAAAAATTATGTGTGCTTTAAATAGTCAATACTGTATCCTTGTGCCCCGAATACATACCTAAAATATACAAACTTTCCTGACAGTATTCAATACTCGATTTCTAAAATGAAACTTGAAAACTCTTCCACCAAATGTTGAAAAAGCTTCTCCCAATATATCATTCAAAAGCTAAATGGAATATTTTGAAAATAAATGTGGTAGCGGGTAAGGAGTGGATGAAGTGTATTATATAATGTTATTCACTGTAGATACAATGACTACCAGAAATATATCAAAGCCATTAAAATGAGAAAGGGGTTTTTCTGAATTGTGGGAACAATAATGAGAATTCTAATTTCGAACCGCACCATTGTCAGAAATATTATTTATATACTTGGTATTTTACCCATGTAACATAATAAAGAATTCGGAAAGTTATTATGACAGCCATAAATTCACTACGCCATCCTAAAAAAGCGTTGGTAGCCCATTGTTAAAACAGGTGTAGGGAACGCCTATTTTCGAGATGGGCGATCCTTGTGGTGGTGTGTTAGCCCAAATTCGTTATGTTTTGGAAATAAATTTGCCCACGCATTTTTTGGACAGATGAATGTACTATCACAAGTTTTGTATCTGAATGTTTGTCGTCACCAAGCCTAGTTTTTTAAAATCAGGAGTCTAGATTTTTCAAAGGAATTTAATAATGTTAAAAGTAAATCTTGTAACTTATCTGGAAACCCTTTTTTTCCTAAAGGCTTGTTCAATGTTATAGGTTTTAGGATGAAATAACATGAACTACACAAATTCTTTGTGATACACTCTTATTTCGAAAATTCACTTTTCAGCGGAGTTACCGTATCACATTCGAAATGAGTTTTCAGCTTGACTTGATAGGTTGTTTTTAAGTTGCCTTTTTCCAGGTGATTATAATATATGTAATATTCGCTAGCTATACCACAGTATTAAGATATTTATTTATTTATTTCATTTATGTACAAAATGTACAAGATGAGGAAAGAAAAAACAGGCTATTGCCCAAAACTTCTTCTATTCCTAATTTAGTCACATAATAAGTTGTCCAAATTTCCAGGTTATGTGTAAAATTTAGATATGTTGATAGTCTGAAAATTAAACTTTGAACTTAGGGCTATTTAAAATAATTGATAAATTAAATGAAAAATCAAAAACCCTTTTTAAAAAAGATTCTAAAGTTTTTTTAAAAGGGTATTTGATTTTTCATTTAATTTATCAATGTTGATAGTCTTTTCAAGTGAAGGATTTCATGGTTTGAAAAGTTCGTATTACTCAAGTAACCCAATTCTACTTCAATGGTAGCTTATTGCTGACCCGATCCACAGAAATTTCAATCAGATAATATAATAATACATTCATCTTGATAACATCAAGGTACACAGACTGACCTCAGCCAGCTACAGCGTTCAACACCTTTTTTTGTATTATTTTCCAGCCACAAAATACATGTAGCTTCTTCTTTACATCCTCATCCATACTCTTATTCTTCTTCTTCTATCGTATTTTCCATTATTTCTCTCAAGAAACAGATTCACCGTATTATTCATTACGACGCTTTGTCGGCGTCGGTAGCTTGGCTTTGTTCTTTTTCACTCTTCCTTTCTCACTCTCTCTCCTTTTTTCTGTTTTCCTCCTTTTCTTACCTTTCTCATCTGAAATCAACTGCCTATGCCTTCAACTCTTGTCTTCCATTTCCCTTCTCTCTATATCCCAGCCTTGCTTGTAAGTGGGAGAGAGAAAGTGAGTGTGAGATAACACTTAGAAATCTTCACTAACACCCCCCCCCCCCACCAACTAAAAGAAAGAGTGATAAAACTGAATGTTGTGAGTATGGAGGGATACAGACTATAGTTGAGCAATTTGTTGATGGTTGCGGTTATTTGATTATTATTTATTTGCAGGGGCCAATTTGCCAAGCCAATTTCACATGTCGATTGCAAGGTAATAAGTGGAGACGGCTGAGCGCTTCTGCCGTCCCGTTCTGTGATATCATCATGATGATGAAGTGGAAAGAAAGAGAGAAGAAAGAGAGGGAAAGAGTATCGGTCAAAGTTGCAGAGCGAATAAGGAGGAAAAAAGAAAAGGAGAAAAAAGGACTAAAGGAGTATTGGAAGAAGAAGTAGAAAAAGCTGATGAATAAATAGATGTATAGTCTGTCCAAGCAAAGAAGACCCACTGGAAAGATGGGAAAATGACTCCCAGCTTGGTCAATACTTGTTCAAGGATAATAAATTTGGTCTTAATAGTAGATCAAATTGTTTCCTACAATTTTAAATTGAATTGATAATTTTTGTACCAAAATTCACCGAGCTTGAATCATTTTCCCATCTTGCCTGAGGGTCTTCTTTGCTTGGACAGACTATATTTAACTGGTGATAGTACCTTATACCTTATCACTATAACAATGTTCTGCATGTCGAGGAATATCGGTATTGCGGAAAAAAAGAAGAGGTGGAGAGGGAGTGAGTGAGTAAAAGAAAAGAAGAGGGAGAGTAAAAGAGAAGAAGAGGAAGAGTAATAGAGAGAAAAATAGAGGGGGAAAGGAAGGAAGAAGTTGTGAGGAGAGAAAAAGAGAGAATCTCCAGATTAAAACAAAACAGGTCTGCCGCTTCATCTACCGAATCATCGTCATAATCATCTCCTAATCCTTTCCGATGCGGCTTACTCCTTTTTCTTTTAAACCCTCCCTTGTATTCTTCTTCTTGATGTTTTTCTCCTCCCTCATCTTCTTCGTTCAGCTTTCCGTCATCTCATCCATCCGATACTTCCCAGTGATTATCTACTGTACACTATAAAATTTTGAAAGGCATCATCTCGTTGTAACTCGACGAATGCTTACGATGCTGTCTGGTTTCTGTTTGTTTATTTCTCTCTTCACAACCATAATCATTTGGTTGTTGTTCTTCTAGTTTTTCTCCACTACCTTGTTACCCTATTATTGGGCGGGATGATGCTTGTTGTCTGTAGAAAAAAGAGCAAAAGAAGAATGAAGATGTAGTTGTTGATTGTAGAGGAGATCCGAGTTCAGATTGAGGTTGATGGATTCAAACTGTACCTCTACTGCTGAAGATCACAGAACTTCCCATCAAGCACGTGGTAGTGAGACTTTTAGTTGGCCGTGAAATTATAGATTATCAGAAGAGAATATGGTTTCTTTCAAATAAGACTATAAGAAGAACTTAGTTCCAAATGTAGGCCTGATTCTGTTTTGAATTGGTGTTGAAGATTTACGGTCGATGATGGTGTTCGTATCACAATTCTTATATAAGTATATTTTAGAAATTAGGTAAAATATAAACTCAAAATTCATCAGCTTTTCATTAATACACAGTAATTGTTAATGCTGTATTCAATGCCTATAGAGCATTACAACAATGCGACAAAAATGGAAAAAAGTAACAATGTTGGTACCAAGGTGTACAAATACGAGAGTGATCACGTAAAGGCTGTAGATTTTAAAGTAAATACAATTCGAAAATAAAAAGGATTAACAATTTAAAACGAAAATAATTGAGAAACAGCAAACGTAAATGTTTTACAATATATTCTAGAGTCGAGGAGTACTTAGACCTATCTCATTAATTCGCATTGCTTATTAGCCGTGATTTCTGTAGTATAGTCCAAAAAGAAGCTTGATATTGCTTGTTAAAATACCTTGGTGATCATTTAACTGGTTGCTCTATAAACAGCTCTACTACCTCTATGCATTTCGCATGCACATGTGTACACTAAATTGCATGGACACGGCAGCCCACACAGAATCGCAACTCAAAGGTATTAAAACAAGATACTTAATCGTGATTCATAATGACCAAACAAATTAAATTTCTCCTATCTTGCAATCAGTCATTAATGAGAGCAGAAACAGAATAACAGGTTGTCGTTAATACGTCTACAGCAAACCTACAAAGTCAACTGATATTAGTTTGAAGTCGACTAGTCTACTAATAATGGATTATTAGTGGTTAATCATAATCAATAAAGTTCTGTGTGGGTAAAAGATTATTATTTTCAGTAATTATAAGGTAAGGTCCAGAAGGAAGCGCATCCCCTTCATTCAAATACTACTCGTTTTCTGTAACATTTTGCCACTCTCTTCTCCTTTCTTCCACTTTTTCCACGACTTATTCTTCTTGTTCCATGACATTCGTGTGACATCACTTTCTCGAAATTAATCAATGAGCAAATAATTTTCAACGACTTGAAATGTAACAATCAGCAATTAAGTTATCTACCATTTCATTTTTAATGTTTCATCCATAATTGTATGCTTAGCCTATATATAATATAGTTTACGTAGGCTTATTAATATCGATTGTTATCCCGTCTCCACAACTTTTAAATTACTTATTCAATTCAAAATCCCCTTTTCCAATACCAACCACACCACTTCCAACATTCAAAATTTGTTCAACTCGTAACAAGCCTGTTTCAAGAAACTGGGAATCATTAATTTACCTTGGCTGAATACTAAATACGAACTCACACACACTCATACATAACCAACCCACCAGCTACACAACCCCATGTTCAATAATTTAAAGCTGATACATCGGAATTACTTCTTTGAATATTTATATCCTCAACCACCTCACTCTCTCTCTCTCTCTCTCGAATTTCATTTCTCCACGCAACACAGCGTGTATTTGCTTTAACTCTCCACCCCCACCCCTTATTCGAGCCACCATTGGCATATTTATGCATATGCAGCCAGTTTGATCTATGGATGGATTTCGTTTACGGGTAGCATGCATATAGATGAGGTGTTACTGGCAGGAGTGCTCCTTGATACTGATTCCCCACACTTGCACACTGACGAGTGTGCACTTTCATCACTTTAAAAATTCACGACTCGTTTATATGTTGCTAGTGGACTGTCTAGTGGCCTGAATTTCACAAACAAAGCACTGATCATTGGTCAGTTTACCTTGTCAACGTAAGTAAAATAACTGTATTTTCAACAACTGTATTAGTTTACTCTCCCATTCAATCATCATCCATTCAATTTATCTACCTCTCAATCTATAGCTAACTGTCAATGGTAGGCGGACTTCAATCAGCTGATCCTTGTAGTAGCTTCAAGGATCACTCTTCCTACAATACACGGTCCCTTACCTGATCTTTGCGACTGGTTACTGGTTTAAAATTTTATTTATTTATTTTTTATGGAGTAGGTATTGGACGTGTTTAAGGTGTGTTTATATTAGGGCGTTTGATGAATATTGATTTCAATCCTTTAACGAATTATTGGCATTTGATAATTGCTTGATAATATATCAATTTAGGAATCGAGGCACAATTAACTAGCTTTACTTTGGGCACAGAAAATGGAATTCCAACTCTAAGGAAACTACCAATTCTGAGGGCAACTTTGGTCCTTTATTTATTTATTACTTCGATGGTTGCATTTTTATGTAGAACCATAGACTAGCTATATAGCTTAGTATATCTACGGTAGAACAGGATCAGCGGTGGAACATGGTGCTTCAGCGGGGCAGAGTATGCAACACTGATTACTCCTTGGCAAGACAACACACATTGCGTATCAAACAGCAGTGAAATCTGTATCAATTTATTAGCTGCTGAGAGGAATGCACCTTTTGAATTCCTTGTTTTTTCTCAGACCCTCGTTATCGTAGTAAATTACTGTATGTCTTTTTCTGTTGCATTCTTGGCACGTACGTTGCGTGAGTCTGCAAGAGGTGTTGGCGGAGTGTCTGCAGACCAGGTGGTCGGTCACTATAGAGGTGGAAATAATAGTATTTATTTGCAAGTAACAGTTGCATCCGTTTCAAAGTAACAGTCAATTTTCAAAGATTTACCTAGAAGATCCCGTATCGCTAGGAGACTAGAAGGACATAAAAAATGTCCTTCCCTATTAAACCCTGAAAAGTAGTTTTCCAATCCCTTCTTCCCAATCCTTACCCTTCTCAATAACACAAAATATTTTCCCTCTTCCTTGTACATTGAATAATGTAGAATAGCTTTTATTGAACTGAACTCACAAAAATAAATTGAAAAGTATTATATGCAGGCTTATAACCCTTGGTTGGTGACTATCATCGTGAGTTGAATTTTTTATCGCAGCGATTTTTGGCCATATTCGGCTACGATTTGCGACAGCGCTATTCAGCTGCGTTTTTCGGCGACTATATTCGGCTGCTTATAGGAAATCGGGGTTTCACCGGATTTGCAAGACAGTGATCTCGAACTTTGAATTTTATCGATTATCGAAGACTATTGTTCTTTCACTGGTTTATTATAAACCTTCTATTATGGAGTTCACACATTTTCTAGCCTTCTATTAATTTTTGGAGGATACACAGACTTACAGTACCTAGATTCTTGGGCAACACTCGAGCGGATTTCAAAAGTAACTTAGCCGAAATTCTAATCTAGTTACCAGTTGCATGTAGGCGTAATTAACAAGTAACGAAGTCGTCACATTATAACATCATCATGCCGTGAAAGTTGTGTCTTCAAACTTGCAACTTCTAACAATATTAGCACGAGATTTCAGAAGCGAGCTATGAGGAGGACATCGAAAAGTTTTCGTTGAGTCAAGCGCGTACTTAGGGAGTACTTAAGTGTAGACCCCCCTCCCTTCCCCTCTCAGACCAGCTATCTCATGGTTCCACAACGGCTCTCCTACAAAATTAACCAAGGCAAGACGAGCCGGGCTTAAGATCCGGGCGCAACGGCTTCCTACTAAATAAAAAATCAGCTTCATCCATTGTTCGTTGCGTTCTTCTTGTCTTCACGTCGACACCTTGTGCTGGTATTCACAGCTAGTGCATTTAAAACGTATTTTAAGAGAATCCTGTCTAGATTTCAATCATGCTTGGAAAAAAAATATTCACAAACATTAAAGTATGAAGGAATTCGTCATAATAAGACGAATCCATGATACTAAATCAATAAAAATCATTTTTATTCCTATTATAAATATAATAATAAATCAAGATTATGCATTATTTATACTTGGAAAGATGGAATAGCTCCCACCTTTTTTTCAAAACATATTGAATATTTGAAAATTTAAATCTCAAAAAGTATGAGCTGATATTATTATTATATTCATTCATTTATGAGAAAGATGAAAAACTATAGTGTCAAATATTTTGTAAGTATTGTGTTGAAATATTGCAAGAATAGAGTAAATTTAATTCTTAAATTACTTATAGAGATTTTCGTTTTTGCAGTGGTCGTGAAAAATCACTCGAGATGTCTACGCATTTCAAGCCTTGGCGTTTAGGAGAATCTCGTCAACGAATACACCAAAATTTCTGGACTTTTTGAAGGTAAGTGTACTTTCCTATTTTCATCAAAAATGTGTTAATTATTTTAATTACTGTATCAGCTTTTCTTTCCATCTTAGATTTAATAAAACATCTACAATTCTTGAAAGTACAGTTGTGTTAAAATTTGTTTCCCCGAGGTTAACGTTTGAAAATCGATACGAATATATTTTTCTCAATAAGTAAGAACAATAACATAGTATTTTGACAATAGGTATGTTGGCATAGGTACTTTAATATCCATATACCACCTTCCACTATTATATTATTGTAGCGTAATCATTTTATCCTTCCTAGAATTTGGCCTATGTGATATTGCAATGAATAATGATTATTAGAATCCTTCATGAAGCTTCTACCACGAATAGTTCCGCTAATTTTTTCAAGATCAATAATTATCATTCGTGAGCATTTTTCCTAAAGTGTAAGGGTGTTAATATTTCGAGGAAAACACGCAAAAGGAAATTCAGAAGAGAGGTCGCTGATCTTTATTTTTGTCTGATAAGCCGCACGTCGGCACGTGGCTTTGCCATATAAAGCGTTGCTACAATCGAGGGTTCAAAATGAACCACGTTAGATCATTCATAAGTAATAAGTCCTCCAGATAGTTAGAATTAAGCAAATTGAATTAAAAGGTATTGCAATATTGTATACTGTTTCCCCCAATATGAAAGAAGATCAATTCAATAGTTTGAGGAACAAAACCGCATTTTTAAACAAGTTTTATTGGAGAACAAATCTGTTCCTATGTAAATCTATTACATAGTAAATCTATGTTTGATGTTAAAAATGTGACGTGTAGCACTAGTTACACCTTTTCAAGGATGAGAATTTACAATAAACAATTAGTTTGAGGAACTTATTGACTAAGCTCCAAACGATACTGACTCGTTGATGAGTGTAGAAAATAATCACTTTGTCGCAGTATAGTCCGTCCAAGCAGAGAACACCCTCTGGCAAAATGGGAAAATGACTCCAGCTTGGTCAATATTTGTTCAACAATCATAAATGTGGTCTTTATAGCAGATCAAATTGTTTCCTACAATTTGAGATCAAATTGATAATTCTTGAACAAATATTGACGGAGTTTGAGTCATTTTCCAGAGGGTTTCTTTGCTTGGGCATAATAATTATTATTATTATGAATATTATTATTATTACCAGACATTGCTGCAATTGAAACATATTTTCAAATTTATTTATTTATTCTGCTCAAACTAAAATACATGTCTTATGTATGTTTCCTCATGTTTCCTGTTTTCTGAATGTTATCATAGACAACAATATTAGGCCTTTTATATCCCAATCATGTTGCTGCATTTGACTGTATGTTGTATGTAATATTGTTTGGAAGTATAGTAACTTATAGTTGTAATGACACCATACAGGGTTTTATTGATCCGAGAGGGAAGAATAAGACCAGATTAGGAATCTTGATTTGGGGTGGTGTACGCAGCGGTATTAACTGCAGACTGCAGATAAGGAGGGTGAGTGGTCATAAATTTTCCGACCGTCAACTCGAACTGCAATATAATAGAGTGAAATGAATTCACATCCGTATAATTATTGCTAATGGCTCAATGGTTATAGCTCGGCCTCAGTAGCCCATATAACATGGGCATATTGAATACATGTGGCCAACTATAGGGTGCAAGTAAAAGGTGAGGTTCATTGAATTGAAAAGATATGAGATTGAGCAATAAAGTAACCAAACAATATTGTAAAACTGTGTCACTCGTCCAATAGTATTTCACAATGAGAAAGTTATTCTAGAAATGAGAGAGTAAAGAACGCATTAATACAGTATTTTCATCACAATGAAACAGTTATTCTAGATATGAGAGAGTAAATTAAGAACACATTAATACAAGGAAGAGCTGGTTAATTTTCTTCACGCACCTGGGACTGCTAAATGGAACTCAAAAGTTTAAAATTTGGTACTGGCAAATAGCGAAAATTCATACTTGAACTTAACAAATTCATCAGCGAAAGTTGTTTCGCAAAAATATTTATCAAATTATATTCAATGCTTGTAAGCAATTTCATCACAGATGTGAGAAGTTGCAAGAGAATTGGGGAGAAATCGAGTTCTAGTTCAAACATTATAAAAATTCAATACCATTAAAAACAAGTATTAAAGATAATGAATATGGATGAGAGGGCAAAATGAGACAGGAGTAGAAAAGTTGCAAATAATTATTTGAGTAGGAAGCCAAGTATCACAGGAAAACTAGCTTATGAGAGAAAAGAGTTGAAAATGTCATGATCCAGATTGCTTCTTATACCATAGCGGATGAAAGATTAAGATCATGAAAGTATGAGAGATGCGCATGTATGAACAGTGAATACAAATAACACTCGAGAAAATGTAGAGTGAGAGAAAAGGTTGAGGGGCTGAAAGTGGTTTGGTTATGTGTTGGGTTATCAACATTCAGTTTTATGGTCGAAAACCAGTGTCTAATCATCTGATAATATCGCGCGTAGGATACTTCGCCAGTTAGCCCATAATAAGGCTTGTTACACACATACACTTTCACAATCTATTCCAAGCTTATAGATATTATCATCGACCTATCATTAACTTTACGATCAAATAAACAACAAAGCAAGTAGGAGTGAGCTGTGAACCGTTTGTAGTCATTGTTTTAGTATCGTTTCTGTGTGGGTCGCTCACTCTGTGTAGTAAAATCCATGGAAAAATAGCATTTGAAATATTATTCAATTACTATTGTTATCACTAGAAACCTGTTTCTGCTGAGCAGCTTGAGCCTTGGTCAACAAATGCAATAGAATTCTCAATTCAAATAGCATTTAAACAAACACCAATCATCTATAAATAACTATCAGTGGAATAATATAGGAATGAATACTAATAAATAAATACTCGTAATACATCAATAAGCTGACCTAAAGCTTACAACAGTAAATCTTTAAGCGTTTCAGCTTTCACCCGTTTATGTCTCGAATTTACTGTATAACGGTAGGCTATTCTCTAATTATTTTTTGAGTAGTTGTGAAGGTGATATGTGTCTTCTTTTCATTTAATATTCTCTAGGTATCCAACAATATTGATAAAAATAAAAATATTAATATTTAATTGAAATATATTGACTAATATGATGTAAATAACACACATTTGAAGAAAGTGTGAAAATTAATAAGTATAATATTCTCCATTTTTCCTGCTGTAGTGATTATTTCATTGTATATTGTTATAAAAATGGTGAAGGAATGAATTAAGCATGACTAATAGACAGAGAACGTGGTAAAACGGTAAAATATTCTAATAAGTGTTGATTTCTCTCCGAAATATGGTGGCAACAGTCAGCTAGAATTTATAACAGAACCCGTGTGTAGAAACAGCTTGCACGCTTCAAAAAAATGTTGGTAATCATTAGTGCCTTATCACAACAAAGTGAGTGGTTTCTGTAGTAGACTGAATCTAGGAGTCACGTTGATTGCGTGCCGTGAAAGCTTTCTGGCTAGCGGGGTTCGAACCCGGTGCAACTCTCCAGAGTGCAGCATTGCCATCCACTCTAGAGCTTGATGGATGGAGTTTGGAGGTCGAGTGAGAGAGCAAATATATGATGCCAAGTGCTGGAGTGAGACGGAAACAGTTCGATTATCGTTGCGAGTGAAGAGGGGCCGCATAAATATGATTAATAGCTTTGCGAGCCCGAGGAGGGTGATTTGAGGGTGTTGCCCTAACCTGGACTTGTTTCTCTGTCGCCACACCAGCGCTCTCACTTCCTCTTGCATGTTTCACTTTCGAAAATCTCAAATTCAAACACTTTCCCTCTTATCTATTCTTCCCCCAACATTTTTATCTTTTCTTTCCCTCGTGAGTTGGCATTATCTCCCGCAAACACTCTTCCATTATTCCACTATTATCGTTGTTACTTTTTAGATGTTAAGCAATATTCCGTCTATTTTGGTGGCATGAAATTCACCTCACATTTCTGATTCCCTGTTGTAATGTGAGATCAACCTGTTCACATTCTATGTTTCTAGCCCCTGGTGATCGTTTTAGCCGGGTAAACTAATTTTTTTTTCTCTGAATAATGGCGATTTTTCAAGTGACGCTATGTTGAATTGTCGTTAGGTTGATTTCAATCAATGTTGAATTTACTGTCTTTTCATTGTAGACGGGTCTCTTCAATTTTCATTTTTCTACTCTAATTCAAAAGAGTAATTCGATCTTTCAATAGATGAAAAACTTCAAGGAGATTGATTTCTTCCTTCAAATAATATGCATGATTAATAGTATGATTAATGCTAATTTCAGAATTTAAAAATTGATTGAATTCTGTTAAAATTCCATTCAGCTTCCCAAATTGAAGAATACTTACAGAAACCTTCATTGTTTCAATGTCCATTATTGAATTTTAAAAAGGCTCATTTCAAACATATTAAAAGAAGTGGAAGCATTGATTTTTCAACGTGATTGCACAGTTAGTTAGTTAATTTACAAACCAAAGTACTTTGATTTGTAGTATTAGAGTTGTGGAATTAGCCAGTGGCGGTGTGCTTGCATTTGCCTGCACCGTATCGGTTGAGTTTGCCAACGCACTGCGGTTGCTATGGTAACTGGATTCTTGGATGCGGGTGTATCCAAGGTGATGGGGCGAACTTTTTTGGGGCGACACTCGCAGTCAAATTTGGGGGTATGTTGCCACCCTGGTCCTGGGGGATGGAGGAGAGTGAGCACGAGAAGAGAGAAGGAGATGGAAGATGATAAAGAAGAGAGGAAACATGATAAAGTGGAAGATAGAAGGGAATGAATGAGAGAGTGGGAGGGATGATGATGATGACGAGGGTGAGAGGGTGGAAGAGTGGGGGAATTTCTCTTCGTATTCGGGGAGAGTGAACATGAAACAGAAACGAGCAAGGGAGCAATAAATGAGAAAGGTTATGGTTTCTCATGGCTTCATCTTTCTTTGTGCAGAATTGTATCTCTTTGCTCCTTCTGTGCTGTCTCCTTGTATGAAATTTCCACTCTGGAAAGCTGAACAAACAACAAGTTTCACTGGCTATTCCCTTCATACATGATACATCTTTCCTCATTTTATTCTGTTGAATCAAGGATGTATGCAGATTTTAAGTTCAGATAAATTTTATACTGAGAATGAAACGAGGATTGGCATATTGGTTCTGAAACCCTGAATTTTTTATTTATTAATCAATAAATTTTTGTTTAACAGCAATTGTGAGCCTTCATTGATCAATTTTATTTTTTAAACTCAGTTATAACTTGGATTTGAACTATTTCAGTCTAGCTAGATTAGAAAATTTGTTCGTTAAAAAATAATGTATTATCATTTTCATAGCTGAATAAGCCTCATCAAAACCTAGAATTATTGAAATCTGGTCTAAGATTTATTATTGATTAGAAGGAAAACCGATTGGAATTAGAAAATCTTATCAAGCTTAACAAACTCTTCAATCATTCTTCGTTTATAGTTCATCTCTTCAGGCTTAAAATAAATGTAGGCTATTCAACTTTGAAACTACAATCACAAAGAAGTAATAATCCTGATGGATGACACATCACACACACACACCTATTTAGTTTTCTGTGGTGGAATTTTTTCTCAACCCAGATGAATTCGTGGATCTCGACATTTCACAACTCTAGATTATCTCTCTGAATTTAGCGAATCCTAACTTATTTTACAAACAAGTCACCCAGTGCCATATCAATCACAGCTTTAGTGCGTTTTCGTCGTTTAAAAGAAGATGTCGTCTGACGTTTGTACAACTCTGTAGGCGTGCTACATTTTTAAAACGCCAGAGCAAGCAAGCCTCGTGAATGTATTTATCTAACGTTTTATAGAAATCAGACCTCACAAAAGACGAAAAAGGCCTGGCTTCACGACTTTCAGGAATTCAAAAGATGAAGCAGCCAACCAGATTGAATAGACTTGTTTGTTGTATTGAGTCGTGTTACCCAGCGTGTTATTTATCACTGTTTATCTTTGTATTTGTTTTCTTGAAGTCTGTTTGAAAACTGGCGAGCGCTGCTCCGTTACTGTGTTTATAACATTGTATAAAATAAGCAAGCAAGGTGAGGTCTACTTTGAGTTTAAATAGCTGATGGGAGGGCTTGGGGTGGGGTAGCTGATCAAAAGCACACAATTTCCTCCATCCTCCAACATTTTTTCTCTCACCTCCTTCCCCAATGATCCATCTTTCTCGCTTGTGAGCATTGTTCGTATGATACCAGATCGATTCGTTTGGTCCAGTAGATATATTTTACGTAAAAAAAGTAGTCAGCCCCCTAAATCTGTCGACCGAGGCTACTGTTTGAAGCCAACGTTCGTGATAAATTAGACTTTTCTCCCCTAGAAATGCACCAGCAGCTCTCAAAGAGAGGGAATCTGCCAGTGTTATTTTTCCCCCTGGATAGAATAGTCTAGTGAGAGGGGGAAGGGGATCGAAGGAGTATCTTGGGAGTTTCAGCTCTGCTCGATTAGTCAGTGCGATCGATAGTCAGACCACCTCATAGCTTCTCAAGTGCTCTCAAATCGTGTTTTTTGTTGGTGTACTGAATGTAAGTACTGTACATGTACTTGAAGATCTTATTGCTTTCACGAAATATCGTTAAAGAACTCATTTACTCCTTGTTTATTGCTTATTTTTTAATATTTTCACTTTTTCTTACTTTCAAGTTCACTCTCATTTGATATATACAAACTTGATAGAATGTTGGAGTAATTATCGATTGATGATCCTCCAATCAATAAAATAGAGATTTTCACTTCTTAACAAAGAAATTAGTTGAAACTTAATTCTACTTTTCTCGTTTCAATAGAGCATGAGTTACTTCCTTGGAGTTACTTGGAGTTTGGTTACCACACGAAAGGAATATTAAATTCTTCTTAAAACGTCAGAATGAAGTACATGACTTCAAATGTCCAATCATCATTTCATCAGAAAGTAATTTGAAATATTTTATTTTAGTTTATCTTGTTTGAAATATTTGAAAATATTGTCAAGAATATATTCACTCAATTATTCCTTGGCTCTTAAACCTATTAAATCCTCAAACATTCAGCCTAATTTTTTTCTGAAACCCATTCTTCCATCTACTTCTGCAAAAATTCAGGGTATTGGAATATCCTCCAATTGTAGATGAGTTAATCAATCACAATCCAACCATCTAATAATTTCCCATGCTAGTTAATTTCGTAATACTGTAATTAATTGACAAGCTGAATTCAATGTTACAACGTTACAATTTTGTAGTAAACAATTCATCAAATACATCACATGTGATGTCCCTGTAATGTTCGCAGTCAGAGAGGTTTGGAACATTTCAAACACAATTAGCTGAGCAAGAACACACTTTGGAAGTTCCATCAAGCACTTTCTACCACATTAGTTGCCAACAAAGAGATTTGGACGGCTGTGATCGGTCCATTCTGTTTAGCCATTGCAGCGATTGCACTGGAGAGGAGAGGTGCAGTAACGAGCAATTAGACTTCGCACAATAAATTATACTAATTAGCGTGAAACTGTTTCCTTCCTTGAACAGACGCCTATCAATGGAGCGTTCGGTAGAGGGCTATTTCAGTGTCTAAATTACGGTCATGGTGGACTCCTCCATGTTAATTCAGTCCGCTTGTAGAATATACATTGAACAATTTTATATCTTGTGATTGATATTTAGATATTCTTCACATTGAAAAATTAATTTTCTCTAGATTTAGTCTCTACAATCTTGTTGTACACCTACTTCTGTGTGTGAATTTCATTGTGGGATCGGGCGCCTTTAATAAGAAATATTTAGGTGTAATCAAATAATAAATCAACTTACAAAAAATAATGTAAATACAGATTCAGATTAATATTTCAATCAGAACTACTAATTAAACTCAACTTTTCTCATTATCACAAAATTAAGAGTGTAATTAAGAGTGTAGTTCCTCAAATAAGAGTAATAAGAGTGTATCTGTATTAGTGAAGGTATCCTAAAGTAAGCCATCGAATAATTATTTTATTGAATCCCAAATTTCTAACGAATTCCAACAATTCAACAACAATGTCACTAATCCTAAAATCAGAACGGAGGTGAGCTGAGCAAACAAATCTAATCTATAGATCACAGGAAAATCATTCTCAGAAAAGGGACGACTGGAGTCAGTCAGCCAAACAGCCAAAAGAGAGATTAGTGAGATAGTTTAGACAGAACTGGACAGTTTCTCTTGTGAATTAAGGCATTTTGTACTGTGGAAACCGTCAAAAAAGATTGATGCCTTTCCTGCCAATGTTGGAGCCCTATGCACACGACACATGCCAGCTTACCCACGGATAGGATAGGAAGGATATTGTGTGTGTGAATGAGCTGTAGCGTTTTTCTTCACAAAGCTGGCGTTCTCGAAACCTCCCTCACCCCTCATTCACTATCCCCCCTCCCTTTCCATACCATCACTCTTCATCCGGGGACACATCCATCAGGTACTCCAGCACAAAGGGGAAAAATTGAAAAGACTTCTAAATGGACTGGACACGTCTCATGTCCCTGCAGACTCATTCCCAACTCCGTCAAAATCTTTGTAGATTTTTTCTACTTGTTCTTCTCCTGACGTCCTCTTCGACCACTTCTTCTTTCTTGTTTTATTCTGCCTATTATACATTGCTACAATATACTCTTCAGTACGTTCTTGTGTTTCTTTTTCGTGGTTTGTGCCACACACGACACTAAATTTTAGAAGAATGACTTGAAAAGGATGGAAAGAATGAATGAAATAATTGTTGGACTCAAACAAATGAAACTGACCCCACACTGTTTGAAGGGCGAAAATCGTAGCGTGACATTCTTTTTGTTTTTCTACAGAAACATTCTTCGTTGTTTAATAGTTTTATTGTTGTGTGGAACAAAAGTTGAATATTTTGAATAGATTTTGTATTTTTTTGTTGTTGTTGGTAATTTGGTTGTAATAAGGGCTAGTATTTCGGGTAGCCAGGCATACCAGCATTGGCTAGTATTTAGGGTATGCCGTACCAGGACATAAGGTAGTATTATTTTTGAAAGTTATCAATTCATATTAGAATAATATAACAAGCTTTCTTCGTTGTCTGGGGCTACTATAAATGTATTCTAATGGATAAAAATAAAAATCACATTAGGCTACTCATCTAAATAAACGAGGTCTTAGAATAATATTTATTTATAAATCTACCATTCTATATTGTTATGCCATTAGCAAATGATGAATAATATTATAAATTTTTATTATATTCATATTAGAGTAACTTTTAGTTTTATAATACTCCATATTATAATAAACAAATTTTCAAATTCTTTCACTGGTTACAAAATTTCTTAAATATAATTTTCAATTTGACCAGAATCATTTACATTGCTAAATCATTAATAGAGTCATTAATATAAGTCATTAATAGAAAATATAATCTAGGATATAGACTAAATACTCCAATCAGGCTGGCTACTGATTATCTACTAAACTGGTACGGTGTTATTTATTAACGTTATAAAATTTTTTAATTGAAAAAAATTGCATGGTTGCCTGTAAAGTCGGTATACGGGCGAAAGCACTGGCGTGCGCACGGGGGTCACCAGGGGTACCGTGGTACCCCCATTGGCCCTTCAATTTTTTTTAATAAACCAGAAAAAATTGCTCATCATTGCCAATATTACTCTTATTATTATAAAATATATTTAAACTTATTTAAAACAATTTAATTATTAAAAATATCGCTTATCGCGACCAGTTGCTTGTGTGAGCGTGGCTTTTCTAAACTGAGCAGTTTAAAAACTAAGATTAACATAATAACATTAACTCATTAAACATTTAGATTTGGACATCGCTTTGTAGATTCATTTCATAAATTATTTTTCTAAAGTTGTCTGTGGATTTTGTATGTGTTTTATTATAGATGATAAGATTAAACCTATTCGTTATTGAAACCTAAAGTTTGTTAAACTTTGTAATTTTATTTTCTATTGATATAATGAGTGAAGTATCCAAAAAACCTGATTGAACGGATATTGTTATAGTGACTTCATTGTCAACTGACCAAGTTGTGTCCAAAAAGTACAGATTTTTAAGGGCTAAACTGCATTTGTATGGAACTGCATTTTCAATTTGGTACTGTGAGTTATCTCAAAAACTAGAGCTTTATAAACGCTATCTCGGAATAAAACAAGGCTCCCCTCAACTGATCAAGTAGTATTTACTACTTACAGAGTGTATTGACTATGCAGAGTGTTTCAGAAGTAGTGACGAGCATCAAAGTTGATTGTTCCTTGGTAAAAAACATACCTAAATATAATTTTCAAAATGTCTATAAGTCCTCAATTACTCACACAGCGCCATTTTTGTTTTCTCATTTTCATCTAATCTTTCAAATTTATAATTTTGTAGCGGCCTTGAGACGGTACCATAGTGTTCAATTATTATGTAAAATCAGCTGAGAATTCGAATGAAACCAGTTAGAAGTTTGTAACTTCATAGGTTATTAAGATAGTTGACAAAATAAGCTAAAAACCTAAATTTTTCAACATTAAAGGGATATTTAATCGATTAACGGTATTTCGAGCTGTTTTTTAATGTAGGAAATTAAATTCTAAAGAAAAAATGATCAGCGACATTTTCTTCTAAAACGCACCCAAACCTCACAAATTAGGATTTAAAGAAGACAGAACAGACAGAAAAAAAAGGTATGAAAAGATTACTGTTTTGCCTTCTTTAAATCCTGATTTGTGAGGTTTGGGTGCGTTTTAGACGGAAATATCACTTTACATTTTTTCTTTAGAATTTAATTTCCTACAATAAGATATAATAAAAAATATCGTTCAATAATTAAATATCACATTTATATCCTTTTAAAGTTGAAAAATTTAGGGTTTTAGATTATTTTTCTAATTATCTCAATATAACCACCAAAGTTACGAACTTCTAACTGATTTCATCCGATTTCTCAGTTTATTTTACGTATTAATTGACCACTATAGAACCCTCTCAAGGCCGCTACAAAATTATGAAATTGAAAACTCACCTGAAAATGAGAAGACAAAAATGGCGGCTGTGTGAGTAATTGAGGACTTTCGGACATTTTGAAAATGGTATTTGAGTATGTTTTTTACCAAGGAACAACACCCTAGAATGCTTGACACTACTGAAACACCCTGTATAAGTCTTATAAAGTCACTGTAGTATTTACGAAGCTAAATTGCTAGGGGTAGAACTACAAAGTGAATAATCTGAAAAATACATACAAAAAATATATCAACAGAACAAGTTATGCTCAAAACATTCTGGTTGCTGCGGTTTTAACTGTATAAAGTGAATCTGTATTAATTACTTCTCTTTGAGAAAAAATGCTTTTCAATGATATTTTGGACACAAACTAAACAGATAATATTAAAATAATACTGTTGAGGGATATGATTCAACCCTCAAATTTAAGTCCGTAGTATTCAATACAAATAATAGATGGCTCTGAAACGGTATTTTGTACTGTAAAATTTCAAAAATTTTCCGGTGGACCTCCGGACCCCCCTTGCTGTTGGGGGTGATCTACCAACCACAGATCCCTCAGACTTTACTGCCTGGTACCCCCATTAATCAAGGTCTGCGCACGCCTATGGGCGAAAGTTTCACGTGACAACGACTTTGAGTGGTTTTAAAATTATTTTTATAATAAAACATATGATTTTTTGTCAACATGATGGTTATGGCCAAACACTAACATGTGTAATGTGTATGCCTATCTCTCTCACTCTCTCTCTCTCGCTCTTCCACTTCCGGGTTATCACTTCCGTAACGCAGTTTCATGAAGTGTCACCCAGCAAACCAATTTATAAGACGTTGTCACGTCAAAAATTTAAAATTTTCTAATTGGATTAATTTAAAGGCCCAACTATATCACATACTAGCTCACTTCCCCATCGTATACGTATCATATACGCCAATAAAGTTACTTCATCAATCATTTTGATTTATTTTCTCATTGGAAAACGTTTTAATTACGTACCAAGTAAGTTCCACTTGGATAAACTGCACAAATAGCGCTTCAATTTAGCAACTTGATTTTTTAACTCTCTATCTCCTTCTATCTTGCGCATCTTTTTCCTCTTCTATTGTCAACAGGGGAAGAAAAAACTCCAGCACATAAATTGTTAGCCATCCTTTACGTTATGAAAGCGCCACATTTCAGAGACAAAGACAAAGGCGTTAGCTAGTCTATTAATCAAAACTGGACAAGGCAATGATTTGTGAGCGCCATTCTTCTTCTCACTAATCCTCTTTTCGTCGTTTCTTTGAACCATCTCCAATTTCTCTGTTTGTTTCTTCTCTTGCTCTTTTAATTATCTTCTATCGTTTCAACGACTATTTTCCAAAATTTCTCTTATAAACTTAATCTCCACTTGGACGCAGACAGGCTCTCGAAATACAGACCTCTGCTAGATTACTGCCTGGCTCTGTTCCTCCCCAGGACATAAAGGACCCGCTTATCAGTGATAAGGTTCACTCCATTAATCAAAATGTTTGTTTAGCGCCGCGGGTATCTTTTGCCATTAATTTTATCACACCAGGCACTTGTCCACCATCTTCTTCTAAGTTTTTGTCTTTTTCTCTCTACGCCTTCCACTTCGGATATCTCTCCTGATCGATAGCTCAAGTCTCAAGTGGCCCGTACTTGTTTGGTTCAATGCTGAGATCTCCTAATTTCATTGGTGTCTAGAGTTTCATCTGTGGGATGATGAAAAATGAAGCCTCATACAGAAAATATTGACTCGTTTTTCATTTTCTATCGAACTTCTCTAAAATCACAAAAGCAATATGAAAAATATAATCATTTATGAAATGTATTTATATCAATCTCCCCTGTACGGTTCTTATCACGAAGTAGTAACACTATAGCCTAATGCTTTTCAATTGCATTTTTTTTTTTTTATCAAACTTCCCAAATAAATATTCATTTTTGTTCCTTAGATAATAATTTTTCAAAGAAGTAAACAAATTTAACACTGGCTATTGTAGATCTAAAACTGGCTACACATCTCAAAACATGTGAAAGTGAATTATTTGAAATTCCCAACACCAATTACTACAGATACTTATTTAAAACTTGAGTATCAAATAATATGTTATTCCCATGTAATTATTATCTATTATTTCAATTTATATTATAAACTACTGTGTGGTTCATTACTCATGTAGTGGTTTCCTGTACCATGAATGTCTTGAAAGGTTTCTTTAACTAATCATTATAAAATCATCCATCACTCAATCTGTTCCTTGATAGAACTTTGGTCAGATTAATACAGTAATTGTGAGGAAGTGACTATGAATTGCGTCTTTAGCACACCGCCACCTTCTCTCCTATTCTCGCACCCATAAGTGAGTTCAAGTGAGGAATCAAGCTGAGTGAGACAGACTCAGCCCAATTGAGACTGATTCAACGGGTGTCAGAACTGTCACTCCGCTCACCAATTTCGGTGACCACTCTAAATATCTACTCGGTCGTTGATTGTGCATGAGTGTGCTTCCACCGAGTTGTGGCCTATTGTTTCGTTGTTATTGTTATCATCATCGTTCACCGTCTTAATCTTGAAAAATTATTATTTTCTTTTCGTTCTCCTTGACATGATCTTCCTCTCATTCATATATTCCTCTTCGGCATTTCATTATTCTTTAATTTCGCATTTCTCTTGTATAAATAAATCTTGTATAAATTTTGTGTATTATATCATAACCCTCCCTATATCTCTTCCACATCTCCTTATTTTCCATATCATATTTTTCTCAATTTTCTATTGTTTGTTCATGTCTTCTTCTCATTCAGTTTCTTTGTTGAGTGTTCTTTTTCCATCACCATAATCATCTCAAGAAATTCCATCGCTTCATCATCTCTAGTTATTCTTTCCTTTTTCATCACCACTTAAATGGTTTGGAGTAGAGTACCATGAGTACCACCCTAGAGTACCATGTTCTGCTCAGGGTTTAGGAGATTTAGAAATCATTAAGAAGATCATTTAAAAATCAAGAAAGGAACAAAAAGAGGCGAGAAATGCTGATGTTTTTTATATTAATTCAGATGAATGGCAATGGCTACAAGATTAATTCTAAATTTTACCGGAATTGGCAAATAAAAAAGAGTAAGAATGAGGTTGACCAAACCATGAATAGTTGTGAAGAGGAGAAACGAGAAAGGAACAATTGAAAAAGAAAGTTGAGGAGTAAGTGTCCTCTAACCACCGATCAGTTTCATGTCAAATCAACTCACTGCCTCTTCACTTGTTTAGTCTCACACTAGTATTCTCTCTTTACAGTATAGTCTCAGTCTACTCAAGTCTTCAATAACTCTAATAACTCGAATTATAAATCAGATCGGATGAACATAGTTGCGAGTCAAGTCCTACCAGCTTGTTATCAATAAATTTTAGATTGACGTTCCTATTTGAGTCTTATGAATATGATTGAGAATAGCCATGAGAAAGCAATCAATATTGGTGTACTATGTCTTGTCAATATCCTTGCCTGTCTTCCTGTTTTCGATAAATTATCCTTTAAAATTGCAACCATGAAGTTGGTGCGTGATTTTTATGGTATGTTCTGTACGGCTCAGTATAATTTACTTGAAATAATTATTATCTTACTTTTTTACCTTATAATTATGTTAATTTGAAAAAACTTTTCCATTGAAGAGATATCAAGAAAGATTTTTTTCAATTACGGCAAGCATTCACATAAACTACAATGCAATCCAAAAAGATATTACAATAAAATTACACTTCACAGTAATCACAAAAAATAAAAATCTATACCACACATTCTACGTAGTATAAATGAAGTCAATATTATTTTCAAGAAGGCTATTAAAACTCCTCTACCTTTCATGAATTAGGTTTATTAAAACGTTGAGAAAGTTCGAATTGTTATCTGAGGATCTCAAATAACAGGGACATATGGCAAAAATAGAATGCCACTTGTTTGTTGTGCCACTTGATCAAGGCATTTATTTATAAGAGGGGATCGATTAGTGAATCTAGAGCACTAATAAAACTCTTTGTCGGCGAGCTGTATATTCTATCACATCGATAACGAATTTCCATCCCAATTAGGCCGATCTACTTGATTTGAAAGCTCGCTGAAAGCAAATGGCTACATTATTTAGAAATGCGACTTCTGATTAATCTAGTTGTTTGAGGAATTAATTTATTTGAAGTTTAGTCGGCTTTTCAATGTATCAGAGCAGAGCAGGTGGTGTTTGATCATTGATACATCATGCTAAACAGGCACCAATTAATAGCAAATGCGTCAGAAAAGCTGTCCTTTTAAGGATAAGAACATGGTAGAAAAGTAGTATTGTAAGAAGTGGGCATAAATGTACCACATTTCAAAAAATACTTGGGATTTTTTCCAATTTGTTACATGTTACTTGACATGACTCCAGCAAAACATATAATTTTTTGTCTGAATTGAGACTTTGAAGATAATTTTTCATAATTTTATTCATTTTTCATCTGACATGCATTTTTCATCCTTGGTTTTGAATACAGTAGGTACTTGATAATCCACTAGTGGTTCCCGGATTGTTGAATAGGTATACGAAGAGAGATAGTGAAAAGTAGACTACTTAACCATCTTGGTGAATTATTATTCCATATTCTTCACCATATTATCTTCACCATTTTGGAGATAATATTTATCGACAAACTGTATTATTGCTAATTCGGATTATACACTGAAGAAAACAAATTTGAAGTTCTAATAGCGCTCTCTAAACATTCAACCGATCATATATTTGGGAACCGTAACTTTCTCCAAATATTTATTGCCCTTGCTGAGCTGAAATGGTGCAGTGCTGACGTTGTTTACCCGTTGTATGTGCATTAACAACATTAGGCACAGTACACCTGATGAAAGGGATCGGTCAAAGGGTGCCCATATGCGCCTGCAAACTCCATACGCCCTGCGTCCAAACGTCGTTCGTCATTCATATGCTCCAACGTCTCCTGATCAAGCGGGCGCCTTCCGAGCATCCCAAACCGCACCGCAGCGCTGTTAGCCAGGTTGCATCCCAAATTAGACTTAGCCCCACTCAGCCGTCGGTCCCAGTCCCTTGTGTCTTAAACCTAAATCAGTGCAAACAATGAACGTTAATTAACTGTGCGAATTGCATTTCCATTCAAAACAGTTTGAAACATCAATCAGCATCGACAAGCGCCTAATCCATTCTAAGGTCCGGTGTGCACTATAGAGTGAGCTCCATGACAGGGTTTGATAGCTTTGATCAAATTTTTTATTAGTATGTAAATCATTCATGCATACTATATCAGTTTTCCAAACATTGGTATAGTTGATATCTAAATGAGCCAACAAATGACCAATGCAATACACATGAATGAGAATACCAATATATAGATTTGAATCTGCATATCGAATTGAGATCTTGCAAAAACTTACTTATTGATACTTATCATTTATTGACTTTTTGTATAAATTTTTATTTATTCAATTGTAAGCTACATACATTTTATGTCTTTTTGTTTCCGCGAATTTATTAGCTATTGAAGAAATGAACCCCACAATCAATATAGCATTTTTTTTAACCTAAAACGTTTCAACTGAGGAAAACTGGGTGTTCAAATTTAAATAAATAAGAACAATGCTTCCAGACGATAAGTATGAAGGCTAATTTCATGAGGCCCAATTGAATCCAATCCGTAAAATGACGTCAATTATTTGATGTAATATTTGTTGATTAATTTTTTTCTTTTTATTAAGTGGTTCATGACATTTATTAATTCTCGTTGTGATACCGTGTTTTTAAAGTTTTACGTAGTTTATACATCTAATATTATTTACGTAGATGGTATAATTTTCAACGATTGATTATTCGTAGCTTTGAGAGTCAGTTTGTTATAGTTTCCAATGATTCTCTGCAGCAGTTTGATGTATCCGATAGAATGAGCTACTTACCTGAGAATCCGTACTAAGTAAACATGTAGTGTAAATGAACATTCAGCAATCAGCATCCCTTCCACGCACCTGGGACTCGTTTGTATTCTAAACAAACAAAACTATGTGGGCTTGTTTCTTTGATTAATGATGTGTACTAATGAATTATGTGGGCGGTATAGCACATGCTACACACTCCCACTCCTAATGCACGATAAAAAAACATCGTTTCAATGAAACATGGCAGCTCTATTTGGGGCTGTGCTCTGTGAGTGAATGTGTGTCTGTGTGGGTTACATAGGGGTTGACACTGCAAAAGGTGACTCACCGGGTAAAGTTGTGTGTCCATTAGTAGGGAATCGGAAGAGGATAGTTTGACAGAGTAGGAGATGAGAGAGAGTGGAGGAGAGTAAACATGTGGAAAAATAGAGGAGGGAGTGAGACAGAGAGATTATTTAAAAAGTGAGAGAGGATAGTTTTGAAGAGAAAGAAGGTAGGAGAAAGATTAATATAATATCATGATTGAGAAAGATGAAGACCAAAGAAAAAGATTTATAGAGAAACCTCAACTATATGAAAGCAAGAGAGATTGACTGTGAAAGAGTGTAGAAAACACGAAGATCTTGAAACATAAAATATAGAAAGATAATAAATATAATAAGTGAGTTCTCTCCTTCTTCACCTAATGCTTTTTCTGTTTCCTTCTCTCGTCTAATTAATTCTTCTCTTATCTTCTATTTCCCCTAAATTCGTCTATTTTTTCCTTCTTCTCTTGCCTATTACAATTTTTTATTGCAAAAAACATTCTTTCTCTATTCCCTTCAATTCGTTTTCCAATGATTTTTCCACTTCCCCTTGTCTTAATTTTTTCATTCGCCTTCTTAGGTAACTTTGTTTACTTCGTTTTTTCTGATATCCTAATTATCTGTCTTCTTCTTCTCCTTCTATTTTTATTTCCCTTCTCTTACTGCTTCTTCATAAATTTCTCTAATTTTATCTTTCTTTCACCTACTTCTAGATCTGCTTCTCCTTGAATTCAAGAGAGAGTACAGAACTGAATGGGAGGAAAGAGCAAAAAAATCAGGAAGAAATATGATCAGGCAAGATGAAACTAAGAGATGGAGTGTACAAGAAAAAGAGAAAACGTAAGAGTGGGAAAATTTCTATGAACAGAGTGACTGTGAGAGAGAGGGATTGATTGAAAGAGAAATAGGAAAGTGAGAGATGTGCGTTTATAGGGTTGAAGAAGTCCATAGTTTTTGATGATTGGGGACGAGGTAGTATTTCTAGTAGGGTAGTGGTCGATCTCTGATTTCATTATTATTTGTCAACCGAACGAGGGGAGCTGGAACTCAGCCTTTTAAAAACTCTATCTGGGGCCTGCCACTATCCAATATTGTTTCAGACATTGTTCGGGATACAGCAGTTTGTTTTTGCTTTGACCAACACTGCTTTGTTGGACATGAGTAACGTTATTATCCATAAGGTTTTCTTGGTAAATTTCATTTGGAAGATATTTAATAGAGTTCTTTTCACATAGAGGGATGAAGAAAGAAGAGTACATTGTGTTATGAAGAATAGACTACAAACAAAGAATCATACAAGTTTTTTATAGCTTCGAATTATTTCAATTGATATACAGTAGGCTATAAATTTGGCCAAAGCCAATTGTTCAATTACATTGAAATTACCCAGATAGCACAAAAAGCTGGAATCAAGCTGGTTTCCTCCTGGAATTTTCAATTTAACAAACTGGATGCAAGCTTGAAATTTACAGCCATTAAGCTGTAATACAGCTGAATTCAAGTTAAGAAGTTACCACGTTTCAAGCTGTTTTCAAAGCTTGAAAGTTAAAGCTGGAATCAAGTCTAATCATCCAAGCTTGATATATCCAGTTGGAAAAAACTGTTATTATATTAAACACAAAATATTGACCTATTATGGAAAAGGAAAAGAATACAAAAGAGAATACAGTGAACAAAATGTTAATATATATATTGGAAGAAAAATACAAATCCACTCACAAATCTGACAAACAAAAATGAATTGTTCTCTCAGTCCGCCTATTTCACATTGTTAAACATAACAGTTATTTGAAAGCTGCATGATGTATTCCTGTATGTATTTTTTGATGACAAAATTTAATTTCTTTTCTTTGAATCGATCATAAGCACCGCCGCATCCCCCACGTCAACAATGATTACTTGTTACACTAATCGAACGGCCCTGAAGAAAAAATAACAAATCATAATAAAGTACATGATTATACACTTCAAATATCACAGTAATTTTGGATAAGAAAGAGGAGAGGAATATAGCGAGCAAAGTAAATAGAAATCAAAATATAAATAGGCTAACTACAACCGAACAAGAAGAAATAATTCAGTATTCAACTTTGTCATCTATCAATATTTTAAATTTTTGAAGCAAAATTAAAATAAACTTACTATATAGGCCTATTATAGTAGCCATTATAGCTGATGGATTGATAGGCATAGGCTGAAGAAAATTTAGGGTTAACATCTAACTTGTATAATTTAATAAGTTATTTGAGATGTAAATCCCAATTTGGAATTCATTTACTTTTGGACAATACTAAAATTATATCCCATGTACAATGAAATCAAATGAACGTATTCCACTTACCTTTGCGTGTTTATAAATAATGTAAAGTTTTCGTAATAGAAAATCCATAAGTTGGTTGATCAAAATAAATGATGCAAAAATGAATTTGGTAAATATATGCTTCAAAGTTGAAAGTTGACACAGCGCTACTCGTGGTAGTTAAATGAACTATGTTAGTCACGTGATAGTGCAAAGGATTTTGTCTCCAGGAAGACAGCTTGAAACAAGCTGGACTGTAGCTGGATCATTCAATGCTGATTATTTAAGATTAAAAAATTTAGCTTGTTGCAAGCTCAAAACTTCCAGCTAGATTACTTACAGCCTGAACCAAGCTAGTTTGATCAAACTGTGAATTCCAATTCAAAACCCACTAAATTTACAGCTTGAAATAAGCTGGACTGTAGCTGGAACATAAGGTTGATTTTAAGATTGAAAATTACAGCTTTTTTACAAGTTTGAAACTTACAACTTGATCACTCACAGCCTGTTACAAGTTTGAATCAAGCTGATATGATCGAACTGTAACTTTCAATTCAAAATCCACGAAATTTTAAGCTTGAAATAAGCTTATGTGCTATCTGGGTGAAACGCTTCGTTGAGCTTAAGACGACGATTTTTTTAAAAATATACGTAGCTCATTTAATAATTATTCAAAAAATATTAATCTCTCATAATTAATCTCTAATAATTTTAATTATTAAAATATTTGGTCTCAAATTGTAGAAAAAAATATTGAGACCAAATTCACATGTTTTGAACAATTACAGAATTAGCTAGATCCATTTTTCAAACCAACTGTCAAGTTCAGAGCTCACTCTGAGAGGCGCTCCACACGTACACTATGAATGATACACTGCCCAGATAGCACAAAAAGCTGGAATCAAGCTGGTTTCCTGCTGGAATTTTCAATTTAACAAACTGGATTCAAGCTTGAAATTTACAGCCATTAAGCTGTAATAAAGCTGAATTCAAGTTAAGAAGTTACCACGTTTCAAGCTGTTCACAAAGCTTGGAAGTTCAAGCTGTAATCAAGTTAAATGACCCAGGCTTGAGAACTCAAGCTGGAATTAAGTTTAATGATCCAAGCTTGATAGTTCAAGCTGGAATCAAGTTGAATCAACAAGAGCTGGATTTAAGCTTGGAACGTACAGTCTTTAAGCTGTAATAAAGCTGCATTCAAGTTAAAAAGTTACCACGTTTCAAGCTGTTTTCAAAGCTTGAAAGTTCATGCTGGAATCAAGTCTAATCATACAAGCTTGATAGATCCAGTTGGAGAAAAGCTGTTATTATATTAAACACAAAATTTTGACCAATTATGGATAAGGAAAAGAATACAAAAGAGAATACAGTGAACAAAATGTTGATATATATTGGAAGAAAAATACAAATCTGACAAACAAAAATGAATTGTTCTGTCCATCCGCCTATTTCACTTTGTTAAACATAACATTTATTTGAAAGCTGCATGATGTATTCCTGTATGTATTTTTTGATGACAAAATTTAAGTTCTTTTCTTTGAATAGTATTATCGATCGTAAAGCACCGCCGCATCCCCAAAGTCAACAATGATTACTTGTTACACTAATCGAGTGGCCCTGAAAGAAAAAATAACAAATCATTATAAAGTACATGATTATACATTTCAAATATCACAGTAATTTTGGATAAGAAAGAGGAGAGGAATATAGCGAGCAAAGTATATAGAAATCAAAATATAAATAGGCTTTGTCATCTATCAATATTTGAAATTTATGAAGCAAAATTAAAATAAACTTACTATATAGGCCTATTATAGTAGCCATTATAGCTGATGGATTGATAGGCATAAGCTAAAGAAAATTTAGGGTTAACCTATCTTGTATAATTCAAGTTATTTGAGATGTAAATCCCAATTTGGAATTCATTTACTTTTGGACAATACTAAAATTATATCCCATGTACAATGAAATCAAATGAACGTATTCCACTTACCTTTGCGTGTTTATAAATAATGTAAAGTTTTCGTAATAGAAAATCCATAAGTTGGTTGATCAAAATAAATGATGCAAAAATGAATTTGATAAACATATGCTTTAAAGTTGAAAGTTGACACAGCGCTACTCGTGGTAGTTAAATGAACTATGTTAGTCACGTGATATTGCAAAGGATTTTGTCTCCAGAAAGACAGCTTGAAACAAGCTGGACTGCAGCTGGATCATTAAAGGTTGATTTTAAGATTGAAAATTACAGCTTTTTTACAAGTTTGAAACTTACAACTTGATCACTCACAGCCTGTTACAAGTTTGAATCAAGCTGATTTGATCAAACTGTAACTTTCAATTCAAAGCCCACGAAATTTCAAGCTTGAAATAAGCTTATGTGCTATCTGGGTAAGGCCTAATTTTCCAAGATAAGCATAACAAAAATAATTACAATATTCTCCTTTACCCTAAAATCTTATTAGCACTTAGTCACTGTTTGAAATGTTTTGAATCACCACTTGGATAATCGGAGAGTATAAAAAGTTATTGATTAAGAGATTAATCTATTATTGATAAGAGATTAATCTTTGATTATATTCTAGGAGAAATTCCGCGATATCAAAATCAACTCTACAAATTTCATTATTGTCACCCTTTCAATAAAGTATTGGCTCCATTATTCATATTCCTTTCTGTTATGAATTTCCTTTTTTTCTTTTTGTTAACAGCTGCAGGCAGTAATGGTTTTGTGGCGGTTGTGAGTGATGGCTCGTGGAGGCGGTTGTGCGGGGGCGGCAGTAGCGCTACTTGCGGTCGCGCTGCTATTGACGCAAGAGGCGGTTGGCGGCGATGTGCAGCCGGTGCTGGTGGCGGCTGGAGGCGGCAACGGGGGCGGTGCTGCAGCGCCCCCTGCGGCCGGGGGCGGTGGTTCGCGGTGCGAGGAGATTACCATTCCGATGTGTCGCGGCATCGGCTACAACCTCACGTCGATGCCCAACGAACTCAACCACGATACTCAGGAGGAGGCTGGTTTGGAGGTGATTATGATAGCCTATACTTTCTTCCCAATCAATACTTACTCCTATACACTTTCTCATTCCTGTATTACGTTAAGATTTGAAGAAAAAAAAACCCTGGAGAACAAATGCTAGTACAATTATTAGATTTTCCATTCTTCATCAATTATTTTTTCTTGATAGAATAGAAATTAATTATTATTAATATTTAGTACGTAAGAATACCACAACGAAATTGCAAATTTCGCGTTGGAAGAACTACTGAACAATATGGGACTCATTTTCATCTGTTTTTTTCTAATCTTCAATTTCCATCCAACAAAATCAAGTTCATTTTTACTATTAGGCTATGATTTTCATTCGAATAACTTGAGTGAAAATACCTTATTCACAATTTTATGATTATATTATTTGCGAATAATACATTTCGTTTTCTCATTTGAAAATTATGATGAATTTATCACCAAACTAATAATTTCAATAAGGTGAATGAGTAGGAGCATACCAAAAATTAATTAAATCGAAACCAATTTGTAAAATTTTCAACATAAAGGGATTGTAAATTTGAATAATCTAAAAACATAAAACTTACAATAAATATATTTTCTTATACGTAGCTTATTTTCACAGAAATTGATAAGTGAGAATGTTGATTTCAGGTGCACCAATTCTGGCCGCTGGTTGAGATCAAGTGTTCGGCCGACCTGAAGTTCTTCCTGTGCTCGATGTACGCGCCGATCTGCATCGAAGACTACCGCAAGCCGCTGCTGGCGTGTCGCAGCGTGTGCGAGCGTGCGCGTGCCGGCTGCGCGCCTCTCATGCAAAAGTACGGCTTCCAGTGGCCGGAGCGCATGGCTTGCGACAAACTGCCGTCCTACGGCGATCCCGACAATCTGTGTATGGAACAGAACAATCGAACTGAGTTTGCTCCGGCGCCGACGTCGCCGCGACCTACCAGGCGACCCGGGCTACCAGGAGCAGTGCCACCTCCTATACCACAACCTCCTCGCTGTCGACCAGGAGCTAAAAACCCGAAAAACTGCATCCCCTCCCCACAAGACTCGCTTCCGTCCGACTGTGACTGCCGCTGTCGACCCCCCCTCGTCACCATCGAACGCTCCTCCCCCTACTACAACCGCAGCATATCTGTCGGCGGCGAACCCGACTGCGGCTTCCCTTGCCATGGAGTGTTCTTCAACCCTGAGGAACGCGACTTTGCCACCATGTGGATATCGCTATGGTCCAGCCTGTGCTGTGTATCGACGCTGATGACTCTGATCACCTTTCTGATCGACACAGAGCGCTTCAAGTACCCTGAGCGTCCCATCGTCTACCTGTCAGCCTGCTACTTCATGGTCAGCGTGGGCTACTTGGTGCGCGTGTCTCTCGGCCATGACGAGGTCGCCTGCGATGGACGCATGATTAGGTGAGCTTTAACGATTATTCAATTAATATTAGGTATTTTATTCCATTCAGTATGCAAATGAATGCCATAATCATAATGAAATAAAATTTATATTATGAGATAGAATATTTTAGTTTAAATATCTCACAGTAGATAGGCTATATCTACAAGATCATATGGAAGTTGTATTACTTTACTTGGCATATTCCAGTGTATTATTAAATCAAAATGATTTATTCTTCTATTTTTTTCACAAAACAGCACAGTAATTTGGAGCATAATAGCATTTATTACTAGATGACAATTTTTTCCCAATGGATACTAATCAATGTTATGCACAGTACTCAAACCCTAATAAATTTGTACTAAAGGCTATTCATGGATGATATACAGACGAATAAATGACTCAAAAATATTCAATAATTCCATTTAATAAATATGAATTCTTCTCTTTTCTTCCCAGCACACCCAACCATGAAGCCTGTGTTTTTGTTTAATGTGTCATTGTTATGTATATTTGTTTTTTGAAATTTATTGTATTTATTTTTGTCTTTTGTGTGTTTTAATAAATTGAAATTGAATTGAAAATTGAATGATCAGGATGGATAGTGTAGCAATTTCTAATAGCGTATTTTCTTTGTGTGATTGCAGATACAGCGCGTCTGGACCAATTCCGTGCACGCTGGTGTTCCTGCTGGTCTACTTTTTCGGGATGGCATCGTCCATCTGGTGGGTGGTGCTGTCGTTCACGTGGTTCCTGGCGGCCGGACTGAAGTGGGGCAACGAGGCCATCGCCGGCTATTCGCAGTACTTCCACCTGGCCGCCTGGTGCGTGCCCACTGTCAAGGCGGTCGGTGTACTCTTTCTAGAAGGTGTCGACGGTGACCCTGTTGCTGGCATCTGTTATGTGGGCAATCAAAACGTCGACAATTTGAGACTGTTTGTGTTGGGACCTCTACTGGTGTATTTACTGCTGGGTACATCGTTTTTGTTCGGGGGTTTTGTGTCATTGTTCAGGATACGCAACGTGATCAAGCAACAGGGTGGGTTGTCGGGACGTAGTAAGGCCGATAAACTGGAAAAACTCATGATGAGAATCGGGGTGTTCAGTGTATTGTACACAGTGCCAGCAACGGTGGTGATTGGGTGTCACCTGTATGAATCGTCCCAACACGAAAAATGGACAATGCCGTTGGTATGTCCCTGCGAAAGGGAACGTCCCAGGCCGCTCTACTCCGTGCTAATGCTCAAATATTTCATGGCGTTAGCGGTGGGCATCACTTCGGGGGTGTGGATTTGGTCCGGGAAAACATTAGGTTCATGGAGGAGATTTTGTAGAAGGATCTCCTGTGCGGGCCCTGCTCACCCAGCACTAATAAATCCAGGGAAACAACGTGTAGTGAAACAGCAGTACGTGCTTCCAGCTGGCGAGAGTGGCACACTTTTGGCAGGTCCTCATATTGCCGCCTCCGGCAGCCTTCACCAGCCGCCCCTCAGTCATGTATGACGTCAGCCGCCCCCGGGCCACGCGGGCCCGCCAACCCGCCACTCCGAAGGTTCCTGTGATCACGCCCTGTCTAACTATGGACCCATCTAACGAGCAGCCCCCTACAAGATGGTGCTCATCTCGTCAGAACGGCTTTAGTCCACTAAACAATCGAACGGTGTGAGTAGCAGGAAGGATATAATCCACATTAGATTCTGAAATATCAGATTTGCTTGAGAACTGGAAGAAACAAGATGAAATTCTCATTTTACCGATTACTATGGTAAGAATTTTCAACCTAAAATTTCATCTAAATCTGAAAAAATCTAGATGAAATTCGTACTTCACCAATTGTTGTAATGAGGGTTCCCAAGCCAGAAGGAATAGTTATGAAACTGAACATTAAAAATAGTTACAAACCTATATGTGAATCCAGGATTCAAAATAGGAACAGCAGTGAATCGAGATGAATTCCAAAATTATTACAGTTTTTCAGTATTGTATGAACTAAATTAATCTATATTACAATATTGACTATAGATAAAGTTCATGCAAACTCTGAAAGGATGTTCTATACATTATTGATATATTTACTATAGAATAAAAATACAGCCAAAATAATAATAATCAAGCACTGAACACTGAATTTATTCAGTTGAAAACAAATTTTGTAAGCGCTCAAATACTTTCTATTTTTGTATAAAATCACAATAGTTCACACAAATAGAGATATAAATAGATATTGGATTGCTGCTTTATTATCAGACAGCATTTCATATTACATCCTCTACATCTACAACTCATCAAGAAATCTCCGTCTGATCATATAATTATATATGTTTTTTTGTAAAAAGATATTGTAGAGTTTAGTCTGTCATAATTTTATTGTATACTTGTATATTGTCATATGAATTCTAGTCATACTCCGACCCCATTACATGTAGATCTTTTATAATGATCGTGGTTCCTGGATCTATCCAATGATGATCCATCGTGGATTGGATAAATTCACTCATGATGCAAATGAAACATTATAATCATATTTCCTTATTCGTATTTTTTTACCATATATATTATCAATAATAATTTCAATGTACATGGCAGGACTACTGTCTGTTTTAGAACTATGGAAGTAATATTTTTCTCCCTTAAACTACATTTTCTTCAAAAATTGAACAAGCACAACAGATCTCAAACTTGAATTTGAAATCGAAGAATACAAAGGTACAGTTATCTTTGTTCTATTATCCACATAAAAAATTTATTTCTTTGGGAAACAAAACTTGAATTAGGTTACCATTGTTGATAAAGCTCATTAGGCTATACTGTACTATCTCATTTGTTCCATCTATCAATCAAGAAGACCATCAAAAACATTATTTTTCTCGAGAGATGGGATTATTAAATTTGAATGATCATAAAAACCTGAATTTCTAGTGGAAATTGCCAGTCTAGAATATTTTGCAAGAAACTCTTGTCAGCAAAATTGCCACCTCTAGCGTCCTTAATTGAGACGTTAAAGCACTGAAATCGTGGCACAGTTATTTTAATCAAACGCATTCATCAAAGCCATAAATAATAAAGTGCATAATAAGGAAAGGGACGCAATAAAGTCTGATAAAAACGGGCCTTGAATTATAAAAATTCTAGAGACACTCTGCTTAGCATGGAAGTTACGAGCACACTAAATTCACGAATGAAAAATGTCGAGCTACATGCGAAATAAGCTCTACCTCTATTTTTTTCGTGACAAAGACACATTTTCAATGCACATACGCTTCTTAGCTACGTGGAAATTATCATACAAATACGAAAACACTGGCGCACAGGTAATAATTTTACGGGGTATTAAATTTTTCATATAAAGAACCTTTACAATGTTGAATGCCCAGTATACCATAGTGGCTTATTAAATAATAAAATTCCAAAAGTAAGCGTCAATCGCTCTTCTGTTATATAGTGGATATTATTTTAACGTTTTCCCCTTCTAAGATTATTTTCTACGATCGTTATCTTCTTATTTGAATATGAGGCTGTAATTCGTCCTAGAATAATGTAGGTAAATCCAATTTGAAAGCAACACTCACCTTTTCTTATTCATGCGAAAAATGTTAGTGGAAATATCTGTTGAATATGCAACTGGAAAGGTTTTTTAATAAGCAGAAATGAAATCTCGTAGTTTTCTCTCTACTCTCGTCTCAGAAAAAATAATTCAATGGATCCTTAGCCATACTTCTAATAAACGATTTAAGTACTATTATTCATTTATTTTCGTATATCATTTATAAAAGTTAATGCGGAGCGTATTTTATACAGTGTATTCACACTATATTGAATGGAAATTTGGAATAAAATTTGAAAATCTATTATTAACTGAATAGTTGTGAAAAAACTCAATTTGAAGTGAATAATTCTAAAAGCCTCAACTGATTGTCATATCTAAAAGCTGGTTATCAGAATAACTTATTCTGAAACTGCAGGTTGAGAAATTATTCATTATTCTCAATAATTACTTCGGTAATATGTTTGTAGTTGTGAGTTTAATTTTGAACTCGTGACACAACAACCCTTATAAAAATACTATCTTCCTAATAGCCACTTCATACTCAAGAATAACTTGAAACGTAGAGTGTCTACCCTAGAAAAAACTTGCATCATCAAAAAACAAACTGACTTTCTACCTCTTTGTTCATCTCAAATAATATTTTTTCTTGAGACTCCACAAGTAGCCTAGGTAGAAAGTAGGCTGGAATCTGGAAGGAAGTAGATTTTCAGGTGCTCGTTAATGAAGATAAGTTTGACTTTGAAGAGGTTTTAGTCGGAGTTGGATATTTGAACTGAAGCATCTCATGAGAGGTGGTCCCATCAACCTGCCTTCCAAGAAGCTCACTAGAGGCCACCTCATCGTTTAGGCGTCTTTGCGCCTAAAATATTGTAAACGTCAAGCCCTTGCCATGATTCTGCATTATTTTCGCGGTAAATAAGTTTCGGAACGTTGAGCTAGACAGGCTAAAGCCTTGAAATGACGTTTTTCCCTTGTTTTCGCTTACTAACAGGGTAGTAAGAGTTGTTGAAGTGATGAACGAGACAAGTAGCATGAGGATGGATAGAAAAGAAGAGAGAGAGAGTAAAATAGCGGTAGAAAGAGAAAGAGTAGAAACCCGAAAAGAGGGTTAGCCAGTTTCCAGGATTCTCGGAACACCTCCCTGAGAGATTGCAGATTGATGGCTTTTTAAAGAATAGGCTCAGCCATTCAAAAGTTCTTTCAAATTCAAAATTTTGTTAAGCCTATTATATTTTCAACAATGGAAACCACTGGACAATCTCTTCCTCTTCTATCACTAGGTGACACTTTACATTTAAAATCTTCACACAGTCTCCCATTCGGTTTGACTCCAAGTATTAGAATCTTCCAGTCTTGAAGATCTTCCTTTGTCAAGTTGTCTTGTTGAGTGGCTTTGAAGACTCTCAGAAATTGAAAAATTTTAACTACAAAGATTGGCGTAAAACATAAACATAAATGTTGTAAACACCCTGAGTTTAGGAAGTTGAAGGAATAATATAATTTTTCAACAATCATAATATAACCAGAATATTCATCGTAGTGAGAGAATCAATGACACAATAAAATAGTACCATAATAGGCAGTGCCATAATACAGTAGGCCCATTGTTCTTGTGCAATAATAATTATATTTCCTCTAGTTTTCATATTATCTTACATTACAATCGGTACCAATTGATAATTTATTCAATGCCCATGGGTGTCCAGGAAATCAAGAATTTGTTCATCCAAGTTATTTTCTCTTTCTCTTCTTTGAGAGAGGAAAATGTTTGGGGTTTTCCTGTTTTTTTTTTTTGTTTTTTTGTTATATTTTAACAATTTCAAATTTTTCCGCCTATTAGTATGAAATGAATATTCAATGATACTTAACTTATGCTACAACATTTTAACTTATTCGAAGCTCCAAGGCTCACCATAAATAATGCAAAACGAATTATACAACTTTAATATCAAAACACAAAAACATTCTGGAATTGAAAAGAATTTCAAGCAATCTAATGTAATGTACTGTACATTTTCTACACGTTTTAAATGCAAAACTCAGGAATTAATCATAAAACTACCTTTACTATGTATCAACCTATATCTAAATTGTTGTGTAAGAAACTATATACGTAATTTCATGTGATTTGAATGTTGTATAGTATTATTATTAAGTTTTATGGATGCGTGAGAATTCATTAACTCCAGAAATTGATTTGAAGTCACAATAATAATCTTCTAAGTGATTTTACAAAATTTGTGGAGTTGTTAATTTTTGTACGATACATTGGTTTGCAAACCTTACAATCAATCAAGAGTAATATTAATACTGTTGAAAAGTAGAATAAAAAGTACTTGTTACTGAAGAAACTATAGAAATCAGACAATACCAATAAAAAATAGACCTCACCTAGCCCTTCAATTAATCCCTGTATTGTGAAAGGGTTCGGAAGACAACATTATTAAGGCATTTTATCAGACTAACACTAACTCATAGTACAAGTTTTATAAGAAATCAAACAAATTAAGCCATATTATCTCTTTCATAGAATTAAGTGTGAATATTGTAAAATATTGTCATAAAACCAATAGGAGTAATAATACTCGCATATAACTTGTAAATAGTCATTATATTTATATTGTAAATAAATAATGAAGATAAAGTCAGAACCCTATCACAAACTAACTATTCTTAATTAATATGAGAGGAATTTTATAAATATGTAATGTAGGAGTGTAATAGTTTCATGGTACCGTACCTAGCCTATAGAATTTGTATTGTTTATATGTATTTATGTATGTATGTGTATAGTCCATGTATTTATGTATTGTATTGTATTCGTGTGTTGAGGAATTTTGTACATTTATCATTTAAACTAATAGTCCTCGTAGATGAATTTTATTTTATTTTATTGAAATCAGATAGTCCATTTGGCCAAGCCATAAGATTGAATTGTTTTTTGGGAATTTACCAATTTTACTCGAAAGATTTTGTTAAATCCAGTTCAAATAGTAATAATAAACCAATTGATAATAGTACATCGATACATTGGAGGTGCATAATCATTAATCATAAAAATACAAAGAGTTTTGTTTTGTTTTTGTTGACAAATGTTATTTGAAATTTCTATTGGATCTCTAGAATCAAAGTGGAGAATAATAATTGTATCATTTGATTTTTGTTCTTTGAGAATTCCTGTTGTCCAACTTCTTAGTAATCACTCCAATCACATCTTCTTGTGTTACTAATAATTATGTTATAAAAACAGAAAGTTCTCTCACTTGATTAAAATAAATGAAAACTTGTATAGTCTTCCGTCTTAAGAATGCATTTTTCAACATTTAAACTTTATTTAATAATTCTATGAATACATTATACATGAAAAAATTGGTTAACATTAACATAATTCATTGATCGAATATCCATCCATTGATAGATTTACAGTAGATAAATATTACTAATCCTAGTAATAGTAATTCATTATAATTATTATGATACATAACAATACTTAGAATACTACTGCCGTAAATTATGCACATTCATCATTCTACAATTTGTATCATTATGGCTGTGTCGAGTGAAAAAGTATAGTAACCAAATTTAATTTAATAAATTTACATTCTTAGTGAATTCATGTGTTTGTTTTCATACCTTCATAATCCTAAATGAACTAGTATCTGGCGTTTGGCGTCAAGTCTTACTAACTTTATCATGTTACAGTATTGGCAAAATGCACAAAAGGTGCACACTTCCTGACTTATACTAACACACTGATAAAATTTCATCAATCTTCCCTTGTCAATAATATCCAGAGATTGAAATGATTTGGAAAAGTGCAATTCGTTGCTTGATAAAGCTATATAATTCGATACCTGGTAAAATCTTGAAACCATGAATATTGATGGTTTTAGATGTTTCATTCCTGCAATTTTCTAAAAATTAAAAATGAACTTCCTTCAAATTTACAATATCTTTAATTGAAAGATGTGTATTACAATTTATGGGATGCGGTTATTCTGCGACAGTAAAGTATAATGTACAGTATAGTACAATACAGTTACACTACTGTACAGTATAATGTTGAAAGACTTTCAATGAAATAGAGCATTTCATTGATGCTAAAACCAATAGAACAATTTTCGGAGTATGAGATATTATCATGGAGGTGAAGACTCCCAAAAAATATGAATGAGATGGAATTAAAATGAAGAATATTTTTATTCAGTTTCAAATGATTGAGAGAATGAAAATAATATTAAAATGAAGAATATTATTATTTTCAATTTTTTAATTCTGTGCCATCAACGTCATTCATTTCAAAATAGTAACAATATTGTGTACCAGGACCTGTTCAATAAACATATGAGTCATAAAATAGGAGGTGAGTCAGAAGAGATGTGGACACACAATAATTATTATAAATTCATTGCTATACGTAGTATAACGTGTTATCCACCTGTCGTGGGTAGGGTACATCTATCACTTACATTGCAAGATTTAACATTATTCTTCTGAAATGAAATAGACCACTAGAGTCCAAAAATTTCTCTATCACAGGAAAACATGCCTTCAATATAGGCGTATATATATATATTATATATATATATATATATATATATATATATATGTATATATATGTTTACTTTTAAATTTTCGCGGATGGATGAATATTTTAACGGGTTTACCGGGTACATCCGATCTGTGAACTCACTTACTTGGGTAAGGGTCTGTTCCGAGGATGACGTCTGAGATGGCGACGAAACGTCAACTTACCCAAGTAAGTGAGTTCACAGATCGGATGTACCCGGTAAACCCGTTAAAATATATATATATTATATAATTTAAAATTAACTTATTGGTCAAAAGCGATGGCTATAAGTAATACAATAAATTTCCAGGAATATCATAAATTCAGTTTGAAATCAAGTAGCCTACTGTAATTGTTAATGGGATTATTCAAAAACTATTTAGTTGATATAGTTGTATTGAAGCATAAAAGCCTTCTGTGAACTTTCTTCGCCTACGTTACGCTAGAATAGAATTTTGTGAATTCAGAATTTTTTTAGACTATAGTAGTTGGATGGATTCAACTTCCGTATCGGCGTACCATGTTCGACCAAATTCACATGTATTCGAGTTATTTTGGATTCTGCAACTGTAAGTCGAAATACTGAGAAATAGTAAAATTTAGTGAAAACAGACAGTTGGAAGATGAAAGTAGGCTGCTGTCTAGTATATTTTGCAAAATAGGGTGGTCATGAAATCGTGAGTGAGGGCCCAACAAAGGCGGAAGGCCATTGAGGGTTGAGAAGGGTGTTGTTTTTTATATTCAGACGCAGGGAACAACATGAAAGAAACCTTGCGCGTGCTAACTCTCTTTGTTTCAAGTGGCGAGGGGAGCCGATCTGGATCAAGTTCCCCGTTTCACACCTCCAACTTCACTGTTTTTTAGCGGCGGTTTCCCCTATTTCCCCCGCACCCCAAGGGTCTATCATGATCCATGGTGCAAGGGTGCCTTGCTCTTATTGCCCAACTTTGTTTGCATAAAGCGTGTGATTACATTTTCAATTTCAACTTCATGAAATTGATGATAAATTTCTGAAGAGAATGATGGTCTTCAAGCTTAGTAAATTAATGGCGATTGCTGTTCTTTCTGTACTGTAACTCAATAAGAATGAAGTTATGTGCATCGTAATTATGTGACAGCTCATCTATAAAGGTTCAAAAATTTCAGCTTAGAGTGTGAAATGACGGGAAATATTCAAATTCGTATACATATACTTTATGTGTACTTCCTAAATTTTGTCTAAAGGTTACAAAAATTAGTGAAAACTATCGAACAAGAAGGAAAGAGAGTAGCAAATTGTAAAGTTGGTTTGGTGAACTCAATTTCTGTAAATTGAATATTTTCACTGGTTGAATTGAATATGTTAAACTGGTTAAAATTGAATATTTAAATCACTGGTTAAAATACCAATGGAAACTGGAAAATCAATGAATAAGTTATTAAAGCATGGATGAGTCACTCTAATCAATGTTCCTTGCTGAATGAACATTATAGCTTGTACGTATGTAATTTTTGTCCCAGTGGTAGAGAGCCACTTGTCAGAGAGCCCAGTGGTAGAGTTTGTCTAATCGTTGAGATTAGGTAAGCGACGTGCCTCTGCGATCACTGTTGTACTGTTGACCAGTTCCTCCGAATTCAATTTATGAGCCTCAAAAATCGCTTCCCGGTGGTTCAGAATCCCACCTAAACAAGTAGGTCCATTCATCTCTCATCATCATCCTTCCCATTACCCACGCACAGGCCCAAGAGTCCATGTGGGCATCACCCTAAAAAAAACAAAAGAGGTGAAACACTAGTGATAAAATAATTTTTTTATTTAAATTACTGATTCAAATTTCTACCTTGATCTGATTGACATCAAAGCTTAGATGAAAGAAATCAATAAATTATTATTCAATTTACATTTTTTCAAAAATGTAACCTTGTAAGATACGTTTACAGATTATTCTTTTTCTTTATACACTAGCCGGCAGGCTCGCTTCGCTCGCCTTCTCCGCCTAGCCAGGGGGCTCCGCCCCCTGGACCCCCGACAGTATCAGCAGTGTCAGAGAGTCAAACAGGCTTGCTTCGCTCGCCTGCATAACCTCTGTCAATGTAAGCTAAGACAAACAGGCTCGCTTCGCTCGCTTGAAAATTCCGTTCAGAAGGGATTCAAAACTTATTGAACACAGCATTTCTAGACCTAATCTGGACTTGTTCACCAAATTTCGACATTTTCTACCAATTTATTCTTGAAAAATCTAAGAAAAACTCTGAAAATTCCGAGCAATAGTAGAACTCTAATATTCAGCGTAACCCTGGGAACTATATCGGACATATTTTGAAACTTGATTCATGACAACCATGGCAACCAAACTGTATTGCCTAAGAATTCTTGGCCTAGAAATTTCAAGTGAAATTTGATATTTTCGAATAATTTATCATATATTTTTGGTGCTTCTTTACTGAAATATTAACAGTTCGAAATCCTAAGTTGATAATTCATAGCTTTTCTATATTCGGGATTGAAAATTTGTGCTTTTGAAATAGTGAGTTTGAACATAACCTTTTCTAATATTTTCATCCAAATTAGGAGCGAAGACGATTTGGACACTCATGTCTGTGTTTTCACCTTTCAGTATAATTGTGATGTATCTAATAAATAAATAAATATCTTCCAAATCAGTTTATCTATAATCTCGCTGAACCATTGAATTTACACTAAGGATTGGTCGTATGAAGGCGGAAGATATGCAGCCCGCAATACATCTACAATTTTGAAAACCTGATTACTGGCGTAATCTTGAACGGAATTCAAAAATATTTTAACACAACATTTTTAGACCTTATCTGAACCTGCCCACCAGATATCAACATTTTCTACCGATTGGTTCTTGGAAAAATTGAGAAAACGCCAAAAAACTATAGAAAAACTTAAATATTTAGCGTATTCCTGAAAAGTTTTTAAAATCCGTTCTTAGCGCGCGTCTAAATGTCCAACTGAACATGCCTGCCAAATTTGAACGCATTCGGTTCAGTGGATTTTTAGTTCTGGTGATGAATGAATGAATGAATCAGTCAGTCAGTCAGTCAGTGCCATTTCGCTTATATAGATATAGATTGGCTCTGTGTACTGGAAAGTGAAAATGAATTCCTGTCTTTTTCCTGATTGAACTTATTTTAATCTTAGGATTCCAATTTAAAAATGTATGAATAATCCATTTCAAAACATACATAAATCTGAATATTTCTTAATTTATATTTGATCGATGAGTATGAACATCTGTCTCCAAGCTACTCTACCATTATCACGACTTAGTATCCATTTCTCAACAGGGTCCTTGATTCATGAATGTCAAGCCTCATGAATGACAAAATAGAAAATGCGATTGGCCGTTCCCAGTCCTCCAATTACCTTGCATTTCTTTATGTTGTCAGCTGAACGGTGTTGACATTACACCTACGCTTGGTCGTGCATCTAGGGCGGAGGCCTCCCGCCTCCTTCACTTCCTCTTCTTCGTCCTTCTCATCCTATCCTTTGGCATTGTCCATCTGTGGCTGGCATCTGCATTAGCAATCCAAATTCTGTCCTTTACAGCAAACGCTGTTCATGCACATCAACTTCAACTAACCTGTCCTCTAATCTCGGCCCACAACCATACAAATATTCCTCACCCACTGTTTTTCTTCTTCTTCTCCTTCTTCTTCTTCTTCTTCTTCTTCTTCTTCTTCTTCTTCTTCTTCTTCTTCTTCTTCTTCTTCTTCTTCTTCTTCTTCTTCTTCTTCTTCTTCTTCTTCTTCTTCTTCTTCTTCTTCTTCTTCTTCTTCTTCTTCTTCTTCTTTTCATGTCCATGAATGTCCTCTTTCCAATCTGTCAATCGTGCTTACATCTGTTGTTGATTGAGAGTTATCTGGTCAGTTTGCTTATCTATTGATGCTTAATTATTTGTAAACTGACAGTTATTGTAGCACATGTATGCGTGTTACTTGAAGTATGTCCGTCCTCTAGATCTCATTCTGATGCTGCTTGTCATTATTGGAAGTTGTTGAATCTTTTCATTTGTATAGATAGAGTTCAATTTCAATAGCGAATACTAGCAAAGTTTTTGACTATACTAGTGCTTTCCATCGAACCAGTAAGTCAACCGCAGTTGTTTGAAGAATCTACTTCTCTGAGAAGAGTCAAGAAATTTAATATCAATCGACATCAATATCAAAAGAGAAACGCAAATTGTGATCGTTGGGTCTAAAGGACTTCGTCAAAATTTTCTTGATAATAATTAAATCCATAAAATTTCAGATTACTACTGGAACCAGACTATGAGATCGTTTTCTCACGCATGCAATATAGATTGTATATTTTATCACACAAAGATGCCAAATGGAAATAGAACCGAATACCGTAATCAATAATCAAATGAAAGCAGCCAATTGTGATATTATATTTGATTAAAGTAGCAAAATCCAACTAAATTACCTAGGTTGGCACTACAAAGATTTCATATGAATATGATATGTGATCGATTTTTCTCATAATTATGTCAGTGATTTCTTGCAAGATCGAAGAATTTGAATAATTTGCTACTCATTGCAGGTATCCACAATGCCTACTCAAACTAGAAGAATGAATAGCTTGTTGGCAAAATGGTTGAACTGGGAGAAGTAAGAAGTTAAATAGGAGAACTGGTGAGTTTCCATTGGCAAAATGTTAAAAATGAAAGGAGTAAAAAGAAATAAGGAGAATTGGCAAATAACTATTGTCGGCATTCCAACCATATTGAAAGTAACCAGAGATTATTTCGGAAGTAATTGGTGGGACTAAGTTTCAATTTGTAAGATCACAGTGACAGTGTTCTTAGTATGCTTCAGAGCAGATAATCTGTCTTCTTCCTCAAGAGCTGGAAACAGTTGGAAGTCTATCTGTTTCACATCTTAACAAGTTACAGTTACCTGCATTCTCTGTGGGATGTATCTATTATAACATGAGGCATGCGCTGAGGCATTCAAGTCACGTCGCAGCAGATGTTGCACGTGAGACGAATAAGTCAAGTTCGATTTCAACTCTGCTGCTGAATTTCCTTTTCGCTTTTTTTTGAAACGCCGACGACTGCCAAAGACGTTTCCGAGTTGCTGCAGATTTGCAACGGCTCCAAGAACTGGAGCACTGGGTAGCGCATGGAATACATTAATTTCGAATCGGGAGTATGAAGCTGAGTATATTGAGAAGGAAATAATATATGAAAGTGACTATTGGTTTGGAAATAGTTGGAGTAGGAGATGTAGACTGTGTCACAATAAAAAATCACAAAAAAGTTAACTATGGGTTAGTTATAGAATCAAGAGTTCTTCTATTATCACAAAAAATGTGATAAAATGATTGCGAGCTTTTGAGAATACTCCAATGTCTGTAACACTGATTCATTATAGTGGAATACACATATAGTAAAGGGCTATAGGCAGAATATTATTATTAAGCTGCCTGACTGAAAAAGAAGAATTTTAAAAATCTTTATTGGTTTCGAAATAGGATAATATGTATATAATGGATAAAGGAATGGGTGTATAAATATGTTTATAGATAGAAAGAAGCGGTATTGGCTATTCATAACTTGGCTGTTTCACGTTAATTTATTTAAAGCTGGTGTTATCATAACTTTAACTTATTATTTGCAATTCAATGAATTATTATAATAGATTAATAAAGAAATACTACAATAAAAAGAAGAAATAATAGTTTCTAATAAGGCAGCTTCTATTCATTTATTTTTCTCTTGAAGTGTCCAATGGTAGGCTATTCATTCACAATAAACAAAATATTAAAATTTTATAAATCCACTTGAAACCCATTATTTAATGAAGGCAATCAATCTATCTATGATATATTATTATTATCCATGTAGATGACAAACATTCAAGGTAATAAAATTGAAATCACATCGTAGGACTCAACTCCACGGGCAGTTTGCTTCAGAGTAGGGTGACAGTGAATTAAGCCATGAAAGGGAGGAAGGGAGATAGAGTTAAGAGACAGCTGAATAAGAATCGATCAGTGCAGAACAATGATTTACACGACAAAACACGACGACGCTTTGGGTTTTGGAAAAAAGCTGGAGGGTGAGAGACTGTGCAACTGGACGAAATCTATATTTAAATAATAGGCTGTCATTGGGAATGGCTCGCTCGAATGCAAAGGGGGATATGTCTGGCCACCGATGGGAGGAAGGGGAGAACACTCTTCTTGTTCTGATGACGGTGATGATGATGATGATGATGATGATGATTGATGATGATAATGACGTTACGACAATGACAACTTGTGCGACATAGGATCTAACTTATCTCTCTCTCTCTCTCTCTCTCCCACTTCTACCCTCAACCCTCTCAGTCATTATTCTATTCTTTCCTCAATTTCGTCCTCTCCTTTTCAATTATTATCTTCTTATTCTCTCTACCAATTTCACTCCCTTCTCTCTCTTATCTCTCCACGGTTGAGCTTTAATGGGAGGATTGTCCTTGAATATCCTCCTCCAAGAATGGACATTTATGTGTCCAAACTTCGCTTTTCCAAGTAGGTACAGCTTCAGTTTTATTGCCTTTAATATGATTCAATTATTATTCGAACACATTAATATGATTAATTATTCAATTATGATTGTTAATATTATTCAATTAATTATACATTAATTCTTATGAAAAGGAAGAAAGTCAACAACTGTTTCCAGTACTGGATGTAGACACTAATATTTTCCGAATATTTTTCAAGCATATTTCTTTTTTCTGAAGTGAATAATTATCAATTTTGAATCTTGAAGGATTTGTTAAGAAATTTGATGAATAATAATCATTCTGCTATCTTTAACTCTTTCTCTGTCTTCCACTCTTATTCTATTTTTTATTTTCAACCTTCTCTTCGAATTTCTCTCTCTCCCAGCTCCTCTCCCTCATTCTATCCCCCTCTTATCCCTATTTTCCTCAGTTGTCGATCAATATCAGATGTGGCAAGAGGCATTGGATTAGATTTGAGGAACAGTTAGTTCAAAAATGATTGTCGCATGGTGGACTTGATCTTGATGTAGACTCTGGTGGTAGGAGAAGTCTGGGGGGATTGGGGTGGAATGTGATAAGAGGACTGCAAGTGGGAGGTAGAATGGGGAAGCAGTATGAGGAAGAGGAAGAAGAGAAGGAGGAGGAATTGAGAAAGGGACTGTGAGAGACAATTTTAGGCGGGTTAGGAAAATGTTCTCATTAGAATGGGAAGTGGCCATCTGTGTGTACAGATGATTGGTTTCCATGAACAGACACGCACCCTGAAGAGAGAGATAGAGAATGTGAGAGAGAATGAGTGTGTGAGAGAGATAGAAGGAGAGGAAGAGGATAAGACTGTGGTACTCTTGTAGGGAACATTTACGTGAATTCAATACCCCTTATATAGGCCTAGTATTGACCTCACTTACAGAATATCGCACCTAACTCAATAATATTAGTTTTTCCATGATTGGCCTTTTTATTCATAGATTATTTATCATGATGATAGCTTTATTGACAGTATAATGTTAGTCGCTAAGAGAAATTCCATACACTATCATATCAATCATTTCAACTTATCTCTTCATGTACTATTAGGCTCTTCTTCATGTACTCTTTTTCAATGCCGTATTCATTATTTCCTTGAGATCAATTAATCTATTCCGTTACGTTCACTCATTAAATTATTTATTTAATGATTATTCAATTATTTTTTTCCATTCATCATTATTCTAATATTTTATCACTGGCGGCTCGTACCCACGATACAGGTGAAGTGCCGGTATCTATTACTGTACAGCATAGACACTTCACCTGTTTCGTGGGCACGAGCTGCCCATGTATCTTATTTATGTATTGATCTATAAATAAATTTTAATAATGCTTTAATGGAAATTCAGTGAGATTGGTTTCCATCAAATAGCATTGTTTCAATATGATAACTCAATTTCACGGCGGTTGGATTGACTAAATAAAATTTTCATCCACTGGCGGTTTCCCTTCCTTATTCCTTCCTCTTTCCCTATTCATCAATCCATCCTTCTTCCGTCCAATTCTTTTTGCTGATTTATGTTCTTCCATTCTTCACTGAATGCTCCAATGTTAAAAACCGATTCGATTTCAGGCTCGAGTGATGAGACCCAATTTTTATTCCAGACCATGAGTTGCAGGCACGGATAAAGAGGATGAATCCTGCCTGTTCCGGAATACATTAATGGCTTGTGAACGACTAGTTTACAAGTTCGGTCTACAAATCTTTACTCGCGCTATTTCTGTTTCGGTAAAATAATAATAATATTCGTGTAACCTGGCTGGCTCAGGTCTGGTGTCAGAGTTTTCAGGTCGCTCCTGAACAATTTCAGGGCCTCTGACATGACTTAACGACTGTTTTTAGGCAGCCGGGACCGACGGCTTAACGTGTCCATCCGAAACACGGGGAAGTGGCTTGAGAAAAATTTCTGGTCTGACCTGGGTTTGAACCAGGGACCTTTGGGTTGCAAAGCCAGCACTCAACCCACTCAGCTACGCCACCCCCTTTCTGTTTCGGTAGTTGGTGTCTATTCGGTTGAGTTGGTTTGAATAATGCAAAACGAGGTAAAAATATTGTTAAAAGCATGAACACAATTGAAATTCTTCTTCTGCAAGTGGTGTCCATAAGAGTTTATTTCATTACATAAATGAGTTATGGATGATTCAGGAGAATCAAAACTAATTATAAAATGGAGTAAAATCTTATAAAATACGACGAAGGACTCGAACCTTCAGTATTTATTATTCAGTGGAGTTGGTAATTAGTTATTATTACTGTAGAATGAAATAATTTGATTTGAGTTTAATTCTTAATTTCACCTATGACAGTTTTGCAAAGCGTGCAAATAGAAACATCAATCAATTTTTCACTACATATATGATGAAACTGGCATTTGGTTTAACGTATATGGTGGAAGTATATGATCGGTAGTATTTATTGATACCTTTGGAGATTAGAGCATGCATGTTGTATCAACATCAGATAAAATATGAACAAGTGCAGTAACTCAATAATCGCTGTATTTTTATTTCCAAAATTACTTTGAACCTGAACAAAATTTGAACTTCTCAAACACAAACGAATATCCAATTCATCATCAAAGAGGATTAAAAGCTCAGCTTGACGTTGCTTTGCAACAAACTATTAAAAAGGCGTGTAACCAAATTAATCTCGTTCCAAAGGAACAGCCAATTAAATAATGTTGATTGTGTTTTTTGCTGCGAAGAGACAAGCCAGCTTAGCACGCATGGCCACCAAAGGTGAAACATGAAACATTTTGAACAAAATTGGATTATGTCGTTCGGACGATTTGATTCGACTTTTTATCGGATAAGACGAATTCTTGTTTTGAAGTCGGCAAAATAACAGGAACGGAGCATGGAAGATGGAAAGAACGACATGAGAATAGTATAATAAACAGGAGTCAGAAAAATGAGATGAAGCAGAAAATGAAGAATAAGTCAGGGTAAGGAAGTATAGGATAGTAATGATGCGCTAAATTTGAGGAAGATAACGAAAAAGGATTATAGAGAGAAAAAAGGATGGAAAAATATTGAAAACCAAGATTGATTGAATGCCTTAATTTAGGGCGGAGTTAGGACTTGGTCCTCTCTACCACACAACCTTAAAGAGAGAGAATGAGAGTGTGAAGCATGCGAGAAGAAAAGAGGGGAAGAAAAACAGAGGAAGGAGATAGAACATCAGTGAAAGAAGAAGAGGAAGATAGGATTAGCAGTGAGAAGAGAAGAGGAAGATAAAGGAAGAAAAATAAAAATAAGAAAGAAGAGGAAAAAGCATCAGGAGAAGAAGGACAAGAGGAATAAAGAAAGAAAGGTGAGTTGAAAGGGCAGAAGGAGGGGAGGATAAAAAGAGGAAGGGGATAATAGTTGCAGAGGCCAGAGGAAGGATGGAGTTAGGAAGAAAGATGAAGCATAAAATGATAAAGATAAGAAAAGAAAGACTAGAATACGTGGATGAAGAAAATAAATAACTAAAACAAAAGATAAGCAGCTGAGAAATGCACTGTCAGAACAGAACGAAACAATTATTTATTCTTGGGCGTTCTGTCTGTCTGGGTCTGACTCCATCTTCCGAAAATCTAGTCGTTATAAGTTGTTGGTACCTCATTAGAAATGAGTTCTTAACAGCATTATTACCTCTTGTTAGGTCGTCTGAACAATGACTTTTCTCTGTATTAGATCGTAATCGACTGGAAAATGCATGTGACAAGAAGCTTCTGGTCGTCCTTTCTCACTCACTAAAAAATGTACGACTGGATTCTGATTCACATTCCTGAAAGACTTAACAGTTCGATGTAGCATGTCATGTAGGTTGCTGACCCAGTTAGTTCCATTCTCTAGATGGGGCTATTAAAATCTTCCCAAATTACCATTGAAGCTTAGAGAGAGATCCAATCCAATCCTCATAAGCTATACTTTCTTCAATTGCAAAGGCTTCAATTGCATTGCTGTTGTTAGGTGATAAAATAATGTTTAATTTTATAATTTATTTATATGTTCTCAAATTTTATAGATAGTAAGAACTGATTCCATCCATAAAATTAAAATTATGGCGTAAAGACTCCACGATATTGCATTGAAAATTAAATAATATATTGAATTGAAGATTTAATACAATTTCTCAAACATGCACTCATGTTTCTACTAGCATCGAAACTATTTCTTTCAATTTGCATAATGTTCAGATGCAGTATCTTTATACAAGTTATCACAAGATCTGCATCACATTAAACAAAATTTCGATTTTCGCAGCTTTTAAATATCTTGTGTTGTACAATGTATACCTTTGTCCTGTTGAGGAAAGCTTACTTGATCAGGAGGAATTCCAAGTAAGGAATGAAATTCATAGTAAGGTACAGAGTCATTGGGCAAGGATCAGAATCAGAAAGTATTTCGTATACTTCTTATACTGTGAATGCAATGTTTTTACGAAAAGAATCCGATACAGAAATAAAAATAAATTAAGTTTTATTGCTTATATAGCGAAAAGAGATTGGCGATGGAAGAACAAACTTGATTCAAGAATTGTAAATAATCATGTGCACTACAACCAGAACCAGATTCTAGTGAAGCCGTTTTCACGAAATTTCATTTCTCATCTAATAATCTCCACACAAGCTGCAGGTGCTTCCAACACAGAAATCAGAGCAGCTGTCGCAGAAGCTCTCCGAATATTATTAAGCCATCTTATAAAACACACAGTCATTGCCTACCACCTAATAATAGCTTGTAACTGACAGAGCTCAACCCACACAACGTTGAAAATATGGGAAAGATAAGAATGTGTAAGGCAACGTGCGGCTGATTTTGATGGAAGAGGTGAGCGTAATTTAACAGCTGCCTGTTGGGACCTACTTCGCATAAGGTAGGTGTTGGTCGAGGTGGGAAAGATGGAGAAGGAGAAGGTGAGAGGGAATCAATGGTGAAGAAGGAGGAGGGGAAACGTGAGGAAGAAGGGGTGATATGTAATGCGAACCTGGAATATAGGTGTAATGTTGGTATAACTCAACCCTCGCCCAAAGTACGTCGTCACGGGAATAATCTGTGAGCTTGATATCAGGTCAGGTGGTGAGCTAATGTCAGTTGCAGGCAGAAGATTGAGAGCTGGGCTGATGTGTTCATTTTACAGTTCACAAGCAATGTGGTGCCGCCGAGAGCGAATTTTTCATTTGCATAATTTTTCAGTTCTCGTGTAAATAGAATTACACTTTCTCATCAGAATAGGAAAGAGATTCTGTAATTTGTCCAACAAAATGTTGTTTACATTACAATACATACTTGTTGTTTACATACTACAATATAATATTTTTTCATCCAAAGCGAGAGTAGTCTTTTTATAGTAGTTAGACTTTTGAGAATGTAATTGATTATGGATAATGTATGAAAATGTATATAAAATGTATGATAATGTAGGGAAATGTATGATTATGACTGAATTATTCTTGTATGTTGAAGATAGAATTTTCGAGTCAATGACTTATGTGTGAAATATATTCACATTTATAATTATATCTATGATTGTTGATTTATATGAAAAAATTTGAAATTGATTATTATTTTTATAAGAAATATCAACAGTTGAAAATTATTAGTACTACCGTAATATTGTTTTGAAAATTTTAATATTCCGAAATTGGCTTTTATCAGATCATGATTGTAGATTAAAGCTCCAAAGACAAATTCATATCAATTGTTTAACAAATAAGTTTCTAGCATTGATGCAGAAACAACAAAATCATTTCAAGCCTATTGGCTCCAATCACTGTTTTGCTGTATTATCTCCAAAAACGTCAGCCCAGCTTGCACCGCTGGCTTGAAGGTGTGAACCATTTAGACTCCTCATCCTCCACCCGAAATATTGTCCGGTAAGTAGCCGAGAGAGTTTGACCACAGCCGAGTCAGGAGGTCAGGGGTGGTTTTAAGGTGCTCATGCTCAATGAACAGGAAGTCCCATCGTTTCCAGTCGACTTGAGCCCACGAAGAAGACAGAAAAGAAAAAGAAGATAGAGGTGTAGGAGGGGGAAAGAAGAAAAATAAGAGGAAGGAGAAGAAGGAGAGGAAGAAGAAGAGGTAGAATAAGGAAGGAGGTAAAAGGAGAAGAAGCCTCGTTGCCAATATAACTTCATTGCTGCGTAACCCGATCCTGATGGTAGCTGTGCCCCTAATGGTTTTCCTAAGCTATCCTGTTTCGTCAAACGTGTTCGCTTTGACACTTTTTCATCGCCTCCTAAAAGCTCAAAGCGAGCATGATAGTAATGACGTATAAAAAATCATTATAATGTATTCTCAAAGCATATTTTTTCTGTGCATAACTAAAAAAATGTGTTTCTCGATAGAGTAGTTGTATTACTGTACTCCACACTACAATTATTCTAACAAGTATGAGTATTAATAATTAATTTTTAAAGATATTTATAATGTAACTTTTTTATTGTGGATAAAAATGTGATGTTTAAACATCGATTCATCTACTGGGATTCGAACCCAGACCAGGTAATGCTCTAGCAGACTGAAGGTTTTGACATGATCACTCGGTTTCGCATGGCCGGCAACTCCAACATTTTCCTAATGAAAGTAATGAAATGTGAGGATAGAATACATTTCACAAATTACTCAAATAAATGAGACTATACTAAAATCTATGTTGGACACTTTCACAAATATTGCTTGAGAACTCAGAGCATGACAATTTATTCATGCCGAATTACAGTGTCGAAATGATGTGTTGACTAGTTTGTAGCTCAAAAATTAGAGATCTAAATTCTCGAAGGTTCGAAGCTGAATTCATTGTGATTTTTTCACTGTTGAAAATCCCCTTACAACTGAACATCATGCCGTACCAGAATGGATCATTCTCCAGTTGAGTTGCGTTGCATTAACAGAGATTATGAAACTTTACTACATCACTGTAAAAAACCCTGAACAGCGTTCATCCAATCTACAACTGAACTAGAAACGTTTTCCCTGTACAATGGATTATGAAGCAGTAATTCCCGTCAAGTCGCTAATTCTATCACACTACGCACGGTATGAGCTTTAAGAGGATCTAGATCTGAAATGCACTTTACGAGTTCACGTGAATGGATTAGCATGCTGCTTGTTATCTGTTAGGGGTGAAATTCGAGCTGAAAAAGTTTAGTGAGATGTTTATCTCTTCTAAATCCAGGAACACCAGTCTTTTCAATCATCTACTATTTAATTTTTGGTAATTTAATAAATTTGAGTTCCTTTTTTTGCACTATTTTTTATGTATGAACTAAGAAAAAAAGGAAAACAACATTACAAGGGCCTCCAGGAACCTCATTTTCTGTCCAGAGGTGATTCTGACATAGTTTAGTTCCACTATTTTGTGTAGTACCACTATACATTGTGTAGTACCACTATTTTGGCTTTTAAAGCACTCTATCCTCCGTTTCAACTACTGTATACTACAGTAACTTAGGAGACACTACAGACTACTACACTGTACAGTATAGCAATTCATTACGTTCTCACTCACCTTAATTCATCAAGTTTTCACTTAATTTGTGCACAAAACTTCCCAACTAATTTTAAATTTAAACTTCTTTATAATCCGGTCTCCACTTAATTTGTGAGCAAAACACAAAACTTTCCAGCTGATTTTGTGGTAAACGAATATTTGATAGTCGGCAACGACAAACGATAGTGCCATATAGAGGAGAGTGTCCAAACCAGCTTTCTCGTAGTAGAATAGTACGATTTAATGCATATGGAAAAAGATAAAAAATACAATGAAAAAGAAGATGGGTGCCGAAAGCATGAGATAGGCTGCTCACCTGAGCGGTATTTTGGACGTCAACTTTAGACCCAAAGGCACCGCCATTAGAAGAAAAATAATTGCTCGCTTGTTTGCATAATAAGAGAGTCGAATATGGAAACATAAATCTTGAATAATTGAGAGTAAATTGCATGTTGGTTTTCATTATTCTCTTGCACGGTTTCTTCTCCTGCAAACCGGTTCTTCTGTTTTGTTTTTTCAGCTTTATTTACTCTGTTTTTCTCCACCACAATACTTTTGTTGTGGCCTACGTATTTCCAATTTGCGATGGTTGGTTTTGAGGAGGGGTGGGGGAGAGTACAAGTTCAAGTTCGTGAATTAAAGCGCTACTGTTTCAACTGGGTAGTTAGTAGGATGATGAAGCTTCGCCAGGTAGTTTGTGAGGGGATTTTCCATTTAGAAGGTTGAGTTATTATGGCAAGCGAGGTCAAAGCTTATATTCGATTATACACATCATTAACATAAGAAATATCCTTTTCTATTACATTGTTGATCAGCGATGTCTACATCTTCCCGCACACGTCCATTAACAGCACAAGGTATCGTCTCCCGTCTTTCGGAGGAGACGATAAGCCGTAGGTCCAACTACCTAAAAAGTAGTCGCGTCATCTCTCATCATCATCATCATCATCATCCATCTCATTACTAACGCACAAGCCTAAGAGCTGATTGAGTGTTTCACCCAAAGAAAATAGGAAAAAGGGTAAGTTATGTTTCACGTTCAATACCTACATTTCCTTTTCTTATAAATATATTCATCAAAAGTTTTTTAAAAATACGAAAATGTTCTGTAAACATGTCCCAAACTCTAACGTTAGCTTTAACGAATAATATATTCTCATTTTTTATAATATAATATAAAGTATTTTTAGCAAATGACTGCCTATATTGTCCTTGCAATATAGATGGAACCAAAGTCAATCAATGAAGCTTTTATCAAAAAGAATCTATTTTCAAGGAAAGAACGATTTTGCTCTTTTCAACCCCTCCTCCCTTTTAAGACTTTGAGGTTCCAGTCAGGCTCATTTAATTCTTTTCAATTTGCCACTGCTATTCTTCTTGTCAATCCCCCTCTCCACCAAATCAATTTCATCATTCACTCTATACATAAGTCTCATTCTTTCTGCTGCTTCATCTCACTCAATTGTCCTTCCTGCGCTCTTTCTTGCAATATTTTTCGACCACAAAATCGGGAAAAATTCAGGAAAGAGTGAAAAAAGAAGGGGAATATGGGTAGGAGTGGAAAAAGCAAATGAGGCTAGGATTAATAAGAAAGAAACAGAACTGATGATGAAGAACAAAAGGAGAGATGAAAAATACTTGATTAGTAGGGAGAGTCGAAGTTGTAAATAATAAAAAGAAGAAGAAGAAGAAGAAGAAGAAGAAGAAGAAGAAGAAGAAGAAGAAGAAGAAGAAGAAGAAGAAGAAGAAGAAGAAAAAGAACAAGAAATAGAGAATAAGAGGATGAAGAAAATGAGGAAATGAGGAGAAGATAAAGACAGAGAAGAAATTAATTAGGAGGAATGAAAGAATAACATAATGTGAAAGAAGAAGAAGAAGCAAACTGGAAGGAAGAGGAAGGGGAGAAGAGAGGGAATGGGAGATGGAGCGAATGGCGAAAAGAGAAAGGAAAATTTTGATAATTCGGAAAAAGAAAGTGAATTACTGTAGTAGAGAAAATTGGAAAAAGAGGAATTAATGTTTAAACGGAGACAGTTTGATGAAAGAGAATTTATTAAAAGTATCAACAATTAGAAGCAATACTGCGGTAATTAAAACTGATCAACAGAAAGGGGGTATTTCTTCTATAAGAGAATTTTTAGACCGTATGTTAATAATTGTTGAAATAAAATTGAGAAATGAGAAGACAACATGAGGAAGAGGAGGAAAAAGAGGACATGAATAGAAGAAAAAAGTTGAGAAGATTGCAAAAATAGAAAGGAGAAGAAGAGTAAGTTCAAGGAAGTTTACTTCCCATGGCAATTGAATCGAAAACACTCCAGCCCACCAATACTTTCCGATTCCTTCATTTTCTCATTCTTTCTCTCTACCCACATCCATCACTTCAATCTCGATCTCCGTTAAGCCAAGCTAACAACAACTTACAATCAGCCAGAAAGAGGGAGCCACGTGCGCCATTCCATTAGATTCCATTCAATTTCTTCCGGAAATATCAGCTCAAATATTTGATCGCTTCAATTGGGGTCTTATTCCATTGCAAAATGATAAAAGGCTCCGAAAATTCATTCAGCTTCCATTTCATTTCACCTTATTTCCATCTACACAATGTGTGTTCTCATGTGCAGCTTTGTTCAACTATGAGATAATACAGAAATAAATTTGAATAGCATTATTGATTTATGGATAAAGTAGTTCGTTTGAAATTATGACTTCAGATTAAATGCAATATAAGTTTTTTTTACTTGAAGATTTTCAGGAATCGCTGTGTATCATTTCAATCTTTGGAATCATTATTACAGTTTCCCAATTTTATTCCCAAATATTTTCTTTCCTTCTTTATATCATAGAAACTATTCGTTATAATATACCTTGTTTAGTATATTTTCAATTATCTAATAATTATTTTTGATTCATAATTCCAGTCAAAGGTATTTTTTTATTAAATTAGGTTGGAAATAGCAATAGCCGCCACACTACCAATCACTAGAACTGTCAGTGGCCAAGTCTTTGTGAACGAACGTTGATAGCCAACAAAACGAAAATAATGTAAGATTGAAGATTGTATTGTTCAAAATAATCCAAGTATTATTATTATGATTGAAGCTTCAGGCTACCATAAATAATATTTTCCCACCTTCCATACTATCCTATATCAAATATCGTTATAATTTAGCATAATGTTATAATGGAAATATGTAGCCTCACTCAACTTTCTGAAGCTAAGGATAGCGGGGCATGTACAAAATTCATTTCATATTGTTTAAATTTTATCACATTATGAAATCTATCACTAATCCTCCATAAAATAATAATGTAACAATACAAAAACAGTTTAATATAGTTCTGTTCATACTAGCAGACGCAGAAAGGTGCTAGAAGCAGTCTACACTCTATAGGTTGTTTGAACAGGGTCGGTCACGAGTGAATAAAATTCAAATGGGTTTACTCCCGTTTAAGGAACAATGGTACATTAATTGATACTATCATTGGTTCCAGCAGACAATTCCTCTTAAACGTGAAACCAATGAGTTCAGTGAGCTTGCTAAAGTTCAGAGCAACAACGTAGGATATTTATGTTTTATCCAATAACTTCACTTTAGAATCACATCACAACTTTTTAGTGTAGTGTTGTAAAATAAATTGAGAAATCAATCTTTTTTATTCTATGACAAGAATCTACAGATCTGACTCTAGATTCAGTTAAATGTTGCTAACTTTCAAATATTACAATAAAGCAATGTTGATAAATTTCAAATATTACAATAAAAAATTTGTTTGTTCAAGTTTGTTTTAATATCTTGAATGCTCTATAATGCCTCTAATTCAAATCAAGTTATTTCAATTCGAGCTATTTTTGTAATAATAATTAGGTGGTTGATAAGAATTTCTCACTCAGTTTATCACTCTGTTGACGTAATAGAATTTTCAATCAATTTTTAATCAAATTTAATTGTAGGAGAGCAATTTATCGAAATTGAAATATTCGTGAAGGCACGTGAACATCCATTCCCAAAACTTAAAAACTTATTCAAAAACAAATTTTCACGAACCCTCCAGAAATTTTATTTTTTGCAAGGATTGAAGAAAGAAATCAGATTTAGTTCCCAATTTCTGATGTAATTCATTCACTATTCTTATATTTCCTATCGGAAAAGAAACAAGAACAGCGAAAACTTACTCACTCAAAACGATTAATTAAATCACAAGCAGAACAGATAGCAAAATATCAGAGGTTCTTGTTTGATTCAACAGGTATGGAAGTACCTCGTTATTAGCATATTTTATGATTGGTATAAATTGAATATCAGCAACAGTACAGACAGGTTACGCCTAGTTATTTCTGACCTTTGCTGTCTCCTGTATAAATAACTTTAGCAATGGGAGGTTATGAATGCATAAATTAAGTTCTTATTAATCGGCAATTCGCCAAAGATGGCCAGGTAATTATAAGGCTGTGCTTGAACCTGTGCGCGAATAAATACGAGTTCTGTCATTAGATGCTAGATTATCTCTTACTCTCTACCTTATCCGACTCTGGATGTAATATATTGCATGATATACAGTGTAAGTATGATAATTATAATACTCAGGCTAATGCGAAATATTTGGTAGGTAAAACAACGTGGGAAATCTTCTCTTGTACTAAAGTAAACAAGCATTTTTGATTGGATGATAAACTCATCACATAATTTCAAGCAACATGGATTGTGATCATATAATTGAATAACAGTGAATTCAATCATGAGCTATAAACCACGAAAGATTAAATTCTTCTAGGTCCCAGTCTACACTATATGGATGTTATGGCTCATGCAGGATCTTCCAACATGGACGGAAACGTTTCACCTGTATGAATGATTAACATAATACTTTTCATGAATGTTGAGAGGTCTCACGTTGATTCAGAAATAAAGTACACAAGAACATGAGTAAATGATTATTCCATGTAATTAACTCTTTGATGACTTTTATTTTGATTATCTATTATTTCTTAAGTTATAATATTTTTAGTAATATTCTTCACAAGTATTTTTATTTTGTATTTTTACTTTAGCCCTATGCTTATTATTTCTTTATATGTGTAATGTGTAGGAGACATATTTGGGGAAACCCGTTGTCTCCATTGTTAATCAATAAATAAATAAATCTCAATTCAATAAACCAATGCCAAGTATCACTCTACCATATTTTAATTCAACAAAGTATGATGGATAAGTCTATGAAAAGTGATCATTACGGTTTATAGAGTGGATGTATTATGAAAACCTGATTAACATCATTAAATTTACTGTAGAATCAGAACATTGACAAAAGTTTAGGCTAAACGGGTGAGCAGCGAATAAAAAATGGTTTCAACAAAAATAATAATTTGCTAAGGGCATTGAATTCTTAGAATTCTGGGGGAAAGTATTATAATGTGGTGGGTTCTGGTTCTATTTCTATATTGTCTAGTTGAATTTCGTCGAAGTTGAAAAATTTGTTGTCATCCAATCAGTTTGGCTTCCGACAGAACAGGAGTACAGATGATGCGATTTTTGAGTTGACAAAAACTATAATTCACAGCTTACATAATGGAATGAAGTGTCTGACAGTGTTCTTGGATCTTGCAAAGGCTTTTGATACAGTATCACATGGAATCCTACTGAAAAAACCTGAAGCTATTGGTGTGAGAGGTGTGGTTTTGGAGTGGTTCAAATCCTACCTTGGTAATCGAAAGCAAAGAGTGCAAATAGGGAAAAATCTGAGTGCAGAGGAAGGTCTTCCTATAAAATTTGGCGTGCCGCAGGGAACAGTTCTTGGTCCGATACTGTACCTCATCTTTGCCAATGAATTATGCTCACTTGACATTGGTGGCAAGATAATTGCCTTTGCAGATGATACAGCAGTGATATTCCAAGGCAACAACTGGAATGATGCTTTCATATCAGCTGAATTAGGTATGGAAAAAATTACATCCTGGCTCCACAATAATATCCTGACTCTCAATTCATCAAAAACCAAATTTCTGGCATTTTCACTGACAGACTCAAAAAAACCGGCAAGAAATACCATCAAGCTACACCACTGCAAAATTAATCGCATAAACTGCAATTGTCCAACAATAGATCGCACTGATAATATAAAATACTTGGGAGTAATAGTAGACGACTTACTTCGATGGGACAAACACATCATACAACAAACAACAAAACTCAGGAAACTGGTCCACAAATTCATTCAGCTCCGACAGATACTGAATCTGGATACATTGAAGATGATATACCACACATTGGTAGAGTCAATAGAAAGGTATGGCATTCTGGCCTGGGGAGCAACTCATTTCTGTCATATGGATCCCATTTTCAAAGTACAGAAACTGATCCTCAGGATAATGGAACAGAAACATCCGCTCTTCCCTGCAGATACTCTATTTGCGGAGCTCCACCTACTCAGCATCAGACAAATTTACATCCACAGACTACTTACATTCACCAGAAAAAATCCGCAGTTATTTCTCAACATGGACCACAACCACAGTACACGCAGAAGGAATATCGATCTGGCTGTTCCCAGGATGGCAACGACAGCCGCCCAGAGGACAGTCACATATTTAGGACCGAAGCTTCATAACATACTTCCAATACATATTAAAGAAATAGTACCGGTTAACATTTTTAAAGCAAAAAAAAACTTGGCTCATTGAAAATAGAATAAATTTTAGTGAAAACCTTATTGGAAATTAGAGTACCATGGTTCAGGAAATAATTTTTTTTTGTCCTTTATTACTAATCAAATGTAAAAATTAGTCCATAAATATTATTATATTAATTAATTTTTTCAATTATTTTTATAACTCTAACGCCGTGTAAAGCAAAGTATTTGTGGTTTCCCAACACATATTTTATATAGTGGGGGCCACGAAAAAATATATCTTTTTTGCAATAAAATCTAAATTGTTACTTAAATCCACATCATGAAATCTTACCTGTATATTGTTAATTTCTTACTAATAAACTCCTCTGGAAGAATTGTTTTTCTTTCAGATTATTATTATTATTATTATTATTATTATTATTATTATTATTATTATTATTATTATTATTATTATTATTATTATTATTATTATTATTATTATATTGTGGCACCCTTTTCCTGGGGTGGCCATATTATGGGTCATCCTTATTGTCACTTCCTAAATGCATAAAGGGCTAACTTTAATAGCATTCTGACCCAGAGTATAGGGAAAATGGGGGCCGCCTTCTTACTTCATATCGCTATAAGGATGAGTATTCCTAGGGATGAGATGAGCTTTGGATAACTTATAACCATAAGTTTATCTACGATTACATGCTTTTGAAGATTAAATAATGGAGAGAATATTTTGTATAAATCTAGATATTCATTATTGACAATTTGAAATATACTATCAGTTATCCATCTATTAGAAGATATACCCATTTTTATGGCTACGTTTTATAACGTAATTATCCAATTTGATTTGTATCGAAATAAGAAAATGTTTTCCATCCATTCACGACGTTTTTCTTTATGAATGAATTTATTTCATTCAAGTAGAATTATCTGCAAATTCAAGACCAAACAGATGAGAAAGATAATTTTTTTGTATTTCTTGCATTTGGGATGGAATAACTACTGAGATATCGCAATAGAATGTCGTTTACAATAAAAGGGTGAGTTCCACTCGCCTTGGGCACCCATCCGAAAGCAATCCATAGTGTTTGAGATCTAACATTACAATTTACAATCACCTACCACACTCACCCAGCAACCAGACATACCGCACAATATCATGTGCCCTCCATTTACTGTATACTTTAGAATTTTCTACGAATAATTGAGACCACATCTAATTTCCTAGGTAAGTTCAGGGACGTGTAAAACGAAACATCCAGGGAATGGGTGAATCACAACTATGTAGTCGGATGTAACATGATGCAAGTGGTTGTTGTCAAGGATAGATGGGAGATTTGCAATTAAATTTCTGAGATTCAGGATGTGGTTGGCACCGGACTGAAATGGACAACATGCACCACGAGATTAACAGGCAATAGCTGACGGGTTTTGTCACAGCAATTCCGATTCAACAGGAACGCGGAGCAGGCTTCATACCATAATGCAATAGGGAAGGGAAATGTGATCATTTTCACCTAAAGCATGGCCACAGTTGTTGGTTTCCTTGTTTCCATATCCGCTGCTTTTAATGAGTTGTTAGAACATCAACGGGTTGAATAGTTTCCAACCGCCCCGCATTGACTAGGAGATAGCACAGAGTATTTACTAACTAAATACTAATATAATTCATAGTTTGATGATAAAAATTTTTGTCAAGTGTTAATAGTTTATTAGGTATTATTTTTATAACAAATTATTAGTTTTAGTTTTTAGATATTGAATCAATAATATTAGTTATGAGCATATACTAGTACACATTGGTTGGTTAAATGGTTATCAATCATATACTATATAATAATGTTTATTGGCTACCAGAGAAATTAGAGTAGCCTAAAATCGTTTTTCGTTTATAATCTATAAACAGAGAAAACTCTGATAACAGGGGTGTTCGAATAACACCCGTTTCATCTCTATCTTTATCTGTAAACTCTAATCAGCAAAATATATTTAACCACTTATTGCCAACTCACTTTGATTTACTGGTAGGATTAGAACCTTCCTATTCATACATTTCTACATTTTACATGTAGAAGTCTACAATTACCTATGTGAGGAGCTGTCTATTTCAAACTATACCTATTGACAACGATTATAATTTCCTACAGACGGGTACGTCAGTAATAATAGAATATAGCTACGGTCAGTACTGTTCTATTCTCACTGGCTAGGGTATTTGAAATGCATTTCTGCCGCTGATGATGATGTTGACAATGACGCTTGATTGCTTTCGCCAATGTCATTCTTGATCGTCAAGAGACTGATTTCGATGACTTCACGTGACCGACAGTGCGTCATTGCATTTTGGAATTTGCATTGTGTCATTGCATTACATTACATTTTGGAGGGCACTGGAATTTCATGTGTATGACCATTGATTGATTCGGAATAGTTGAGCGGAAAGGCATGTCAAACTGTCAAACGTGACCAGTTGCAGTGGGTTTCTCAGGGTGACTCTGTACATAGAGATTCAGTAGAATTATTTATGGTACATCAATGATAATTATTTCTACTATATTAATGATTATAAATTTTCACTTATCAAATTTGATACGGTGTCAGATTTGATCAAGCAATGCTTTTTTAGTTTGAATATTAGAAGTACAAGATTGATGGATAAAAATTTGAAAAATTCATCTCCAAACATGATTGTTCCTCAATGACAAGCAGAATCTATGCGTTATGATTGACATAATTGTAATTAGGCATAATATAATACACCTCCTATCAAATCAAAACTTATTCAATAATGACTTCCTAGCATGTAAAAATAATAATCTGATTACAACGTTTTTATGTCACAAGACGATGGCTAAAAAGATGTTGTGGGTTGTGGGCAACATCTCCTAGTCCGACCAAGCAAAGAAGAGCGTCTCGCAAGATGAAAAAATAACTCCAGCTTGGTCAATATTTGTTGAAGAATAATAAATGTGATCTTAATAGTAGATCAAATCGTTCCCCACAATTTGAGATCAAATTGATAATTTTAAAATCAATATTGACCAAGCTGGAGTCATTTTTCCATCATGCAAGAGGCTCTTCTTTGCTTGGTCAGACTATACTAATGAAGATAAAAATCCTTCTTGCGTTCCTTCTCGCTTCTTGTCATCAACCTCTTTTCCTTCTCCTCCTACTCCACCTCGTCTTCCATCTCCGCCTGTTCCTTCTTTTTCACCTCCTCTTACTCCATCACATTCCTCCTCTCCTCCTCCTCTTTCTCCTCATCCCTCAACCTGGTACTGAGAAGAAGAGTTGGGTACAGGCAGGCGTCAGACGGTAAACAAGTCAAGGGTTTTCAAAATTAATGGAGCCAGACTAAGTCGGAACAAGACGACGACTTAGAAGGGCTTTTGGGTCGCCCTTATCACCAACAAAAGCCTGTCCCTTCATTATCTTCGATCTAGCCCTGCTTAGGGCTTACCTTCACTCGTCAGAAAGATGCTCATCTTCATGGTTAGCTGCAGACGGCTCTGATGAAGATCCAACAGATTACGCCATTCAACCACTTCTCAGGGATTAGAATCAAGGAGGCTCAGCAGTTATGCTCTCGCAAGAACAAGTCTGACAAAAAATTACATCTGTGGTTAACCTTTTGTAGTTGGATGTTAAATCTATTCGGAAAAAACTGAAGACTCAAATAAAAACACCATCTGTGGTTAGTTTATTGTTGAACTATTGAGGATCACAAGTCAGCCTGAACTAACAGCCAGTTGCGTGGGCTACCTGTAGGATCGTTTAAAAAAAATTGAAATTAATTGCGACAAAATTCCTGGCAAAGCTGGGAAAATCTTAGCGAAAATGAGTTTGAGTTTCAAAGTGTCTGACAAATCTACCTGCTGAAAAAAATTGAGAAGAAAATTCAAAACTATAGAACACATTAGGATAGGAATCTACCATTGAACCTTTAGGGGAAAAAGTGATGGTGACAAAATCCCTATTCTATTGAAGATAGTTGAACCATTTGATAATTGAGATAACTTTGGTAGGGTTCCATTTAGAAGTACTCCCACAGTTTCAAACGACACCAGGGGGACACTCTATGTAGCCATTTTCAGGGAATTGCTCTAAAATAATACAGTGAATTCAATTTGTTATAGTGGAAATTTGATATAATTTCCAAATATTTTTATATCTAAATATTTTTATGTCTAATAATATAGTTCACAAACAATTAATTACTGATACTTTCTGTACATTTCCAGTTACTGTCACTTCTGTTTTCAACACCACTGTTTATTTAGAACCAGCTTGTCTCGTGTCTAGTTAAATAGAGCCTGTCTCCCTCAACCCTCAACAATAACACACTGCCTGTAGAGTACACTCATACACGCGCATGCGCATCGAAAACAGCTGTACACATATTTTTCAAATAAACCGTCAACAGCATTGTTATGCGAATGAATGAACAAATTGGTGTGATGTGTCTCATATGTGTATTATGTGGTAGTTTTTCTTTACTACGGCTGTACTGTTTTAAGACTCCTATAGTGTATATATTCACTTTACAGACACCTGAAACTCACACTTGTAACATGGAAGAGGCTTCCACATGCTGAATTATTCAAACAGACCTTTCAAATTGACTCCAGACGATGTCCGCAGTATCACCAAACGCCTCTGAGGTTAGAGTTTTATAGGGACCATGCATTTGTATGCAACATTTACAGCCAGAATCTTTCCGCACTTTCATAATAGAAGCTGATAGAAAGTTTTACCATAGTTTAGCGTTCACGTTTAAAAAAGGCTTAAGCTGCTTTTTAATGTGTATGGAACGTTTGATAAGTGTAATTTCATGAGATATAATATATGCTGAGCTGAAGCACAAACAAGAAAGAATAAGACAGTTCATTAGAATAAGATAACAAACTGTCTGTGATGGACAAGAAGGTTCAAGGACAAGGAGGATGAACTTCCTTGGTGATGGATAAGATAACACTATAGTCTGTGGTTGATAAAATACATGGAAGCGTTTATTTGCTTTCGAATTATTCAATTCTCTTCTCTATTAATATGGGGTGTATACCAAAAGTCAACTCCATTACGGTACTGCAGAACTAGGAAGGTACTCCATTAATTCATTTGCATCACTTAATCCTACTTTATGCTTCAATTTATGATTTTTTCTATTATAATCATCATCATCATCTTTCGGCATTACAGCTCAGGGTGAGCTTTAGCCTCTCCAACTACCTGCCTCCATATCAAACGGTCACCAGCTTTTTGCTTCCAATTCCTGACTCCCATCACTCTCATATCCACCTCCACTTCATCCAGCCAGTGGTTCCTTGGCCTACCTCTCTGCCTTCTTCCCTCCAATCTACCTTTATACATTTTTCTAGGCATTCTCTGATGAGCCATTCTTTCCAAGTGACCAACCCATTGTAGCCTCCGCGATTTTATATGGCGTACAATGTCTTCACCCTGGAGTATATCATTTATTTATTCTATTATAATACAATTTATTATACTTTCTTATCAGAAACAAATGAACAAAATATGATCATCACGCGATGTAGATTCTAGAGTGATTTCAATTTAATATAATTGACCGAAGGTAAGTGAGGTCTAGATTCAAGACGACGATTTTGCATTTCTCTTTATGTATGTTTGTTCCGCATTTACGACAAAACGTGGCAATAGATTCTGATAAAATTTGACAGGAATGTTCCTCTTGAAATTGCGCGTCAATGGTAAGGTTTATTGGAATATTGCATTTTAAAGATAATATGAAAGGAAAAGTGCTAAAATATTACTATACATTTATACTTCTGAGCATAGGAAAATTCACACTATAGAATTATCCATGATGAACCATGCAATTATTAATTGCATTCAATGACACATGCAATTAATGAAACTTGAAACTCAACATAATAACTGAGTATTCGCTTCATGAATAATGCCCCATCCATGGGTGACTTCGTGAGGTCTACTGTTCACAGAACTACTAGTTATTCTTTCCTAGCAAAATTATGTCTGCTTTTAATAAGAATCAAGAAAATAATCATCACTTGATTAAATTTATTTTAAATAAAAGTTCATTGAATTTCTCAACTGGAATAGATGCTGTGTTTTCATGATGTGCAGTTTAGAACAACTTCATTATAAAAGCCTAAAGTTTTAGGCGGGAGCAACTGGAGCAAGAGAACCGGACCAAAGAACACAGAGGATGGACAGCGAGTTCATATAGCGACCATAAATCTCTTCCAAATTCCATTGCAGCGTTGCCATTCTGTAATTGTCATGATTGTTGGTAGCGAATAGGACCGAATAAGACAAAGAAAACGGGCACTGCGCCGCTGAAATTCAGTCTGGCATATAAAAGCGACTGTTCACTGCGACCCCGGCTGCAATTTAAAGCCAACGCACAGATGAACGGAGAGGAAAACTGGAGATAAAGGGTTGTAATTTGACCAAATAGGGCCTTCTTGTGCGTAGGAGACCCTCTCTCCACTTCTTCATCATCATTTTCCCTCCTCCATTCCCCAGCGAATGAAAAAGAGAGGAGACAGTCCCGGAACTGCGCCGGGGGAAGTGAAGAGGAATAAAGAGGGAAATGGAAAACTAGGAGACAAGGAACAAACTGGGAAGTAGAAAATGAGGAGGGAATGCAGTGCTGACGGCTGTAGATAAACGGATCTAACGTTTGTTGAAGATAGTTGGAAAAAAAATTTTTAGGAAAAGTGGAGCAAAATATTTAAATAGAGATAGTGGATATCATTAGTATATTGATTAAACCTGATCCTCACCTCGCGGCTCGTGCCCACGAAACAGGTGGAGTGCTGTACAATATAAGATACGGGCACTTCACCTCACAAGCCGCTAGTGATTGTTGTTGTTCAACCAGTGCATACTTAGCAGCAAATCGTAAGAGCACAAATGAAAATTTCGTTTCCATACATTTAAATTGTACTTTTTAAGTGCTACTCCATTAAGTTGGCGACAATCATTTTGCACACATTGTTCAAGTTTCACATTGAGATTCCAACACGCTGTAAAACCTCTGATGTTATTGCACGAATCTCATGTGTTATTGAAAAGTGTTTTTAAATACTCTATTGTTGCTGGACAAATCTCGAAACCCTTGAGGTATTTGCTGTGTGCAAGTGGGTGGAAAGGATATTTTTGGCGACCGAGGCGCTATTGGCGGATCATTTCGGCGAAAAATTGAGAGAATTAACATTGGAGGAGATAGGGTTAAACCTAAAATAATGTCCTGGAGAATTTGTTGTGTTCCGGATTGGAAAAATAAAACACGCAATGGAAATTTCAAGTTTTACGCTTTTCCAGTTGCCATACATAAGTTTCATCAATAAAAAGAATGGTTCACTGCATTGAATAAATATTGATAGGTGAAGCTAACCTTATTGTTTTGTTTACGTGCAAAAGAATTTGTCGATCAAGTAGGACCATGGAGTGCTCCATTCTAACCTGTACATCAGGTAATGTACATGAATAGTTTTTATGTTAGTTAATCTAATAAGCTGTTATTATCAACGCAAAAACTCTATTAATAATGTTTTAATAAGGAATATTCATATCATTCAATTTTTCAAATAAATGTGAGCTTGCGCCAATTTTTCATTTTCATGTAAGATAACTTATCAGCTGTTATCTCAAAGTTTTTGTCGACTCTCAAATACATCTGTTTGCGGTTGTCTGCTCTCAAATACTTGAAAACTAGGATTTTTCTAATACAATGAGCTATAATACCATCAATAACTAACATTCCTATCCTAAATATCATGTTCTAATTACTGAGAAATGCATGAAGCAGCAAATAATTCCATTCTAATTATAAATACGTTTTCCCCATTTAGCGCTATGCTTTGTATGCTAAAACGCGTATAAAAGTACACACGATAATCCACCAGAGCCGCAGCACGGTAGATGCTCATAGCGAATACACATAAAAATAAATCACATGAGCTTGAATCGCGTGATCTAAGAGGCCACTGAATATAACCATTCCTACTGATGAAGCAGTTCTGAATTATACAGAGTGTTTAAGGAGGAATGTGCAATACTTCTCAGGCTGATTCCTTACATTAGTAGACAAAAAAGTTCCATGGGACCAACCCCCAAAAACGCTATGTTACCGAAATAACAATGGCGAAAAATTGAGATTTTACAAAAAAATTAATCTTTCTCATTTTTAGAGGCTTTAGTGAGGTTTTAAAATAATCAATTCCGATGTAAAATTAGCTGAGAAATTCACTGAAACCAGTTCCAAGTTTGTAACTTTATCGGTTATTGAGATAATTGGAAAAATATGCTAAAAAACGCCATTTTTCAACAATAAGGGTTATAACTGGATAAGGAATCATGAAATTGTATTTTTCATTAATGGAAGTTGAAGAGATTCGGATTCTAAAGAAAAAGTTAATCGGCGGCGATTGTGTAAATCTTACCCAAATCTCAGAAATAGCGATCAAAAATCGCAAAATCACTACTAAACACTAATTTATCACTTGTGCTATGTTTCATAAATTTTGCGATTTTTTATCACTATTTCTGAGATTTGGGTAGGATTTACACAAACGCCGCCATTTAACTTTTTCTTTAGAATCAGACTCTCTTCAACTTCCATTAATGAAAAATACAATTTTATGATTCCTTATCGAGTTATAAGCCTTATTGTTGAAAAATGGCGTTTTTAGCATATTTTTCCAATTATCTCAATAACCGTTAAAGTTACAAACTTAGAACTGGTTTCATTGAATTTCTCAGCTAATTTTATATGGGAAATGATTATTTTAGAACCTCACTAAAGCCTCTAAAAAAATTAGAAAAATTAATATATTTTGTAAAATCTCAACTTTCCGCCATTGTTATCTCGGTAACAAAGCGTTTTTGGGGGTTAGACCCATGGAACTTTTTTGTCTACTTGGTGTAAGGAATCAGCCTGAGAAGTATTGCACATTCCTCCTGAAACACCTTGTATTTCTCATTATCTCAATTGGACGTAGTTATGCAGAGAGGAACCAATCCACAAAAATAAAAAATCAGATTTTTCAATATTTGGGTTGATGAAGCCCTAGGTAACTGTTCTGGATGAAAAAAATCACTGGAATCAACCCTTATGGCAATTATGTGGGTTGGTTCCTTTCTGCAAAACAAATATCCTACTTTATGTGTTATGCAGAAAGGAACCAACCCACATAATTGCTATGGAATGAGAAATTTTATTATTAGGAACCAGACTAAAATGTGAGTTTTTTCAGAGAAAAATATCATATGAGGCTAATTGTTGAACGAATAGCGAGTTCTTACTTTTGACTCAAGCCCGGAGTCGTTGTCCGTCTGTTCGTTCGTTTGTTTGTATGTTCGACAATAACTTTCGAACGCCTCAATTAATCAAATTCAAATTCATAAAATATATTCTTCATACTTTTATACAGGTCAAGTTCGTTGGACAATGAAATCGACCGACTCCTTCATCCTTTTTCAGGCGAAAAAAGGATAAGCTCTCAGCAACAATATATCTATATATACTCCGGCATCTATTCAATTTCAACACAATAATCACGGCTGGAAAATGTCATAAGGAACTTGAATAATTTTTTTTGAGAATCCATTTGATTACAATGGAACAGCTGATTGAATATTAGCGGTAAATTTGAAAATATTATCATGAGAAATAATCAATAAATAGGTTCTCAAATCAATAAATTTTTTCATGTGGAGTCATATGTTACTAGTAAGCCCCATGGGCTGAAGAACTCGCGGGCAAACTCTTAAAGTTGACTTATGGATTTCATAACTTGATGATAAATTTTGCAGTCAAGTCCACGTGATCAAGTTTGATCACGCGTTTGATACCGTGAATTGTCAAAATAGGAACCACAAATCTTGCCAATACCTATATTAATACAATTCTGAATGAATCCTTTTTGTGTAATAAAAAAGGATAAGGTGTAAGGAAAGGATAAGGTGTAATAAACTTTTATTATATTTTTTGGCAGAAACATATTCATACTATATTTAAACTTAGAGTATAGAGTTATTTTGATCGCATTTTGTATTGAATTATTTAATAGCCTTAGTAAGTTATAAAGTGTAACAAATTGGAAACAGTTGAGCCATTGACAAACGTTGTAGAGCTTTGTTCAAGAATGGGATTTTCCAATATTTTAGTATTTTCATTCGGATAAATCAAATATATTATTAATCAAAGATCCATTCAATATAGCATTCCTCAAACCCCATAGTGAAGCACAGGTGACATTATCAGTTTGACCTATCAAAGCATGTAATGGGAATTAGATGGAACAAAAATTTGTTGAGCGGAGCGAAGCGAAGCTCTAATGGATTAGGAAAGTCACTCTTTGTATAACTACTCCTCCGGAACCGCTCGACCGATTTGATTCAAACTTGCCATGGTGATAGTAGACATGGACGACCAGGTTATAGGCTATAGAGCATTTTGAAAATTTGCATATTAAGGACGAAAAAAGGAAAAAAAGGATTTCTTACACACTATTACTATACACATTATTCATGCTATATTCATGCTCTCTGCACTGCAGGATTGCAACCTAACATCAGTTTTGAGAAACGTTTCTGGTCACAAATGTCTATTATGCTCTTGAAATCATGTTGGTATCACTGGCAGAATCAGCTCCCTATCGAAGCCTCATAGCCCAGTGGTTAGCGATGTGGACTATTATTTCACTGCTTACCAATCAGGGGTGTTCGAAACCAGAGCAGAACTTTTTTTTGGCGATTATTTTCAACTTAGAACAACTATTAATATTATTTTACATAGAAATAAAAGAAATAAACGACAATTAAGTTTTGTTTGGTTAAGAGAGAATTAAATTAAAAAATTAATTTTAAAATTAATTTTAATTTGACTAAAAATTAAAAATTAAAAATTAAAAATTAAAAATTAAAAATTAAAAATTAAAAATTAAAAATTAAAAATTAAAAATTAAAAATTAAAAATTAAAAATTAAAAATTAAAAATTAAAATTAAAAATTAAAAATTAAAAATTAAAAATTAAAAATTAAAATTAAAAATTAAAAATTAAAAATTAAAAATTAAAAATTAAAAATTAAAAATTAAAAATTAAAAATTAAAAATTAAAAATTAAAAATTAAAAATTAAAATTAAAAATTAAAAATTAAAAATTAAAAATTAAAAATTAAAAATTAAAAATTAAAAATTAAAAATTAAAAATTAAAAATTAAAAATTAAAAATTAAAAATTAAAAATTAAAAATTAAAAATTAAAAATTAAAAATTAAAAATTAAAAATTAAAAATTAAAAATTAAAAATTAAAAATTAAAAATTAAAAATTAAAATTAAAAATTAAAAATTAAAAATTAAAAATTAAAAATTAAAAATTAAAAATTAAAAATTAAAATTAAAATTAAAAATTAAAAATTAAAAATTAAAAATTAAAAATTAAAAATTAAAATTAAAATTAAAAATTAAAAATTAAAAATTAAAAATTAAAAATTAAAAATTAAAAATTAAAAATTAAAATTAAAAATTAAAAATTAAAATTAAAAATTAAAAATTAAAAATTAAAAATTAAAAATTAAAAATTAAAAATTAAAAATTAAAAATTAAAAATTAAAAATTAAAAATTAAAATTAAAAATTAAAAATTAAAAATTAAAATTAAAAATTAAAAATTAAAAATTAAAAATTAAAAATTAAAAATTAAAAATTAAAAATTAAAAATTAAAAATTAAAAATTAAAATTAAAATTAAAAATTAAAAATTAAAAATTAAAAATTAAAAATTAAAAATTAAAAATTAAAAATTAAAAATTAAAAATTAAAAATTAAAAATTAAAAATTAAAAATTAAAAATTAAAATTAAAATTAAAAATTAAAAATTAAAATTAAAAATTAAAATTAAATTAAAAATTAAAAATTAAAAATTAAAATTAAAAATTAAAAATTAAAATTAAAAATTAAAAATTAAAAATTAAAAATTAAAAATTAAAATTAAAAATTAAAAATTAAAAATTAAAAATTAAAAATTAAAATTAAAAATTAAAAATTAAAAATTAAAAATTAAAAATTAAAAATTAAAAATTAAAAATTAAAAATTAAAAATTAAAAATTAAAAATTAAAAATTAAAAATTAAAAATTAAAAATTAAAAATTAAAAATTAAAAATTAAAAATTAAAAATTAAAAATTAAAAATTAAAAATTAAAAATTAAAAAATTAAAATTAAAAATTAAAAATTAAAAATTAAAATTAAAAATTAAAAATTAAAAATTAAAAATTAAAAATTAAAAATTAAAAATTAAAAATTAAAAATTAAAAATTAAAAATTAAAAATTAAAAATTAAAAATTAAAAATTAAAAATTAAAAATTAAAATTAAAAATTAAAATTAAAATTAAAAATTAAAAATTAAAAATTAAAAATTAAAAATTAAAAATTAAAAATTAAAAATTAAAAATTAAAAATTAAAAATTAAAAATTAAAATTAAAAATTAAAAATTAAAATTAAAAATTAAAAATTAAAAATTAAAAATTAAAAATTAAAAATTAAAAATTAAAAATTAAAAATTAAAATTAAAAATTAAAAATTAAAAATTAAAAATTAAAAATTAAAATTAAAAATTAAAAATTAAAAATTAAAAATTAAAAATTAAAAATTAAAAATTAAAAATTAAAAATTAAAAATTAAAAATTAAAAATTAAAATTAAAAATTAAAAATTAAAAATTAAAAATTAAAAATTAAAATTAAAAATTAAAAATTAAAAATTAAAAATTAAAAATTAAAAATTAAAAATTAAAAATTAAAATTAAAATTAAAAATTAAAAATTAAAATTAAAATTAAAAATTAAAAATTAAAAATTAAAAATTAAAAATTAAAAATTAAAAATTAAAAATTAAAATTAAAAATTAAAAATTAAAAATTAAAAATTAAAAATTAAAAATTAAAAATTAAAATTAAAAATTAAAAATTAAAAATTAAAAATTAAAATTAAAAATTAAAAATTAAAAATTAAAAATTAAAATTAAAAATTAAAATTAAAAAAAATTAAAAATTAAAAATTAAAATTAAAAATTAAAAATTAAAAATTAAAATAAAATTAAAATTAAAAATTAAAATTAAAAATTAAAATTAAAAATTAAAAATTAAAAATTAAAAATTAAAAATTAAAAATTAAAATTAAAAATTAAAATTAAAAATTAAAAATTAAAAATTAAAAATTAAAAATTAAAAATTAAAAATTAAAAATTAAAAAAAATTAAAATTAAAAATTAAAAATTAAAAATTAAAAATTAAAAATTAAAAATTAAAAATTAAAAATTAAAAATTAAAAATTAAAAATTAAAAATTAAAAATTAAAAATTAAAAATTAAAAATTAAAAATTAAAAATTAAAAATTAAAAATTAAAAATTAAAAATTAAAAATTAAAAATTAAAAATTAAAAATTAAAAATTAAAAATTAAAAATTAAAAATTAAAAATTAAAAATTAAATATTGAAAATTGATAAAAAATCGGTAAAAAATGTCGATATTTGGTGGGCAGGTTCAGATGAGACTAGAAATGTTGTGTTAGAATATTTTTGAAATCCGTTCAAGATTAAGCAAGTAATAAGTTTTTAAAAATTGTAGATGTATTGCGAGTTGCATGTCTTCCACCTAGATACAACAAATCCAAATTGTAAGTTCAATGGTTCAGCAAGATTATAGATGAACTAATTTGGAAGATATTGAATTAAGTTTTAATCTATGTTCAATATACTTTCCAAAAGTTGCACTTCATATTAGTGTTTGACTATTTTTCAGAATTTTCGGAGTTTTTTCTTAGATTTTTCAACAAATTTGCAGAAAATGTTGAAATTAAGTAAACAGGTCCAAATTAGGTCTAGAAATGCTGTGTTCAATAAATTTCTAATCCCTTCTGAACGGAATTTGCAGGCGAGCGAAGAGAGCTTGTTTGTCTCAGCTGACACTGACAGAGGTTTTGCAGGCGAGCGAAGCAAGCCTGTTTGTCTCACTTACACTGCCTACGATGTCGGGGGTCCAGGGGGCGAAGCCCCCTGGCTAGGCGGAGAAGGCGAGCGAAGCGAGCCTGCCGGCTAGTTCTGAATAAAATGGTGCCTGATTTGTCAGGATTCAATGATAAATAACTGAGATGACTATTTTAATTCTAATTTCAACCTTTCACATTCAATATGGTAGTTTGGAAAACTTAATGTGTAATACGGCCTGCGGCTCGTGTATAAGTTGTTCTCTTGATGCAGCAAAATCACTCTCTGCGTACTGATACACAAATAACTATATTGTACTGTGTGAAGGAGGCAAAATGGGGTTTTTACCTGATGTCTTTATTAATAAAATTATTTATTTATTTGCATTCATTCAATATTTCTCAACATGCTAACAAACAATGGAAGCTTGTTGTGAAAATACACCAAAATTTCATCCAATAGGCTTATTTTTTCGCAATTTCTCAAGTTTATATTGATTTTCCTTTATAATTTGCTACTGAATAATTATTTTAAACAATCAGAGCACACTTGAGACCAAAAAAGGTACGTCAAATGCTGTATTTACAAAGTTGAACCACTCATAGAGGAAATGACTCCAGCTCGGTCAATATTGTTTGAAAATTATTGATTTTGTCTCAATCGTAGGAAACATTCTGACCTTCAATTTGGGCCAAATCAATATTTTTTTAACCAATATTGACCAAGCTGGAGTCATTTTCTCATCTTGCCTTATTTTATCAAAATAAACACTCACTTGAGAAAACATTCACTTGAAGGTCGTTGCTCATATTTTATATTCTCATTTCATAACATTACATGCTGGTAATAGAATGAGCCACTTTCACCATCAGCTAGGTTTAGCTAGGCTTAAAATACCGGGATCAAATTTTTGAGTCCACATGCTTCAAAAACTTTTGGACAAAAAGAAAGCTCGCTCCGCTCAATTTGCGGCTGCCTCCGCATGCGCTTCCCTAGTTTTAATGAAGATTGGGTATAAATATCTAATGGTAACATATTTCAAATTGCCGCCTCTTGTCAGTTGTTCTAATAAATAGACGCCTATTATTTAAAACAACTCCGTATAATCAGCTGATCATAGCTATAAGAGAAGTGACTGCGGCCAGCTGCTGTCGATCGCGGTTGTCAACAATAGCTGAATGCTCCATTGTTGAAGCATTCGTCTTCCTCAAACGAATCCAGTCGCGGCCGCATCAAGCAAAACGAATAAAATGTATCCTCTCAACCATTGTTGTACAGTCGCGACTGCCCGCCGCGGTACGTTCTATCAACTAAAACATACCTCAAGAGTGATACAGTAAATAATGGTGTTACACGAGATTATAGCAGACGCCAACGAAAAAGGCGATTGAAGAGCTGTTAGTGATAAGGAACTTTACCAGGAAAGACAGTCGGGAAGCGATCTGCAAGAACTTATTATTGAGTCAAGAGCAAGCGGAACTAAACCGTTTTGCTAATTCAGACAACTTACAGACTGTCCTGAGAGAGAGCTGCAGCTGAGTATTCGCCAAACGCAATTTCTGTTACATTGAAAACATCGAGTGATAATAACAATCAGATTTGTTTTGAAAATCTTGTTAGCTCTGAACAGATTCTTGTTTCTTGGATAATTATTGTATTTTTATTTTCAATTTTTGTCCTCTATCAGTTGCTTGCTAAATTTGAATCGGATAATTATGATTTAAAAAATCCATAATCATGATTTCTCATCACATTTTTTACTGTGATGGCTGCCCAAGAGCAAATAAAAGCCCTTCCTACCAAAAAAATACTGGAAAAATGTCTTGTGATAAAATAATTCAAATATGCCGCCTCTTGTCAGCTGTTTAAGTAAATAGACTCCTATCACATGTTTAAACTTTGAGATAAATATTCAACATATGACTTGAATTCAACATGAAAGTTTTTTTCATTATTTGATAATATCATTTTTTTTATGATAGTTCTTTTAAATTTGCCGCTAATAAATCAGCTGTTTTATTGAAACCAGATGGATTATCCAAAAAATGATTTATTCAAATTCCATATGACATTTTTTCTAGCCGTGATTATTTTGTTGAAATATAATAGATGCCGGAGTATAATATAGATATATTGTTGCTGAGAGCTTATCCTTTTTTCGACTGAAAAAGGATGAAGGAGTCGGTCAATTTCATTGTCCAACGAACTTGACCTGTATAAAAGTATGAAGAATATATGTTATGAATTTGAAGTTGATTAATTAAGGCGTTCGAAAGTTATTGTCGAACATACAAACAGACAAACAAACGAACAGACGGACAACGACTTCGGGCTTGAGTCAAAAGAAGGAACTCGCTTACACTCGTTCATTTACCACTGGTAAATGAATAAAGCCGCGTATCGACAGTCCGAGGCATGTCCCACGAATGCCTCGCAGTACAGTCTAGTGACGCAAAAAAGTATAAACTCATGGCTGAGACATATGTGTGAATATAATCTGCAATAATCAAAAATAATTATAATTATAGTATAGTATATAATTATAATTATAGTATAGTATATAATTATAATAAAAATAATTACGTATAATAAGAAATCTGCATTTTTTTGTAACCAAAAATGCGAGCACACGACCAAATTGACTAGCGCCATCAAGCGGGAGACAAAGCAACTAAGCTCTGACAATTGATAATTTGGACTTTGGAGGTTAGTTTGTGCTAAATTAGTAGATAAAAATTTAAGGCAATGTTTATTATTTATATATTGCCTATTAGAACCTTCTGCACCCAAATAGAATTCTCAATCACAAAAATGCATAGGAATAGGGTACAATTTTGAGGTTATAGTTTGTAGAATTGTTCGTTGTGCGTTGCGAGGCAACAGGCTCTGCTCGCTGCGAATTGTGTAACGCGTTTGCCTGGCTGCTAGCAAACCCGGTATCGACTTTATTAGCGGTATCGACTTTATTAGTATCGACCTACAGAGGCTTTACTCCAGTCTCCAGCTCGGTCAATATTGGTTCAAAAATGATTGATTTGGTCTTAAATTGAAGATCGAAATGTTAATTGAGACCAGATTAATAATGTTTGAACCAATATTGACCGAGCTGGAGACTGGAGTAGATAGTAGACTAGTAGTAGTAGCAAGACTCTTTTTTGCGTAAACAGACTGTACCTTGAGGCATTCGCGGCACATGCCTCGGACTGTCGATACGCAGCTTAAATTTATCATTTTACCATTGGTTATTTGTCAAGTATTCTTTTAGAAAGGAAGTTTGCTGTTCCATTTGATTTCCATGCTCTAATAAGTAAGACTAATAAATAAGTCAGCCGTGCTTTTCTACGGTATTTGAAGAAATAAGAATGCCATTAAGGAGATCTCTAATAATTTATATGATTTATCCGAATGGAAATACTGTACTGAACTATCAAAAAATTCCATTCTTGAACGAATCTCTACAATGTTTGTTTTCAATTTGATGCACTAAATAATTTACAAATTCTGTTGAGTTTAGAACAAGAGGCGATCAATATGACTCTACAGAGTGTTCCGAAAAGAACTACCTCAAGTACTATCACGGTGTTCTTCGAGCTGAAAGAAAACAGAACATATCATTGGCTAAACACCGAATTCTCCTTAGTTCTCCTCTAATCCGCCCTTCTATTATTTTAAGACTTTTCATCATATCTAGATAATGGATAGACTCTAGACGAAGTTTCAATAGTATGTATGGTTTTCAGAAAAAAATAAGGGAAAGTTATTACATCCATATTTGCAAATTTGTTGGAATTGTTCACTGAACGATGTTCAGTTAATAGGTCTACTCTGAATTCTTGCAGTCAAGTCGTCTTGAACAAGTAGGCCTACGTTTTTATTGGTGCATTGGTGGCAGAAGAGTTGCGGATAATGATGTATCAAAATATGATCAAACGATTGATCAAAATATACCGTACATAACTATATCCTCACAAATAGGAATCATTCATCAGTATTCAATAAATCTAGGTATCGTATTAGTATGATTTGTGGTTCATATTTTTAAATAATTAAAGCCATAAGTTGACTTTGAGGGTTCGCACGCGAGCTCTTCAGCCCATTGGGCTTACTAGTCTACCATTGATTACTATCATACAGAGAAGTGTCCTGCCAAAATTCCACACCCCTACCCTTCTTGCTTCCCTCCCAACACACCCTTAAAGTTTCCATTTGCAATGATTTCTTTCATTGAATGTATCTCAGCAACCATTAAAGATAAGAAATTAAAATTCTCCTCATTATTTAGAAAATTAAATTTACTTTTTTTATGTCATCACTATAGCTCATGTGGTTCAGGAGTTATTTACATGGAAGTATGATGGAAGCCTACGTAGGTACAGACTTCTGCCTAAAAAATTCATTCTTTCCCTAATAAAAGTAAACTAGGAAATGTCTAATATGAAAAATTTAGAGAATTTTAATATATCTACTTCACAAATAATAGAAAAATATATTTAGAGTTGAAGCCAATTGAATTCACCGAATAATGAACAAAGTTCAACTATTTATCTCTATAGAGTACCGAGACACATGTGATAAAAGAATTCTTGAATAAGAGGGGTAGTGTGAGGACTTCAGACAGGTCACTTGCCAACATGCTAGTTATAAATGAGGAGAAAATCAACTCCATATAATTTCGTTGGAGATTTTCCATAGGGTACCTCAGGGGTCGGTATTGGGACCTATATTATTTATAATATATATCAATGACTTATTCATTCATTCGTATGCCTTATTCGGTGGGGAGTCCCAAAAGGAAGTTCCACCGGCACCATAACCTTGATTTCCGTCAATGGGAAATCATGGTATTTTTTGATAGGATACACTGAGATTTGAATTTTCTAAGTTCTTCCAAATCGAGAGAGTCCAAAGCACGAGGAATATCACTAAAATCACCATTCACTACCGAAAAATATCGAATTTCGAAAAAATTTAGAGCACGAGAAATTTTAGCTTGTTACAAATTTTACCATGACAACCGAAATGACTTATTCAAGGGTGATTTCAGAGGGAAAATAACTACTTTTGCCGATGACACTGCCTTGTCATATAATCCAGTTAATCAAAACCAACTTCTTCTGGACTTACAGCACGATTTGGATAAACTATCTTTCTGGTTCACATGCAATAAATTGTCAATAAATGTTCAAAAAACAAATTATATTATATTCAGCTTAATTGGAAGGCAAAGTCTTGCAGCCCCAGTCTTCCTCCACTCATTAGACTGTGGGCGTGACCAATGTGCTTGTCCCGTGGTGAAGATGGAATCAACTGTTAGATATTTAGGGGTCTTATTAGATAACAACCTGTCTTGGAAGTATCATATTTCAGTCCTCAAGAGGTCTCTCCACTTTTACCTTAGAACAATGTATAAATTAAAGGGGTTCTTCAATCAGGATATACTGAAAGAAATTTATTATGCATTTGCTCATTCTAGAATGAGTTATGGATTAAGTTGCTGGGGAGGTACCTACTATACTAATTTACTTCCTATAATTAAGCTGCAAAAAGCTTTCATTAGAGTAGTTGCTGCTGTGGGATATAGAGATCACACTTATCCACTTTTTTGTCGATTTGAGATTTTGCCACTGAGACACATGTATGTTCACAAGGTACTTTCTGTCTTCTACGTGATAAGCGGAAACAATGGTGTTACAATAGACTATTGTGATGAGGTGGAGGGCTCACATATTATGACAAGAGGAGTGAGGAATCACCTCCTTCGAGGAGTTAGGCCAAACTGCACTCTTTTCAAGAAGTCTTTTCTTTTTCTTACTCCTAAATTTTTCAATTTATTGCCCAATGACTTAAAATTAATTTTCAGTTTACGAGATAGGAACTATTTTATTAAATCTAGCATTAAAAAATGGTTGCTAAATTTGGGCCGCGAGGAACTAGAAAGTATGTACAACCCTATGATGTAATGCTGCAGCATTGCCAATATTCAGTCTTGTGTTCGTTTTCTCTTTGTTTCCAGATAGATTTAAATTGTCATTAATAGAAGATACTTCCTTGTAACTTGCTTGTAATACATCCTCGTACTATCACACTATTGGCCATATTATTGTCCTCAATTTGTTTTTTCCTTCTGTTTTTCCCCTTTTCATCCTGTGTGATGAATTCTAAAAAAAAGAAAATTTATTGATCAGTACTAGCCTTATGTTTTTCGCCTCGATAATTCTTTTACATTTTATTCAGTTTTTTTCTAAGATACTCCATCATGCGGACGTGATTTATTCACTTGCATGATTGATTATTTCTGCATTTTTTTTGTTTTGAACATGGAATACATGATATTACTAAGTCTAAAAGGTGTGGCTGAGTGTTGGGCTTAGGCTGTTGGTTAATACTATCTCTATATATAAAAGCGAAATCTATGTGAAATTCTCTTTGTTCATTGAAGCAATTGTATATTTTTGTAAAAGGAAATGAAATTTGATTTGATTTGATTTCCCCAAATGAATTATTTCAAAATTTGATGAATTAAAAGGGGTATTTTAGTACTCACTTTATAGACTATAATATCAGGCTATCCGCCAAGCGCTTCTGAGAAAGCGCTTTTCATTTGTTAACTGACTTACACTTACGTTAAATTTCATAAAAATATATGTTTCTGTTATTCAAAATGTAGGTTTTGAAAAGTTCTACGAGTTTCATAAGCGACATTTCCGTAAGAATCATCCTGTAAACTTTCATTTAGAAGATAATTAAAATTTTATGCAGAAATCTAGGGAATCCCTCCATTCTTCCATTTATATAACTTTTGAACCACAGGAGCAACAATGAAATGGTGAGACATAGAATAAAGAGAATTAAATTTACTGAAAAATGAGAAAAAGTTTGATTTTTTATTTCCATTGAGTGCTGAGATACATTCAATGTAAGAAACCCTCAAAAATGAAAATTTTGAGGCTGAGGCCGCACTGCCGGTGGGTAGAGCCTGGAGGGTGGAGGGTAGTTGGTAAATCTATAGAACATACACACCATCCACAGTAATACATTGTATAAATGGTATGTGTTCAGCCGCCATCTTGAAATTCTTAAATATGGACAACATAACCTCAAAAAACAGAATGACGTCATACCATTCATACGATGTATCACTGTGGATGGTGTGTATGTTCTATAGATTTACCAACTACCCTCCACCCACCAGGCACTACCCACCGGCAGTGCGGCCTCAGCCTAAGGGATGCAGAGCGGGTAGCAAGATGGGTGGGGATGGGAAATTTTGACAGAACACTCTTCTTTATATTATTAATCCATGAGTGAGAAAATTAGCCTCATATGATTCTTTTTCTCTGAAAAAAAACAAAAATTTTAGTCTGGTTCCTATGGCAATTATGTGGGTTGGTTCCTTTCTGCATAACACATAAAGTAGGATAATATGTTTTTGCAGAAAGGAACCAGCCCACATAAATGCCATAAAATGGCAAAATTGCAAAATTTCCGTTTTTTTGTGAATTGTAGCCGGACCAAGCGTCGGACAAAAAAATTTTATGCATGTTTTTCTAGAGAACAAAATTTGGACAAGATTGAGACCAATCACAACTCTGTATCATCAACCGTTTCCAAGTTACAATTTTTTGAAAACTCCATATTTTTTCACAGGAGTTATTCCGTTACTTTAAAAGTTTGTAACTTTGAATTGGAAACTCTTGCATCCGTATTTCAAAATCCATCTCGGCGACATTCATTTCTCTTCAATTTGAGACTAAATTCACCCTTCTATGTTCAGTGGTTCATGTGCTACAGCGATTTTAAAAAACCCTTACATCCCCAAAATCCCCTAAAATTACATTTTATCGTATAAAAAAATATTAAAAATTTTCGGATTAGCTTATAATTCCATAATCATTATAGAGGGCAAAATTCTCTACATTTCCAGACCAAAAACACCACTCTACCTTTATTAGTTACAAAGTTATAGATGAATAAATTATCAAAAATGAGAAAAAATTGCAATAGCTGATTTTACAACAATGTTTTTATCAAAGTTTTATTCAAGAAATATTGTGAATTATATATAGTATCAAAGAGTACAGTTTTCTCTACAATTTGAGACCAAATTCACATGTTTTGAACAATTACAGAATTAGCTAGATCCATTTTTCAAACCAACTGTCAAGTTCAGAGCTCACTCTGAGAGGCGCTCCACACACTATGAATGATACACTGCCCAGATAGCACAAAAAGCTGGAATCAAGCTGGTTTCCTGCTGGAATTTTCAATTTAACAAACTGGATTCAAGCTTGAAATTTACAGCCATTAAGCTGTAATAAAGCTGAATTCAAGTTAAGAAGTTACCACGTTTCAAGCTGTTCACAAAGCTTGGAAGTTCAAGCTGTAATCAAGTTAAATGACCCAGGCTTGAGAACTCAAGCTGGAATTAAGTTTAATGATCCAAGCTTGATAGTTCAAGCTGGAATCAAGTTAAATCAACAAGAGCTGGATTTAAGCTTGGAACGTACAGTCTTTAAGCTGTAATAAAGCTGAATTCAAGTTAAAAAGTTACCACGTTTCAAGCTGTTTTCAAAGCTTGAAAGTTCAAGCTGGAATCAAGTCTAATCATACAAGCATGATAGATCCAGTTGGAGAAAAGCTGTTATTATATTAAACACAAAATTTTGACCAATTATGGATAAGGAAAAGAATACAAAAGAGAATACAGTGAACAAAATGTTGATATATATTGGAAGAAAAATACAAATCTGACAAACAAAAATGAATTGTTCTGTCCGTCCGCCTATTTCACTTTGTTAAACATAACATTTATTTGAAAGCTGCATGATGTATTCCTGTATGTATTTTTTGATGACAAAATTTAAGTTCTTTTCTTTGAATAGTATTATCGATCGTAAAGCACCGCCGCATCCCCAAAGTCAACAATGATTACTTGTTACACTAATCGAGTGGCCCTGAAAGAAAAAATAACAAATCATAATAAAGTACATGATTATACATTTCAAATATCACAGTAATTTTGGATAAGAAAGAGGAGAGGAATATAGCGAGCAAAGTATATAGAAATCAAAATATAAATAGGCTTTGTCATCTATCAATATTTGAAATTTATGAAGCAAAATTAAAATAAACTTACTATATAGGCCTATTATAGTAGCCATTATAGCTGATGGATTGATAGGCATAAGCTAAAGAAAATTTAGGGTTAACCTATCTTGTATAATTCAAGTTATTTGAGATGTAAATCCCAATTTGGAATTCATTTACTTTTGGACAATACTAAAATTATATCCCATGTACAATGAAATCAAATGAACGTATTCCACTTACCTTTGCGTGTTTATAAATAATGTAAAGTTTTCGTAATAGAAAATCCATAAGTTGGTTGATCAAAATAAATTATGCAAAAATGAATTTGGTAAATATATGCTTCAAAGTTGAAAGTTGACACAGCGCTACTCGTGGTAGTTAAATGAACTATGTTAGTCACGTGATAGTGCAAAGGATTTTGTCTCCAGGAAGACAGCTTGAAACAAGCTGGACTGTAGCTGGATCATTCAATGCTGATTATTTAAGATTAAAAAATTTAGCTTGTTGCAAGCTCAAAACTTCCAGCTAGATTACTTACAGCCTGAACCAAGCTAGTTTGATCAAACTGTGAATTCCAATTCAAAACCCACTAAATTTACAGCTTGAAATAAGCTGGACTGTAGCTGGAACATTAAAGGTTGATTTTAAGATTGAAAATTACAGCTTTTTTACAAGTTTGAAACTTACAACTTGATCACTCACAGCCTGTTACAAGTTTGAATCAAGCTGATATGATCAAACTGTAACTTTCAATTCAAAATCCACGAAATTTTAAGCTTGAAATAAGCTTATGTGCTATCTGGGTGAAACGCTTCGTTGAGCTTAAGAAGACGACGATTTTTTTAAAAATATACGTATTAAATAATATAACTCATTTAATAATTGTTCAAAAAATATTAATTTGGTCTCAAATTGTAGAAAAAAATATGATCTTCAATATCATATAAGATTCATCATGATTCTTCAATTAATTCCTCATAACATTGTTGGAAAATCAGCGTTTTCAATTGTTGAAAAATTACACATAATTCATTCTATTGTAACTCGGTAACTATTGGCGATAGAGTTATGCTCTTGGTCTAGTAATGTAGAGTGATTTATCCTCTAAAAGATGGAATATGAAAATTTCTCGTTCAATGCTTATTGTTAGAGAAATTTCAATAGAATTCAAAAAATGAGCGAATTTATCAGAAAAAGTGTGATAAAAACCGGTTGTGTACCTTCTTATGTCAAAGGTCTCGCAATTCTCATAGTAACCATTTGAAAGAGGAAGATTTCCTCTACATTTCTTGGTAGTTTCAGATTTTTCCGTTTACAACTTTCCGATTGGGAGCATTGAAATGTGAAAAATTGGAATTTTCAATGTGCAGGTAGTATCATTTAAATCTGAATTCTGGAGTTTTTCTCCGAATTTCGATTATAATATATGAATTTATACCGCCGTGATGAGTAGAAAATGATGAGCTATTGAACGATAGAATCCGACGTACCAATCAAAAGTTATGAGGGAATATAGATGATTAAAAATAAAGGGATGCTTTTGACCAACCCCCATGAATCCTATGATAGTCTTGGTTGTGTAAACGATTTTCATTAGAGTCAAGGGTCTCAAGAAAGGAAATCTAGAAGTATGAGCCAATCCGAAAATTTTTAATATTTTTTTGTATGATAAAATGAAATTTTAGGGGATTTTGGGGATGTAAGTGTTTTTTAAAATCGCTGTAGCACATGAACCACTGAACATAGAAGGGTGAATTTGGTCTCAAATTGAAGAGAGATGAATCTCGCCGAGAGGGATTTTGAAATACGGATGCAAGAGTTTCCAATTCAAAGTTACAAACTTTTAAAGTAACGGAATAATTCCTGTGAAAAAAATATGGAGTTTTCAAAAAATTGTAACTTGGAAACGGTTGATGATACAGAGTTGTGATTGGTCTCAATCTCTTCCAAATTTTGTTCTCTAAAAACATGCATAAAATTTTTTTGTCCGACGCTTGGTTCGGCTACAATTCGCAAAAAACTAAAATTTTGCACCTTTCACCCCCCCTCCCCTCCCCCAAAAACCCGACGCTCATAGGGGTGTAACTTTTTACCAAACAATAAAGGGGTTGTATAGAACAAGTTGGCGTAGGAATCGTCTTTTCTCTTTGGATGTTGAGGTTCGAGTCTAATTGCACTGTACTATTTGGTACGCGATATCTCAAAATCAGCTGATTGTGGGTTGGTTCCTTTCTGCATAACTCCGTACAATTGATACTCTAGATGGGTTGCTCCATCTTGTTGAAATTAAGTCATCTCATTTCCATGAAATTATCAATGTAAAGTAATGAGGATTAAGCATTTGAACATATCGAGCTGATGTTACTGTAACTACGTCCTCGTTGTCAACCTCAGAAATAGGGACCAAATTATTCCATTCGAAGACATCGCAAAACCAGACAGTCACTTTGGCTGAATGAAGTAGCAAGAATACAAAACTTCAATGTAAGACTTGGAAAATGTATGCTAAATGAATGTCACCGCCGTAATGGAGTAACACTCAAAAAGTACAATTTAAATGTATAGAAACAAAATTCCCATTTGTGTTCTTACGATGTATTGCAATACATGACTTGAGAGTATTTTTGGAGTTTTTTTTATTGGCTGAAATAGTGTAGCCTATTTATGTTTTTATTTAAACCCACGACTTGTATTTCACTATAGATATTGCTATAGAAATATTTATCATTTTTATTTATTTGAAACGATATTCGGTGCAAGAGATCCTTTTGTTTGACGCAAACGGCGAGGAAATCGAGGTATATGTTCTTTTGTAAACTAAGCCCGGATGTAGCCCTAATGTAGACGATGGAACATTTTCAGCGGGGTCTTGATTATTTAATGTTCGATTGTTCATTGATTTTATTTGTTTGTTTGAAAGACCCATTGCACATAAGAAAGAAATATATAGATTACTCAATATATTGAGAATCATAAGTATTGCATTCTACTCAAAATATAGGTTTTGACAACTAAATCACAAGCAAGTTCAAGATTGTAGCCATTTTCTCAATTTCAGTCATTTTCAGCCACGTTCTCCCCAACTCCATTGACAAAAACATTGGGAATAACAAAACAGATGGCAGTAACAATAGGGTGACCTTTCATTCATTTCCATTGGGAACGCCTACACTCTGTTCTGATTGGCTGACGATATCGGCTCAAAAAGTTTCCAACTTTGATCAGTAGATGGCAGCAGTTGTCGGGTGTTGTTCAAGATTTAACTAGGACATGCCTTCATGACCAGAGCCTGCTCTTTTCTGATTGGTTGACTGTGTTTTCTTAGTTCTGTCTTAGAAAATGGCTGTTAGCAAGAAAATGATGGATGTTAAAGGCCTATCATTATATTCAGTAGTCAAGTGCATGAAAAATACCTGTGCGTCATCTGAATTATTATTACTTAATGAAGTGTGTAGTGATTCAGGTTTCTAAGTCAAATAGCGAGTAAAAATGCGGGTTTTCTAAATAATCGTTTTTAAAAAATCCGGTGGAGAACCTCTGGACCCACCTCTTAGCTGAGGGGTATTCCATACCCCCCGGTGTGAGGCCCCCCCGGGCCAATTGTTGTAATCCTTCAAATTTCATACTGCTGTAATTCTTTACACTGTGAATTATGTTATTATTTTTACTTTTATATAAATTATAATGTATACTCTTCTATTGTTACTCTTTCCTCCACATGAAAGATATATTTTTTATATTTATATTTCCCATTTCAGTAGGCTACTAAAGCCTGATTCACACATATAGTGGCGTACTAGTGTCGTACTAGTGGCGTACTAGTGTCGTGCGCAGACTGTTTAGACCGCTATCATTCACACATATAGGACCGTACTAGTGTCGGACTGTTTGGCGCAATGCTCAATCACGACTACTCACCTTCTCCAAAATTGGAGATAGATGGATTTTGATTTCAGATTTGGATTCAGCGCCCCTCAATTAGTAATAATTCTCGCGTGAACTCAAAAATAATCAAAATTGGGGATTTTAAAATATCAGATCAGGCATTTCGAAAAAAAAATTGTAATTCGTCATCTCTGATTCAACAGAACTCAGTTTAAATGTTTTTAAATTGACTAGTTACTGTCTGAACAAAGTACCTACTAATTACATCAAGCAGGATCTTCAGAATAAAAAATAAACCAAGTTTAAATTCAATCAATCAATCTCTTGAATCTCGGGCCTGGTCTTCTCAATTTGAACTTGGTTCTGTTCACATATGAGGGATTCTAGTTGTTTTCCTCTACAATAATGACCTTCTATAATATATGTTTATTCCCGATCAAGAATTAATTGAACGAAAATATCAAAGCTAAAGACCTTTATTACAAAAATAGTGATAAAAATGTTATTATCCATACTCTTATGTTATTAAATGCTATTATGCTATATTCCTATGATTTTGTAATGTCGTTACTATGATATCAAGATTATATTATTATCCTATTACTATAATGATCATTATTAGCAAGTTACTTTGATTTTCAAGACGTCGTCATCATCGCAATTCTCATTACTAGTTATTGTAATTATTTGCAATGGAGATTTGTACAACAGTATTTCTCCCAAAAATGTGCATTTCGCAATTCTTACCAACAGTCACATGGATGCAGATTATAGTCCTAAAAATACCAATGATAATAATCCCATTGATTATAATAAAAAATTATCCTAATCCTAAAATAACTCTGTAAATAAATTCAAAACAATGTAAGCTACTATACGTGATGGAAAAAACATAATCTATAATCTATCATTTTAATCAGCTAGTGGAATAATCGATTATTAAATTGTTTTCAGAAAGTAAGTGGGAATTTTTTATTTGTACTATTCTTCTAGGCTAGGTACTCAGAATATCCTATAGGTGTTAACACTTTTATTCAAAAAAGACTTTTTTTCATTGTTACTTACTTACTTATTGACTTTGTATTGATTGAATTGAATATGATCGTAAGCGTTGAAACAGGATAAAGTTGATTTTGAAAATTGACACAAAAATTTCAAAGCCATTCATTTGTTCACTCATACTTTTTTCAGTTCGTGTCATGTATAATTTATTAGTAAAAGTTGTAGTTTAAAGTAGAAATGTCTAAGGTTGAAAAATGTATATTATTATATAAGCTACATAAAATATTTTTCTGATCAATCACTCTTATCATATACAAGGAATTAGAATAACTAATGAAATTTATAGGAATTCCAATACTAAACGTAACTGAATTCAACCTACTAGTAGGCTACTGTTGAGAATATAATGTTATTATATCATTTGGAACAACTCCCTTAATTTAGCTTATTTTGGAGTCTACGTGGGGATAATCACTAATTCAAGAGCGCAGAATCCGAATCTGAAATCAGAATTATTCTATCTCGAATTTGAAAGAATTTGAAAACACCAGATCCAAACAGCACAGTCTGAGCACAGTCCTAAGTTGATTCACACATGTAGGACTGTGCTCATGCCGGTCGCAGGCCGTGTCAGACTGCCATAGACCGTGTCCTTGAGAAGTCGCTTTGGAAACGGTCTTTCATCGTCCAGCACTAGTACGCCACTAGTACAGTCCTATATGTGTGAATCACTCCCGACCGTTTCCATGTTAATCAAATGGAAAGACCGTTTGAGAGATTCCATTTGAAACGGTACGACACTAGTACGCCACTAGTACGACACTAGTACGCCACTATATGTGTGAATCGCCCTTAATATGACATTTATTTGCGAATACACCCACACATGGTATTGGGTTTGTTCGTTGAGTTTGATCCGAATTTCACACGTAATCACTGGCGGCTCGTACCCACGAAACAGGTGAAGTGCTGTACAGTAAAAGATACGGGCACTTAACCTGTTTCGTGGGCACGAGCCGCTAGTGCACGCAATGTGGGGCTTTTTCTCAATTGAGGAAGTACGAGTATTACTATATTCGCTAGACCTCTCTCAAGATTGTTTTTTAAACATATGAAAGACAGATAAAAGGTGTGAGAAGAATAAGGTGATAATAATGCCTATCGTATGACACTAGACTAGCTACGTTTGAGCTATAACTAACTAAACTAGCTACGTTTGTTATATTCTAGTAATAATGCTGGGTTGCTACAACCAAAATGAACTCTATCGAGTCAGCTCAACGTACCTAAATAGCATTGTGCTGCTCCTGCATCAAAATTGATCTCGCTTAGGGCATCATTTGAAAATTTTAAGGCCTCAATCACTCAAAATTATGTTTTCAAACATAACAGTTTGATGCAGGAGAAATAGGTGATATTAAGGAAATTAGACCAACTTATTTCTCATGTGTGTTACATCCTTATCTTGATGCCTATGTTCTATGTTCAATCAGTTATCATCATTTGTCACTTGTCGGGGGATGTTTATGATTTACTTTCAATCGCGGCACATACACATACACAAGCGTTGTCTCCTAATTTCTGTGAGATGCCATCCCAAAATGGCATTTTGCACATGTTTCACGTTGCAGTTAATTTGTTAAGGATAGAGATTAAATGCAGATGAAAGATAAAGGATGATGGATGCCAGGACAGTGTGGTGGGTGTGTGAGAGAGAGGGTGAGAGGGGGGCAGAGGAGGTGTCTCATGTTTCTTGGGGTCTCTGGCAGACCAACGTGGGCTAGTGCCATAATTTAGGGTGAAAGCCAGGGTAAACAGTACTGGGGAAACCCATACGAGCAGGCCTACAATTTCGGGCTCAGCCTGATGAAGAAGAAGAAGAAAACAACGAAAAATAGAAATATGAAGAAGAAAAATAAGAAGGGTAAGAAGAAGTTGGATTGAGCCTGATGTAATGACCCGCTCAGCTGTGCTCGTGAAACTTTTCCCCTGGCAGAAAATTACCGAAAACTTTCACTAACATGCAAAGAGACCATGACTGAAATTGGTTAGCGTTGAAGGTGGCAGGCTGATGTATTATGGAGGAACACTTTTTTCTTTAGCAACTGGAACTCTGGAAAAATGTATCATCAATTTTTCATAACAGACAAGGGCGTACGCAGGATTTTTTCCAGGGGGGGGCAAGCCATGTTCCCGTTGATCACCCCCTCACCCCTCTCTTCCTAGGTCACCCCTCATAGAAAGAGGGGGGGTCAGTCATAATATTGGGAAGCGGTTTGTCCCAGTGGTAGAGAGCGTCTAATCGGTGGCCTCTACCACCACTGCCGTAACGGTGACCGGTTCCTCTGAATTCGATTCATGAGCCTCAAAAATCGCTTCCCGGTGGTTCGGAACCCACCTAAAGCAGTAGGTCCATTCATCTCTCATCATCATCCTTCCCATTACCCACACACAGGCCCAAGAGCCCATGTGGGCATCACCCTCACAAAAAAAAATATATATATTGTTCAGCTCAATACATTCTATCATGGAAATTGAAAATAAAAATAAATTAAACATAATATTGATAATAATATGGATGATTTGTGATTTACTGATCAATTTTCCATCAAGTTATGTGAGATTAGGTCTTTTGTACTAACAAGACTCACATTTTGTTTCAAAAAGTTTGATTGTGATTCAATTTCTCTGTTCACTGAGTGTTTAAAGCAAGTTCAATCTTTCTGGTGTGTCTAATCTCTGGAACCCTGGTTAGATTATGTTCAACAGTATTTCTCTTCTTAGGAAGCATTGCATATTAAGAGTTTTTTCCTCAAAATTGTTCAAATACCAAAATCTATAAGCATGGTACAAAGTTATAATAGGTAGCCTAACTAAAATATTGAATCTGCTCCAAACACTTTGGATACGAATAGAAGTAACCTAACTAATTTAAAAACTAGTTTTAGATAAATAAACTCATCAAAATTTTATAACTAGGCTATAAAGGGTGCTTCAAAACTCCCTTATCAATATTCTAGGGCATTGTTCCTGGGTAAGAAACATATCTAAATATTATTTGAAACTGTCCCAAAGTTCTCAATTACTCACACAGCCGAATCTATGTTTTCACATTCCTCTATAAATTTTATAATTTCGTTGGGCCTTATATTAAGAGAGTACTAAAGTGGTCAATATTTATGTAAAATTAGCTGAGAAATTCAATGAAATCAGTTTGATGTTATTGAGATAATGATCAAAATATAAGCTAAGAGAACTCAATTTTTCAACTTCTAAGGGATGGATATAGGATACCTTATTGTTGACTGGTTCCATCCATTCAATATGATTTTTCCAGGTCTGTTTGTTGTCTCCGATATTCTGCCTCACCGATAATGTGTTGAGTTCCTGTCTTATTTGAACATTCCAAATTCTATCTTCTTTACTGCTCTGAAAAATTGCATTTTAGCCACTCGCAACTTTCTCTATTCTATATTACTCGGTACCGTACCCAGGTTTCAGAGTGATAAGTTTTATAGGAAAGCTGAGATGGCCATCACATGTAAAATTTCAAATTGGTCTCTCTCCTGGCTTTATCCTTCAAAGACCTGTTGATTGTCTCACATAGCTTGAATTCGATTTATTTCAGAAGAAATATTCAGTTACTTTCTCGTCTGAAACGTACCCAAAGCTCAAAAATAAGGATTTGAAGGAGACAAACAATTAAGCGATCCTTCAAAAGACAAGCAATCTATTAAAAAATGCCTTCATTGTCGGTTTTGTCTCCTTGAAATCCTGATTTGTAAGATTTGGGTGCGTCCTAGAAGAAATGGTAACTGAGCTGATTCATAAAAATTAAATTCTCTACAGTATCACTTGATACTGTAGGGGCAGTATTACTTGATTGTTGAAATACCAGTCAACAATGAGGTATCTCAAACTTCGGACTGTTTGAAAATATTTAGATACAGGTACTTGAGTATGTTACTCACCCAAAAGCAATTACCTAGGATCTAGAATATTGGTTTGAGAGTTCTGAAACACTATTGTATGGCTATTCAGCGCCAAAAAATTAGCTGCTACAATTACCTTCAACTCTTCAATTTTTCTTTCATTCAAATACATAATACCACAGCTATAACTCCGCAGTAATGGATTCTAGCTCATGAAACTCAATTGAAAATTTAAAAAATGTTTTTTTTTAATTCTCTGGAGTAACATTTGAGCATATAGAGAGTTAGCAAGTAAAACGGAAAAATTTCAATAAGTCACCAACTCTTCAAAAGAATCAATTTCATCATTCATTAGTTATGAATATGAAGGAAAAATGTACTTCTAAATGCGTTTTCTATCGGACAATAATTGAAAATATTAATTTCTGAATATAAAATTTGCGAATCATCCTCCATTGCAAGGCATAGAGCATGTTGTTGGGCAGATTTGCGTGAACTTTGGAGAAGATCAAATAAGAGGAAAGTTAAAGCAGGTCGAGCGTCGAGTTGATTTTAGATATTGTGGGTGGGCTGGAAGCTGGAACGGGGCTACCACCACGATGCTAGCTGCAGTCAAGTTATTGCAGGAGCACTTTTCTGTACTATTATTGAGGAGAACACGGTACTGCACCTACGCAAGGAGGAGGGAGAGTGCATCTTAGGGATAGGAGTGGTGTAGAGTAGATCGTGGAGAGAATAAGATGGAATGGATAAGAAGGAAGGATGGGAGATATCTGCTGGCAGCCTGGAAGCATGCAAAGATCTGGCGGGAGAACAGAGATAACAGAAGTTAAGAAAATGAAGAAAACTGAGGACAAGGGAACGAGAAGAAGGAGAAGTAAAACACGAAGAAGAAATAAACGTTGGAGGATGAGAAAAATATAGTGGAAGAAGGTGAGGAAGGAAGAAAGTTGGAAAAAAATGAGAAAAAAAGAGGTAAGAAAAAGAGAAGACGAAGGACAGAGAGATGAATGAAGGAAAATAAGAGACTGGAGGGAGAGAGACAAAATAGAGAGGGAAAGTAGAGAGACAAAATAAAATGTGAAAAAAGTGAAAAGGAAAAAAAAGAATATAAATCAGATCAACAATCAAGATAAGATAAATTTTGGGAAGATGGAATTAGAGAAAGAGAAAAATCATGAGAAAAGGTTTAAGATGATAAACAACTGTTGAAAAAGTGATAAGAACAAGATGAGCTGTGAGAGAAAGGTAAGCGAAAGGCGTAGAAAAGTAGAGAGAAAGGAATAAGGAGAGAGTAAAGAGAGGAGATTAGAGGATTCAAGAAGAAGGAAGTAGAGAAGGAATAGAAAGGGAATCAACATAGTATTTGAACAATTGGGGATGAATGAAAATGAGATTATAAGATAAAATTACGAATGAGTTGGATTTCTGTAGAATAATAGCGATGAGAAGTAGGAATAACGAATAGATGGTAGGACAATGAGACAAAAAGGAGGAAATGAAAAATATGCAAAGGAGAAGAAGGAGAAAATGAAAAAAATGCAAAAAAGAAAAAAGAAAGAGGAAGCCGGGAGAGCCGGAATAAGAAGAGCTCAACAGATAACAAAGGGTGCAACGTAGGAAATTCTTCTTTCAACAAGAGCACGAATAGAAGACTTTTTACGTGTGCTGTTCTCTCTTATCTGTTATCGTTCGCGTTTTTTCTTTCTTTTACTTTTTCTTTTGCAAAAATGCCTGAGATGCAACAGCATCCCATACCGACATTGCACCGCACACCATTGTCCACACCATACACTGTATATGTGTAGATACTCGAATATATTATATTTGCGAGACTGGTACACGACCCACCTACCTTATTTATTCAACTTTTTTCAACCTCATTTCTTCTTTTTGTTCTTCGAATCTTCTTCTTCTTCTTCTTCTTCATTTCTTTCTCTTTCTCTTCCTCTTCTTCTTTCCTACCTCTCTCTTTTCTCATCATCAATGAGATGTACGTACACACGACCGTAGATAAAAAGAGAGAGAGTGAGTGAGGGAAGGTGAATAATAATAAAGAGAAACCACAAAAAAGAAGAGAATAAGTAGCAGAGTCGTGCTGCTGTTTTTACTTCATTTCTTTTTTTCCATGCATCTACCCACTGCATTTACCCACGTGCATACACCCTCTCCTTTTTCTCCCATTCGATCGCCGTTTTGCATTCATTCTCTTTTCTTATCGTCTTCGTTTTTTCCTTACTTTTTGTACGTAGCAAAAGCAGTATGGTTGTTGGTTGTGAACGGTAGCTGAGCTGAACTCCGGCACAGCGATTGTAATGCAGAAAATGTTTGTTTTTCTCGCATAATGTTGCTCGACTCCTATGCTGCTGCGCTATTGAAATTTTATTCAGAATAATTCTATGTTGCAGGGAACGACTATCACGTCTGTAGAAAAGTGAAATACTGTACCAAACTTCAACAATCGATGAGTAGAACTGATCTTATAGCCAAGTCCAAGAATCATATCTATCATCCACAATGCTTCCCAACACAAATCAAATCACTTTTATTTTTACATTAGGCTATACAATAAATTACGCTTTACATATTTTTGCATCTTATCAACCTAGTTCACTAACAGAGTTCAGAAATAGAACAAGTTTTGTCAAAAATCATCTTTTACACGTACTACCAAAGTACCAGCTGAATTATTAAAAATTTATTTGCAAGTAGGACATTATATAATATAGTATAAGTATTTGAGATTAACACGCAAGGTTATTAGAGACAAGGTTTTCTAATAACCTTGATTAACACCATGCTTGAATGTGAGAAGATCTTCTCTACTATAAGATAAGAATATACTGTATTATGCAACGAAACAATAAAGCCCCACCTCATTAAACATAATGGAAACTGCTTTTTGATCATTAACAACGTAAGTAACGAGAAGCTGCTGATGAGGGATCAAAATATGATAACAATAATATAAATGCAGTGAAAAAAGTAGGAAGAAGTCTATATGCATGCATTCTACTTCCGATTCTTGTTCCAGACTTGAAGGATCTTTTTTTAATGAGACTGGGGTGGTGGCTCCTTGTCAAGACGTATTCGTCTTTAGACAGGCCGAACGTCGAAAATAGCAGCATTGTTTGCTTTATTAATGCGCCGTTAAAATAATAGTCTGTCACTGTTTTAGCGCGCGCGGTCTACGTGGTCGTCTGCACCCTATTTCCCCATTATTTATGGTCTACTGTTTCACCCTTCTTCGCTTATCAATTTTATTTTCAATCTGTCCGTCTGTCAGTCAAATTGCTGTAGGCATAGGCAGGAAAGGTAATCCTTGTAAAATAATATTTAATTATCATAAATACTACAGTACCTACTCGATGGTCGCATGGTTGGCAACACAATGATTTTCTATTGAATTATGCAATATTAAATAGATAAATATGAATTAATTGTCAATTAGAAATTTCAAATTACAATAAAGTGATATCCATCAAGGTATAGTTCACGCAAGCTTAGAAGGTACGCCGCTACAATACATTTTACATTGTAACGGCGTGTCTTCTCAGCTTACACAAGTTATAGAGCTGACGCCAATTATTTATTTATTTATTCAATCGACAAATCACAATAAATGGTAAAACACAGACATTACAGTCCAAAACATTATTTTCCCAAATTCTTATAGAAATATTAAAAATAATATAGAGGTTATGTTCGAAAGATTTCTAAGCACTATCACAATTCACAAATTTTCACACTCCGAATTGAAAACTATGATTATTATTATTTAAGGCGGTTGATGAATGACTGTTATTACGAGTAATTCTCAGCTCTGTCAGGACAATAAGACGCTGTCTTAGTATAGCTGGGGTCGCTCTCGTTTCGATCTACTCTCGCAGACAGCTATCCGACTGACTTGACAGAGCTGATAATCAATACAGTCATTCGCCAACCGCTTGAAGAGGAAGAACATTTTTGGAGATAATATTTCTTATTAACAGGAATTTTCATCATTTTGCTGTTCCTAGGTGCTCATTGCCCTGGTGTGTAAGTCGCTTCAAGTACATAATATGTATACATGTATATGTACATATGTACTGTATATAACAATCATAATTTTTTTATGACTTTTGAAACATTTCAGGAAATCAAAGGGTACAATACAACATTTTATCGGAAAATATATGGCCAATTAGTAAAAATAATGAAATTTACTGACAATTAATATGATATCCATTATGAACTTCAACTTATATTAGGCCGGTATTACACGATAATAGTTCTATGATCATAGTTGATCATATGGAAAGAGATGAAAATACAAAATCATATTTTTGTCTCTTTCCATATGATCAACTATGATCATAGAAATATTATCGTGTAATACCTGCCTTAGGAAAATAGTAGGCTACAATGAATAACAAGTCATTATGTAGGAGGAGAACAGGAATCGTTGTGACTTGGGTAGGGAAGAGAAGGAAAACCAAGAATATCGTTGAGAAGGGGTGGGGTTCTGGGGTAAGACTCGTTTCGGGTAGGTGACGGCTGATAGGGTGCGAGAATCGAAGGAAAATTTTGTAGCTAGGCGATGGAAAACGATTGATAGGGGAAGAAAGTGATGTAGAGAGAGACGAGGCAAAAGAAAAACAAAAGTTGGAGTGCAAGAAGAATTGGTAGAGCCATTTCCCAACCCGTTATTGATCCCTGGCGGGTGAGTAAGTGGATAGAAATAAGGAATTGAGTCCTCAAGAGCTCTATATACGTTCGGTGCACTGCATTTAAGAGATGCTTCTATTTTACTTTTGTGGAGGGGTGGGGGAAAGACAGATACCGCCGTCTTGGGTGGTGGTCTGGAAAGGGGTTCTTGTTTTGTTAAAGGAGGAAAAGAATGAGGTTAGGTTTGGAAAGAGGAATGAAGAAAACTGCCAGCGTAATTCCGAAGCGAGAAAAACGCAACGAAAATGTGGAACGACGCACCGTCCGCCTTATGGCTTTGACTTATGCCTATAAATCCTTATAATAGCTTCTAGGCGGGTGGACGACTGACTGCTTCTAGCGCCAGACTCGAAAAAGGATTGGTCTCCGAAGAGACGCAAAAAGACGCACAAGTATTGTGGATAATGTGCAGTTCAGCTGTGTATAGAAATAACGACGGATTCGCGGAATAGGAGATAGAAGAAAAGAGGTGAAAAGAGTAGGCGAATAGAAAGGAGTGGAATGATGCTATATGGAATGGGAAGGAAGTTGGAAGGGGAAGGAAGAATAGTTGATTTTTAATACAATAATAAGAGTTGAAATTGGAAATATTTTGAAAAATGAAGCAAAATTATAAAATGGAGTCAAATTGATGGTAATCTTCATAAGAATCTCCATACGTATAAGAAGGACGAATGAAACTGAATATATTGAAGCGATGAAAAGCAAAGAAAAATATTGGACGAAGAAAAAAGCAAGAAAAGAAAGTGATGTATAAACAACGGATATTGATGATGTACTCAGGAAAGGCTGTTAAGAAAATATTTCAGAGCAAGGTTAATAGCAAGGATGAAAAAGTATAACAACAAAGAGAGATTATAAAAGGAAGTGAGAGAATATCTAAATAAAAGAAGGCAAAAATTATAGATAAAAGAGTAAAGTTGTACCATTTTTCTCCAACGAACTGAAAAGTAGGCTAGGAAGAAGAATATAGAGGAGGAGGAAAATATCAAGAAGAGGAAAGATTAGGTTAGAGGAAAAGGAAGGAGTAGTAGGAAGAGAATGGTTAAATAGAAAAGGAAGAGAAATTGTGTATACAGGGTGTTTCAGGAGGAATGTGCAATACTTCTCAGGCTGATTCCTTACACCAAGTAGACAAAAAAGTTCCATGGGACCAACCCCCAAAAACGCTTTGTTACTGAGATAACAATGGCGGAAAATTGAGATTTTTCAAAATATATTGATTTTTCTAATTTTTTTGCAGCTTTAGTGAGATTCTAAAATGATCAATTCCTATGTAAAATAAGCTAAGAAATTAAATGAAACAGGTTCCAAGTTTGTAACTTCAACGGTTATTGAGATAATTGGAAAAATAGGCTAGAAAACGCAATTTTTTCAACAATAAGGCTTATAACTGGATAAGGAATCATAAAATTGTATTTTTTATTCTGTCTACTTGGTGTTAGGAATCAGCCTGAGAAGTATTGCACATTCCTCCTGAAACACCCTGTATAAAAGGAAATAATTATTTGGAAAATTAGTCTAGAAATGGAGAAGAGATGAAGAAAGAGAAAAGAGAAAATGGTTAGACAGAAAATGAAGAGAAATCATGAATATGAAGGGAAATTTTGAAGTTGCCAAATCAGCCTAGAAGTGGTAGGAATGAAGGAATAAGGTGGTTAAACTAGTAGAAAGTGAAAGAAAGGAAAGATTGAGATATATAGGTATGATGGAATGAAGAAGGAAGAAATGGGAATGGAGACAGCTTTCCAAAGAGGATGAGAATAAGAAGCAGATGAAAGAAAGAAGAAAATGCAGAAAAGAAAAAGATGATGAAGAGTAGGAACAAATCAGAGCAAGAAGATTCAAGGTAAGGAGAGAAATGTGACAGAAATTACCTAAGGGTCAGGCCAAAAGGTGTATGCCATGGAGTAGTAATATGGCACAGCACCATGCCATACTTCATATATCTCACGTACAATTTGCCTGATATTGCAATTGAGCCGTAAATCCAGCTGCCGCCATCTGCCATACAGTTGCCACTAGTTGTAATAATTCTCTCTAGAGTCTAGAAGTACTGCGACTTACTTAGAAGTAGGTCCATATAATAGCCTTTGCCGCCCCCCTCCTCAACTGAGCTGTGAATAATGGCTATAGGTAACTTATGCATTTGCGATAAGGACATTAAACTGCTGGCTCCAAAGTTACTCAGTCAAAATTTACTGCGGAGTAGATATGATTTGGATTCAGTTCAGATATTGGCAAGATTGCGGTACAATATCAACTTGATGCTTGAACCTTACCTCAAGTTTGGAGGTGGTTATCAATGATGTTACTGTTATTTTTTTTAACAATAATATTGTACATTGGTTATACATACTATCGAATATTTATTATATTATCGAATCGTATTCCACTCTAAAATATCAATAATTGATTAGGTCTATTGTCAATTCCCAGCTGTATTCTTCTCTATCTTCTATCATAATAAATTATTGAACGAGCTATTCGCTATGAGCATCTACCGTGCTGCGCTCTGGTGGATTATTGTGTGTACTTTTCTACGCGTTTTAGCATACAAAGCATAGCGCTAAATGGGAAAAACGCATTTATAATTAGAATGGTATTATTTGCTGCTTCATGCATTTCTCAGTAATTATAACATGATATTTAGGATAGGAATGTTAGTTATTGATAGTATTATAGCTCATTATATTAGAAAAATCCTAGTTTTCAAGTATTTGAGAGCAGACAACCGCAAACAGATGTATTTGAGAGTCGACAAAAACTTTGAGATAACAGCTGATAAGTTATCTTACATGAAAATGAAAAATTGGCGCAAGCTCACATTTATTTGAAAAATTGAATGATATGAATATTCCTTATTAAAACATAATTAATAGAGTTTTTGCGTTGATAGTAACAGCTTATTAGATTAACTAACATAAAAACTATTCATGTACATTACCTCATGTACAGGTTAGAATGGAGCACTCCATGGTCCTACTTGATTGATAAATTCTTTTGCACGTAAACAAAACAATTAGGTTAGCTTCACCTATCAATATTTATTCAATGCAGTGGACCATTCTTTTTATTGATGAAACTTATGTATGGCAACTGGAAAAGTGTAGAACTTGAAATTTCCATTGCGTGTTTTATTTTTACAATCCAGAACACAACAAATTCTCCAGGACATTATTTTAGGTTTAGCCCTATCTCCTCCAATGTTAATTCACTCAATTTTTCGCCGAAATGATCCGCCAATAGCGCCTCGATCGCCAAAAATATCCTTTCCACCCACTTGCACACAGCGAATAGCGAGTTCTTACGTTTGACTCAAGCCCGAAGTCGTTGTCCGTCTGTTCGTTCGTTTGTTTGTATGTTCGACAGTAACTTTTGAACACCTCAATTAATCAAATTCAGAACATATATTCTTCATACTTTTATACAGGTCAAGTTTGTTGGACAATGAAATCGAACGACTCCTTCATCCTTTTTCAGGCGAAAAAAGGATAAGAGCAACAATATATCTATATATACTCTGGCATCTATTCAATTTCAACACAATAATCACGGCTGGAAAATGTCATAAGGAACTTGAATAATTTTTTTTGAGTATCCATTTGATTACAGTGGAAGAGCTGATTGAATATTAGCGGCAAATTTGAAAATATTATCATGAGAAATAATCAATAAATAGGTTCTCAAATCAATAAATTTTTTCATGTGAAGTCATATGTCAATATTGATTTCAAAGTTTAAACATGTGATAGGAGTATATTTATTTGAACAGCTGACAAAAGGCGGCAAATTTAAATTATTTTACCATTGGTTATTTTTCAAGTATTCTTGTTGAAGGAAGTTTGTTGTTTCATTTGATTTCCATGCTTTAATAAGTAAGACTAATAAATAAGCCAGCCGTGCTTTTCTACGGTATTTGAAGAAATAAGAAAGCTATTAAGGAGATCTCTAATAATTTATACGATTTATCCAAATGGAAATACTGTACTGAACTATCAAAAAATTCCACTCTTGAACGAATCTCTACAATGTTTGTTTTCAATTTGATACACTAAATAACTTACAAATTCTGTTGAGTTTAGAACAAGAGGCGATCAATATGACTCTACAGAGTGTTCCAAAAAGAACTAACTCAAGTACTATCACGGTGTTCTTCGAGCTGAAAGAAAACAGAACATATCATTGGCTAAACACCGAATTCTGCTTAGTTTTCCTCGGGTACGCGACAAAGTGTCTCCCCGACAAAGTGTCTCTCCGACAGCCATTCCCCTTTTAAAGCCAGTTTTTAGGAGACCGGTTGACGGCGACAACTGGTCCCCTTTCCAAGCAGGTTTTAGAAGGTGCTCCGCTGACGCGGATACACTTTGACGGCAGCGCTCCAGGGGAATGGTTGTCGGGCACGGGCCCGACAGCCAGTCTCCTTCTTTCTAGTAGGGGAACAGATGTCGGGTATACACTTTGACGGCAATGCTCTAGGGGTCCCGTTGTCGGTTGCGATCCCGACAAACTGTCCCCTCATAACATCACATGAAATCACAATTCCGGTATGGTCTATTTTAGTGCATTTCATTAAAAAAATGCACTATTGGTCTTGCCCTAACAATTGAAAATTTATGATGTGATATATTTTTTACACGTTTTCGAGTCCCTAGAACACAAATTATATATATATGCTTCAGCCGAAATATCCCTGGCTCAAAAATGAAAGTTAAGTCTAGTTTCTAAATGTACAAGTGTACTATTACTATTCTATCCACATTTGATTTTATTTTATTTGATTACTATTTTTATCCACATTGAGAATGGGCTAATGTGCCGAAACATGTATATGTTTTTATAATTTTAAAGTTTTCAAAAAAGGGTGTCTACAATCCTACAAGTGTCTTCTGTATATATTATTACATTTATTTATTTATATATATATATACAGATTCCTATGAAGTCGATAACTCCCGAAGGGCTCGTCGGAGAGCGACCAAATTTTGCACAGGAATTATCAGTGTTAATATCTCGGTCAAGTTCGTTAACCAGTCAAATTGGTCCAAGGGTAGGGGGTGGAATCAGGGGATGGAAATTTTGAAAAATCACTACAAATCGACCAAAATCGTTTTTCGATTTGAAACTTGGTGTTTATAATACCCTTATTATGTCGTACAATTTGAGCCATCAACGAAACAAATCCAATAAAAAATGGCGGAGAAAATGGCAAATAATATGCCAAAAACGGTATTTTTCATGGGTTTTTCGAAAACGGCACCTTTGAATTTATACTCTGAATAGCTCATTACAAGTCATATGATTTGAGCCATCATAGAATTGCATTTGAAATGCACTCTTTCCGACCGCCAGCTGCCGAAGCGAATTTGTTTGAGAATTAGAAATGAAGTCACATGAATAGAATTGTTACAGTCACCAAGTTTCATGTCTTCTCATTTTAATAGAATTAAATATTCCTTATTCAGGCATAATCCCAAGTACTGCGTATAATGGCTGTTATCGTTAGCTGACCAACGCTATCCAGCTGGAGTAAATGGAGTTACATTCAATATAACACATGTTCATGTCAAAAAATTGTGAGAGGTGATCATATCAATTTTAAATTTATTTTTTACAATATCATATTCATGTAATTCAACAGTTCGGCCGCAGCTTCAGAGCAAAGCTCGGTACCAGATATTTCTATTTAATGCCCCAATTATCATATGTTTGCCTAGCTCCATCAGGACCTCCTAAATACCTCCTTAATCTATTAATTGACCGAACGTAAGTGAGTTCTAGATTCAATACGACGATTTTGAATTTTTTATGTTTGTTCCGCGTTTACGACGAAACGCGTCAATACATTGTGATGGAATTGGACAGGAATGTTCTGTGGAAATTGTGCGACGATGTATGTATAAAATTATTTGAAATATGTCATTTCAAGGATAATATGAAAGAAAAAGGAATTACCTGTGTACTAAAATAATATGACTATATACCGGTACATTAAGTAGTAGTTCACAGAACTACTAGGATTCATTCAGAAATTGAAAGTTGAAATTTATACAGAGGTTGGAAAATCAACCCATATTTTCATCGAGCGAAAATCTGATCTACTTTACTACAGATACTAGGATACTAATGTGTTCTATTATCTGTGTACTTTCCCATCTTTGCAGTATTGGAATGATAATAGAACGAATAATAGTTTGAATGCGTATGATGCTAACAAACCAGCATCAAGTACTAGATTACTAGTTATCTTTTATTTAGCTAATAAACGGATAAAGCTAATAAATAGACGGCGACCCTTTTCCTCTAATCCGCCCTTCTATTATTTCAAGACTTTCTATCATATCTAGATAATGGATAGACTCTAGACGAAGTTTCAATAGTATGTATGGTTTTCAGAAAAAGTAAGGGAAAGTTATTACATCCATATTTGCAAATTTGTTGGAATTGTTCACTGAACAATGTTCAATTAATAGGTCTACTCTGAATTCTTGCAGTCAAGTCGTCTTGAACAAGTAGGCCTACGTTTTTATTGGTGCATTGGTGGCAGAAGAGTTGCGGATAATGATGTATCAAAATATGATCAAACAATTGATCAAAATATACCGTACATAACTATATCCTCACAAAAAGGAATCATACATCAGTATTCAATAAATCTAGGTATCGTATTAGTATGATTTGTGGTTCATATTTTTAAATAATTAAAGCCATAAGTTGACTTTGAAGGTTCGCACGCGAGTTCTTCAGCCCATTGGGCTTACTAGTTCATACAGTACTCATTCATGCTCGCGCTCTGGCACACTCGGGCATTCTCTTCTTCAAGCTGGTACCGTACTGTTTTCTGCTTGAAATTTATTGAACGAGCGTAAGCGAGTTCCTTCTTCTGACTCAAGCCCAAAGTCGTTGTCTGTCTGTTCATTTGTTTGTCTGTATGTTCGACAATAACTTTTGAACGCCTTAATTAATCAACTTCAAATTCATAACATATATTCTTCATACTTTTATACAGGTCAAGTTCGTTGGACAATGAAATTGAACAACTCCTTCATCCTTTTTCAGGCGAAAAAAGGATAAGCTCTCAGCAACAATATATCTATATATACTCCGGCATCTATTATATTTCAACAAAATAATCACGCCTAGGAAAAATGTCATGGAATTTGAATAAATCATTTTTTGGATAATCCATCTGGTTTCAATAAAACAGCTGATTTATTAGCGGAAAATTTGAAAGAACTATCATAAAAATAATGTTCTCAAATGAAATAGTATATTTCGTACCTAGGGCTGAAAATGTGTGTTTACCGGCTCGAAATCGGTTTTCAAGTCCAAGGCCGTAGGCCGAGGACTAGAAAAGATTGAGAGACGGAATATTACATTTTCGACCCATGGTGTCGAACTTTATTTTTCGGCACACAACATCAATGAAAACAAAACAAAATAAAAAATTAGTTAATCAGTTCCAAGAACAGCTAGACCAGTATTATGCTATCTTCGCCTATACTGAATTTGGAGTAGGTACCATCTGCTTGCTATTGAAACTTTGCGTCAATAGTTTATTGATTTACTGACTGAATATTACTTTATAACTATCAGTGTATTCGATCTTCTTAGTCAAGAAACGTTTAAGCCCAAGATAATTTTTGTACAATCATCCTAAATTGTACAATATCTATTCAAAGTTGTTGATTTTCGACAGATATTGGCTAACAGAAGCTTAGTCTAGTTGCATTATCACCCGCTAGATGGCGCTGGCTAACCCGCTAGAAAGTAACACAGAGTCTGACAACAATAATATTGTTCAAACATGGATTTCACGTTAATCATTATTCAACAGTTCATCAATACAAACATTTTTAATTTCATCAAAGTTGAAGTATTAGTTATTGAAGCAGTTTTCTTTTATTATTCAACTACTGATTAATGTGAAAACTTTCAACGTTCAGTTCTCTTGACAAGGGATCTTACCAATCAAAATAACAGATGAGAGACTACCTTTACACTGAAATACAGATATGTCGACATTGACTCCCAAAACAGCTGACATTTAATGCAATCAAACCGGGATGCTACCTATTGATCGACTAACCCTTACATCGACAACGACCTTCAGTCAGCTGACATTCAAGGTTATTTTACCGCCCTAGGGCCGAAAAACGCATTTTCCTGGCGAGTTGCTGGCGACCTCACCTAAAAACAAGCGTTTTCGGCCTCCGTATAAAGCATGTAAAACAGTCCATTTCATACCAGTGTGGCGAAAAATACTTTCATGTTGAATTCAAGTCATACGTTGAATATTTATCTCAAAGTTTAAACATGCGATAGGAGTCTATTTACTTAAACAGCTGACAAGAGGCGGCAAATTTGAATTATTTTATCATAAGACATTTTTTTGGTAGAGAAGGGTTTTTATTTGCTCTTGGGCAGCCATCACAGTAAAAAATGTGATGAGAAATCTTAATAATGGATTTTTTAAATCATAATTATCCGGTTCAAATTTAGCAAGCAACTGATAGAAGACAAAAATTGAAAATAAAAATACAATAATTATCCAAGAAACAAGAATCTGTTATAATAATTGATAAATAATTGTAAATAATTGATTTTTTATGATCAAGTCGTCTTGAACAAGTACATTTTTATTGGTGCATTGGCTGCAGCGGATATGCGGATGGTTGGAATAGGAACAAATGAAAACGGTAGCCTAAATCAAAATATATCGTACATAACTATATCCTCACAAAAAGGATTCATTCAGAATTGTATTAATATAGGTATTGGCAAGATTTGTGGTTCCTATTTTGACAATTCACGGCATCCAAAGCATCAGAGAACTTGATCACGTGGACTCGACTGCAAAATTTATCATCAAGTTATTAAATCCATAAATCAACTTCAAGAGTTTGCACGCGAGTTCTTCAGCCCATGGGGCTTACTAGTTTATTTATTTGAGAAATTACATCAAACTTAGCATATTAAGTGAAAATACAGACAATAAAGTGTAAATCGTACTACCCCGCCCCCCCAAACTTCGTTAAATTAAAATTCAAAATGGAGGTAGGCGGTAGGCTATGTTCACTCCATCCTTATACGCAATCACCATTCACAAATTTTACACTTGAAAATTATAAACTATGATTTAGAATTTTGAAGGTTACGGTAATGAAGAAGTCAGAATAGCACAAAAACTTTATAAATATCAAATTTTTTATATTTTAAAAAATCCAACTTTATGTACCGTACTTATTTTGGCACATTTTTGGCTATTGTTCCATATTTGTTTCATGCAGCAAAAACACGAAAAAATAGTTTTTAAATACCTGAATAATTTTGTTTTAAAAACAGCACGCGTGCTGGTAGAAACAGAATCTGGAGAAAGGCATTTTACTTTTGGTAAATTTACTTTGTGATGTGCCTGTCGCCGGTCAAATTCATTGCTAGTCTGTCCAAGCTAAAAAGACCATCTGACAAGATGGGAAAATGACTTCAGCACCGTCAATATTGGTTCGAAAATTATCAATTTGGTTTCAAATTGTAGATTACAATGTTTCCTACAATTTCAGATCAAATTTATCATTTTTGAACCAATGTTGACCAAGCTGGAGTCATTTTCCCATCTTCCCAGAGGGTCTTCTTTGCTTGGACAGACTTTTGCAGAAATTTGCAGATATGATCAGAAAAGGGCGCTGAATAACATACTAAAAGTCCCCAAGACAAGAGTCCCGGTATAAATTCATATATTATACGTCAAATTTGATAAAAAATTCCAATTTTCAGATAGTAATGGTCGCCTACTGTGTGTAATAATACCTCCTCGTTGAAAACAGAACATTTTCACAGTAGAGTGACTCCCGAACGGGAACCTGTGGGCGAAAATTATGATGAAATGTAGAAGAAATCTTCCTCTTTCAGATGGTTAGTAATTGAATTTAGTCTCATAACACTGCTCAGGGTCTCAGGAACATAATTTCAGAAATATAAGCCAATAACTCATCCCAATATTTTTAGTACGTTTTTGTGATATAATATGCAATTTTGGAGGTTTTTGGGGGTGTGAGGGTTTTTTTAAATCGCTGTAATTCAAAACATATTGAACATAAAAGTGTGAAATTGGTCTCAAATGAAAGAAAAATAAATTTCGCCGAGAGAGATTTAGAATACGATAATGTACGGGTGCTCAATTTATAGTTACAAACTTTATAAGTGAGAGAAATTTTAACATCTTAATCCTATGAAAAAATTACCAATTTTTAAATAATTGTATCTCGAAAACATTTAATGATAAAAAGTTGCAATTAGTCTTATTCTTCTCAAAATTTTATTGTCTACAAAAAAAGACCTATGAAATCTTCTCGTCCAGCGCCATTTTCTGATCATATCTGCAAATTTTCAGCTGGGTCCTCCGACTTTTACTTTTTTGCTTAATTTGACTGGACTACAATATGATTTCAAGATTCTCATGCTTGAGAAGAATAAAGAACTATACTCGAAATACAATGGGTCAGGATAGAATATCTACTATAACCAAAATTTACTATTTAATATTTTAAAACTATAACATTTTTTCAATTAAAACTATAAATGATATATAAGATAAGATTTAATAAGTTAGACACATTGATTCTTCAAATGTAATTGGCCATTCAGTTTTGTTTCATTCAAACCTGATTTCTGAGTTTGTGGGACATTTTAGATTTAGCTGTTTATTGACTGAACCCGTTTTATTTAAAATTGAATCATCTACAAATTTCACCCACAGAAAAGTAAGTTGAAGCATCAGGTAACCATGTTAAACCTCTTTGAACTTGAAAAATACTGATTATTTTCATATTTAGCAAATATATCAATAACCACTGCAGATAAGAACTTCTAACCAGTTCCAGTCAACCAGGACCAGTGACCAGTTCTCAGTCCTATAGAAAAAGTGTTTTGTATGTACGTAATCGCTCGACACAGAGCTATCAAATTGTAGACGATTATTCACACTCAACAAAATTAGTCTAGTTTTTAATAAAAAATTCTGACTCAGGGATTTGAGATGGACCCCTGTACTTGGTCTCATTTGGAGATAATGAAAAAGGAAGGTTCTAATCTATGGAAATTTCTCTCACCCTGGAAAAAATCGCGAAAAATTTGTTTGAGGTTTCAGAAAAACTTGAAAATCACTCTTTTTCAACTTAAACCGCCTAAAAATACTGCTCAATAATCGACTATGGCATGTAGAATACCTTAAATTGTAGTCGGCCAATCTAAGTAGACTATTTCCCTCTCCACCTGAGAGATAGCTACGTTGTCAGATTGTGAGAAATTGAAACTTCTTCAAATCCTCGATTAGACCCCATATCTGTATGTAGAATTTCATCCGCGACATGCCAGTAGTATTAAAACGGTTCCTGGGTAAAAGGATTCAAAGGAGATTCGATTTTCTTGATAAAATTGAAAAAGCGCAAAAATATTATTTTCTGTCGTATCGTACCTATATCACTTCTCTCACAATCATTGGTTGTAGTAGGTAAAAATCATGTTTTTATATCAAAATGACAAGGAGAATTCGTGCTTTCTAATGGTTTTTGAATTTTTTATATCCGACCAACAATTCAGTTTCTATTTACGAATATGTTTGTCAATGTCGAGTCGAGTCTACTCGAACAGAAAACATGAAATTTTCGACGATCTAGATTTTTTTTTTGTTTAAGAAGAGAAGTGGGTGGTGAAAGCGAGAAAGTTGTTCAAAAACAATTGAAATTTTTTTCCAAGTGTCGAAAATAGTCGGAAGATCGTAATTTGCCCTCTGAAGAGTTTCAAAGTAAGAAAAGCGGTATATGCATGAATCATTGTATGTTAAAGATTAAGAGAATTGGAGTTGTTGAAGCTAATCGACTTAGATTTTCGAGCTGCGAACAGCTGGTTTATCATAAAAAATAGTGAGTTTTACAACACTGCATGATTTTTCCAAAGCTATGCTGTCACTTTTAACATTCAGTAGAATATGTGTTTGCATTAGAAGAAGTTCCAATTTCACACAATCTGACAACGAAGCTATTTCTCGGGTGGAGGGGGAAATAGTCAACTTATGTTGCGCCAACTATAATGTGAATTTATTTACTCTTCCCAACAATACCTTTAAAATTTAATTTTGACAAATGATTCTTGAGATATTGACAATTTGATGACTGTAAGTAGGCCTACTTGAAAAATATCTAAAAATCTATGGTTTCCGGATCCGGCTGTTACACCTTTCGTGACACTCTGTATATCATCAATATTTTATGCTAAAAAAATAGGGATTTCGGCATTTGATTGGCTATAGAAAAGGCGTTCTAAAACACAGTTTTGAAGTATACTTTCACAAAATTTCCCGGGAGGAGGCCCCCATGCCCGCTTGGCTGAGGAGGTACACCCCCAGGCCCATTAGAGCCCCCAGTATTTGATTTAGTTTGGTATTGAAGTAGATTATGTCTTACATACATAACAGAATTATCAGTGATCAGTAAACCACTACCCAGAAGCAAATCTTGCTCCCCTCTTGCCCCCCCCCCCCAAAGAAAATTTTGAATTTACGCCCCTGGATATTCGAGCTGCGAACAGCTGGTTTATCATGAAAATAGTGAGTTTTACAACACCGGGTGATTTTTCCGAAGCTGCGCTGTCACTTTTAATATTCAGTTGAATGTATTTGCGTTAGGAGAAGTTTCAATTTCACGCAAAATGGCAACGTAGCTATTTCTCGGATGGAGGGGGTTTTCGTCAACTTAGATTGCGCCGACTATAATTCACAAAATGCAAGCAGTCCAGGCACGAAGACTTTTGAGAGGAAAAAATTCATGTAGAGACCAAAATTGGTAGAGTTGTAGGGGAAGGGTCCAAGAACAACATACTAAAAGTCCTGGCCGCTGGGGGGGAGCTAACTGTGTGGGGGGGTCTAAAGGACCCATTTTTAGGTTTTTTGCTTATAACTCGAAAACTATGGCCTGTAGCGAAAATATTGTCATATACAAAATTAAAGTACATAGAATTCTCTACAAAATAGGTATTCGCATTTTTTCGCTAGGATTAATATTAGTGGAGATATTTGAGGGAGAAAATAGGGGAAAAATATTGTTTGTTCAAAATTACGTGTTCACTGGTACAAATTCTGCTTATTCTACCACAATAGTAAATTTTAATATGTACAATCTTTAAAACCTACAAATGTTTTATCAAACTCTGACACCAAGAAATTTTTACACCTTCAAAATTATAGTACTTTTCAAAAATAATTTCCATTATAGATTTTCAGCGCCTCCTGCTCATTACAATTTTAGATCACCAATAGTTTATCAAATTCCCAGATTTAATAATGTTTATGGAAAAAGATCTCTGTTTTATATTCTACCTTTGCTTTTCAACAAATTACCTGCAAACATAAGAGACTGCTCAAAATTGGATGTAATGATCTACGTAATAAACAATTCTAACTCGTTTTCAGTTCAGTAGAATCAAATTGTGAGCGAAAGATAGTTGACAATAAAACTCAGAAATGGGCTGTTATATTCATTATTCTATTATAATTCATAATAGGCCTACGTCCGATGAACAACTAGTCTTCTTTCTTTTCTTTTTTCAACCTATTCTGCTGGTTACAAATTATATTCATTGTAAAATCACTGCCGCCAGCCTGAACGACTTATAATTTGTATTTTAATATTAATTTATATCATTATTAATTTAATACCGTAATAATAATTCATTTGGTATGAAACATTTCTTCCTTCCTTCCTTCCTTAATTGTTTTTTCTTACTAACCCCTTATTATGCTTAAGGTTAAGTTAATCTTATAACTCTATTTTTCTTGATTTCTATTTATTATGTTCCTTGTTTTTTTTTTGCTGTCTCGATAACATTATAATTTTTTTTCTTTTTCCATTCTTGTTAAGATTGTTTATAATTTACAACAAATGAGGTAATTGTATTTATTTATACTTTATTTTAGTCTAACGTAGTGAATAATTTTGTATTGTATTGAAATGGCACCTGCTGAAAAACCCAAGGGTTTAGCAGGACCAAAAAATTTAACAGTTTATTTCAAATAGAATTGATTGATTGATTGCTTGAAATATTCCAGTCAAATCAAGCAAAAAAACTAACTCTAGGCGAAATCCATTTCTCTTTCATTTGAGACCACACTTCTATGTTCAATAATTTAAATTTCCATCAAATTTGACAAATAATATATGAATTTATACCGCCACAATGAGCTGAAAACGATGAGCTATCACACGATAAAATCCTACGTACCGTTCAGAAGTTATGAATAAATAATATATAATTTAAAATATAGGGGATGCTTTTGACCCATCCCAAGAATCCTATGATACATTTAGTCGGATGAAATTGCTAATGGCAGTCTAGGGTTTCAGGAACAGTATTCAAGAAGTATAAGCAAATCCCAACTTTTTTAGTAAGATTCTTGCGTTAAAATATGCAATTTTTGGTGTTTTTGGGGGTGTAAGGATTTTCTAAAATCGCTGTAGCACAAAAATTATTGAACATAGAAGCGTGGAATTGGTATCAAATAAAAGAAAAATGAATTTCGCCTAGAGTTTGTTTTTTTTTTTTTTTTGCTTGATTTGACTGGACTATTGTGGTAGAATAAGCAGAATTTGTACCAGTAACAAGTGATTTTGAACAAACAATATTTTTCCCCTATTTTCTCCCTCAAATATCTCCACTAATATTGATCCTAGCGCAAAAATTCAAGTACCTTTTTTGTAGAGAATTCTATGTACTTTAATTTTATATATGACAATATTTTCGCTACAGGCCATAGTTTTCGAGTTATAAGCAAAAAACCTAAAAATGGGTCCTTTAGACCCCCCCACACCGTTGATACCCCCCCCCCCCAGCGGCCAGGTCTTTTAGTATTTTGTTCAGGGACCCTTCCCCCACAACTCTACCAATTTTGGCTTCTACATGAATTTTTTCCCCTATTTGCCATTTTTTGGCCTTCGTTGCCTGGACTATAGTCTTCTTTGGTCACTGCAACAAACAGTGAATGCCGCGCTATCTAACAGAGAATAGGTAAACTACTATCAGTTACGCTTTTGCTGACTAGATAGCGTAACAAATTCACATTTCAACAACAAACGATTATGATTCTTTCCTTGGGCCCATTCTACACGGGAGTAGGAACCGCGGCGTTAACGTCGCGTTAACGCGTCGAAATTTTTTGAAAACTACACGAGGCGGCGTAGCAAACGCGTGAAGAGAAAATCAAAATTGGTGATGAACCTAACCTAGAAAAAGTGATACAAAACCCAGCTGATCAACGCGCGTTCAACAGAACACAGTGTTGAATGGTCTTGTCTACACGAGCGAAATAATCACGCGTTATCAACGCGTTGCTAACGCCCAGCAAACGCCGACCTCGACGTCGGCAAAGCGTTGACGCCCGCTGACGCTGTGAAAACGCGTGATTATTTCGCTGGTGTAGACAAGCCCATTTAACACAATGTGTTCTGTCGAGCACGCGTTGCCGACGCGACGTTAACGCCGCGTTTCCTACGCCCGTGTAGAATGGGCCTTAGGCCGGTATTACACGATAATTATAGTTCTATGATCATATCTGATCATATGGAAGGAGATGAAAATAGGATTTCGTATTTTCATCTCTTTCCATATGATCGGATATGATCATAGAACTATTATCCAGCCTATGTAATACCAGCCTTATGCATTTTTTTCTCTATTATCACGTACAATGGCTAGGGGAGGAATTACTTTCCATTCAACAACAATTTTAGCTACTTCAATACATGGCCAAGGGGCCAAACTACTGAAGTACCTAACAATAAAAACAATAAAACATGGGCCAAGCCATAGCTTCCTTTAATAGAAGGCCATGGCCTAAAAATTGACAACTATGTAGAGTAGGAAATTGGGTCCATTTAAAAGCATTGAAATCGTTTTTCAATCAGCTGTTCTAATGGATGCGTTTCTTGTGTAAGTTCTTACATTTGACTTGCTATTTCAAATGTAAAACGCAATCATTAAGCTATTTTAATAAATAGGCTAACTGTCTATTCTTACTCTTTCTTGCTAATCTCTATCACAACCTATGAACGTTTTTCATGGGAATTACGCTCAAAGAGAGAAAGTCAAGTCAACATGCATGATTTGTACCTGTACTTAATGCTTTCATATGAAAAGACTGTGTCTACAGTGCGACGTTGCCAAGTTGCCATATAATTAGGGCAGGGCCTTCTATTAAAGGAGGCTATGGCCAAGCTCAATTTCAAAATACAATATTTTTCAATTTCACCTGGGTTTGAAAAATTTTTTGTACCGTACCTATTAATCTGATTAACTTATTAGAATGATGGTGTACATCCTGTAGCTAGAAGAGCGGAATACAAGTAAACAGAGAAAAATAGTGTCATGCCCCCAGCCTAATGGGTCTGACAATATTATTATTATTGAGTAGGTCAGGAGACAAATTGTTATCTATTGATTGCTGATAAGCAGCTATTTATTGAATTGTCTGAATAAGGTAAAATATCGCTCACCTGCCTGGATTATATTATTTAATTATTCAAATTATCTTCTAGCTTTGTATACTTCTTCCTATGGCCTACATAACCTAGAATTTTGACAGTTGCCTGATCAGCTGATCAAGCCGGCTCCAGTCTGTAGCCATTAGTTTGAATGTTCAGCCGTGCATAAGCCAAAATAAATTGCATCTTAAATTAATCTTTGATCATGATTGTTTAAATTTATTATTTGAAACATGAATCTTACGTTACCTTATTTCTCGACATCTGTGATAATTTATTCTTTATACAGCATTTCTGTGATAGGATCTCCTCACCAATGTCCACCAAATTTATTATTATTTATGTGTTTATGGGATATGTATTATACAGGCGCTAATATAGGAATTATATCATAAATTATATTTTATATTAATTATTTATTCAAATTAGGTATTTGTACGGTTACATCACAAAACAACCTTGCTAGCAACTCAGCTTAACTAGTGGAATAGCTACTTAACCTATAGACTTAGAATTTTAAAATATGTATTTGTGAATTCCAGTCAGGGGAAAATCATATTTATGTTGTTCGCAAGGTTCAATAAAATATTGTGAAGTGGTTTAGGCTGCCCTATTTCTTGTGAAAAATCCAACATGGACATGGGATAATGATTCAACCAATAAGAAACCCCTACGTCAAACCCCCGGCGACGTGATACCTAAAAAACACTTCTGCCTATCCGAGGAAGAAGCTGATCTAGAGGAGAACACTCACTCTTTTCCAACCTGCCAACCAGAGAGGAGCCAGTTAGGGTCCATGTCCTCATCGCCTGGAGAAATTGCCCTCCCTTGAATTTGAAACAAATTTCCTTGACGGAGTTATTGGGACCAGCTACCTGCATCCAAGGGGACCAGGATCGCCGCTACACCGTGAGCAAACAATTCAATAATTATGGCCACTACAACCCCCCTAGTGCACTAGGTACAAAATATTGAACATTGAATTTTTCCCACCATTATACGAACCACTATAGTTACCTGAACTTGTTACCTGAACTTTTTAAAAGTATAATAATAATGCATAATTGCTAGCAGAGATGTATTAAGTGCCGTTATTTATTGAAAATTTATTTATTTCTAAAAAACTTATTTATTAAATTATTTGTTAATATTGATATGAATATTTGAAGTCTGTGTTATAGGAGAATATATTATTCGTTATTTTGGCCGAGTTGGGTCAAGAATATTCTATTTCACCTTTGGTTATTCCATTTATTTGATATATTTGAATTTATCGGATAGCTTAGTGGAGTATTCTCCCAAACTAATCGCCTCCACACGTGCTTACTAACAGGTGTATGCATGCGCTGTTGGAGTGAGAATGGAGTATTGAATTATTACTATTCTCTGTCTTACTTCCTCTTTCCCGGAGTGCATGATACCTTGTATGTGGAGGAACTTAATGCCAGATCATCAAATTTATATATTTTATTGAATTTCTTCCTATGAGCAGCAGCTATTTATGTGTGCTAGCAGCCAGACTGTTTGATTCAGTAAAGTATCTTCCGTCATAAGCTAAAGACCGAGAGGAAGGGTATAAACCCTACAATCAGGACTTTGACAGCTTCAGGGAGCAACTGGCACAGGTATTTGTCTGTGATTGTGAAAATCAAATATATTCACCACATTCAATTATCCGCAGTGGCGTAAATAGCACCCCCGCAACCCCCGCAGGCTTCTGGGGGCGCCACTTTGAAAATTGACTGCAAAGTAATGGAATTTTTTTTAAATTAAATTTTCAAAATTGAAAATAATTGAATAATTTTCTAATGAATTCTCTAATTAAATCTCTTTATATTTTTATTCAGACTTGTTATACATAAATTTATTAAATAGTCCTAGAGTACAGTGTTCTTTTTTCCCCTCACCCAACTTTTACGATTTGATAAACAAGACAGAATATACAGAGTGTTTCAGGAGGAATGTGAAATACTTCTCAGGCTGATTCTTTACACCAAGTAGACAAAAAAATTCCATGGGAAAAACCCCCAAAAACGCTTTGTTACCGAGATAACGATGGCGGAAAATTGCAATTTTTCAAAAGATATTAATTGGCTTTACTCAGGTTCTTAAATAATCGATTCTCATGTAAATTTAGCTTGGGAATTCAATGAAACCAGTTTGAAGTTTGTAACTTCAACGGTTATTGAGATAATTGGAAAAATATGCTAAAAACGCAATTTTTCAACAATAAGGGTTATAACTGGATAGGGAATCATAAATTTGTATTTTTCATAAATGGAAGATGAAGAGAGCGGGATTTGGAAGAAAAACTTAACTGGTGGCAATTGTGTAAATCTTACCCAAATTTCGGAAATAACGATCAAAAATCGCAAAATTGCTACTAAACACAAATTTTTCACTTGTGGTATATTTTGTCTATTTTGTGATTTTTGATCGCTATTTCTGAGATTTGGGTAAGATTTACACAATCGCCGTCTTTGAACTTTTCCTTCACAATCCGGCTCTCTTCAACTTCCATTAATAAAAAATACAAATTTTTGATTCCTTATCCAGTTATAACCTTTATTGTTGAAAATTGGTGTATTTTAGCATATTTTTCCAATTATCACAATAACCGTTACAAACTCCAAACTTGTTTCATTGAATTCCTCACCTAATTTGACACAGGAGTTGATTATTTTAGAACCTCAGTAAAGCCTCCAAAAAAATAAAAAAAATAATATGTTTTAAAAAATCTCAATTTTCCGCCATTTTTATCTCGGTAACAAAGGTTTTTTGGGGGTTTGTCTCATGGAACCTTTTTGTCTACTTGGTGAAAGGAATTAGCCTGAGGAGTATTACACATTCCTTCTGAAACACTCTGTATATAATTGTGCTAGAATGGATTCATTAATCACCCATCACCACTTTTCTCTCCTCAGTTCTGTAATGTTAATAGTACTATTGTCATCTATCATCCATTTCATTACCCACACACAAGCCTATGAGCTCATGTGGGCTTCACCCTCATAAACAATCAAACAAACTATTATCTAGACAAAGTTGATGAGGATTTTGTGAGAGCAAAGAAAAGAAATGGATATAAAACTGGCAACCAGCTGGTAGGCCTAGGACCTTCATGGGCTGGTCAGCCACAGACAAACAAAGAAAAGAAGAGGATTGGCCGATTGGTGATAGCTCTCTGATCTACACAGTAAACAGTTTGCAGTTTGTATGTAACATTTTTGTTTGTAATAAATAAATATTAGCTAAACACAACTCATAGTCTACAAGTTCTTTTTATTATAAGCCCATTAAATTATAGTGCGTTTACTGCATAGTTCAAACCCAAATATCAGGTGAAAATTTTAGTTCTGTATAATATATTATGGGCTATAATATATTTACAGCCTATTATTTAGAAATATTAATCCATATTGCAAACTTAATTTATTTTTACTTTTAGTCTTTTTTAGGATATACTGTAGTAGTTGAAGTAGGCCTAATTGTTTCCGACCTTTACAATAGTTTAATCTAGGGTGCTATTTGCTGTGTGCAAGTGGGTGGAAAGGATATTTTTGGCGATCGAGGCGCTATTGGCAGATCATTTCGGCAAAAAATTAAGTGAATTAACATTGGAGGAGATAGGGTTAAACCTAAAATAATGTCCTGGAGAATTTGTTGTGTTCTGGATTGTAAAAATAAAACACGCAATGGAAATTTCAAGTTCTACACTTTACCAGTTGCCATACATAAGTTTCATCAATAAAAAGAATGGTTCACCGCATTGAATAAATATTGATAGGTGAAGCTAACCTAATTGTTTTGTTTACGTGCAAAAGAATTTGTTGATCAAGTAGGACCATGGACTGCTCCATTCTAACCTGTACATGGGTAATGTACATGAATAGTTTTTATGTTAGTTAATCTAATAAGCTGTTACTATCAACGCAAAAACTATTAATTATGTTTTAATAAGGAATATTCATATCATTCAATTTTTCAAATAAATGTGAGCTTGCGCCAATTTTTCATTTTCATGTAAGATAACTTATCAGCTGTTATCTCAAAGTTTTTGTCGACTCTCAAATACATCTGTTTGCGGTTGTCTGCTCTCAAATTCTTGAAAACTAGGATTTTTCTAATATAATGAGCTATAATACTATCAATAACTAACATTCATATCCTAAATATCATGTTCTAATTACTGAGAAATGCATGAAGCAGCAAATAATACCATTCTAATTATAAATGCGTTTTTCCCATTTAGTGCTTTGCTTTGTATGCTAAAATGCGTAGAAAAGTACACACAATAATCCACCAGAGCGCAGCACGGTAGATGCTCATAGCAAATAAAAAGGGGGTAAACGCACGGTCCGCCATTCTGTGGTCAACTTTTAGCGCCAGGTTTGAATCCATATAAATATTTTTGATGATAGAGACAATCAACAGATTTTTATCAAGTTGAGCAAATGAATTAAGTTATTGTTTTGAAATCTTGGAGGTTAATTTGTCATATAAAATGCTGCATATTGCTTAGCATCAAATTGCAAAAAATGTAACCATTTTTGTCATAAAACTAAGATAAAAAATACAAATTTGCCAGATGCAGGAAGATGGATCAAGAATAAAATTTTGACTTAAAAATTGCCAGACTGGAAATCAATGCTCTGTGAAGTGAGTATTATTTTTTCCAACATAATTTTTATCATTAATCATAAGTTTGACTGTCAAATTGAATGTATTCAAGCCTGGCGCTGAAAGTTGACCACAAAATGGCGGACTGTGCATCTATCCCCTTTTTATAGAGCCCTAGTTTAATCTATAATCACGTCAAAGAAAGGCTACTGTCGTGCTCACGTTTGTCACCGTACATTAACACATGCAAAAACAAAACAAAGGTACCATAACCTAGATGAGTTTTTTCCGCTTCGTATCTTCGTGGGGGAGGGGGGGTTAAGGGCGCACCCACTCGTCTCGCGGGGGGGGGCGCTCAATGGCTTAGCCACTGATTATCCGCTTGGGTCTAGTATCATACCAAAACGGATCAAGTAGTCGGGTTGCTTGGCACCACATATCTCACATTACTACAGTGAGTATTCTACTTATTATCTGACTGAGAAGAGCGGCCTGGTCCAATTGACTTGTGCCTACTCTTTAGGATATTGGCGTGTTGCATGTCTGCACATGCGTTCAACAGTGTATGAACCTGATATGTACATTTGTATTCGGATTTATTGTATTAATATTGTATGGTGTACTTGCCTACAATCTCAAATAGCTGCGTTTTCCACCAGCTATTCTCAACTTTAATTGGCGCCCAGCAAATAACTATTTTATCAAACTGTTGGCAATATCAATATTACATCTCATGCTTGTCACTTATAAAGTTACCTATACACCAGCTGCAGCTAGAGCTCAGAGTATATAACAGCAGGTAAATTACATGGCTTTACCAACGTGGAGCCAGAGCATATAACAGCAGGTACATTATAATAGCTTAAAAGTTGAGGTTATGCGGAAATATAAAAAACTATTGAGCTAAAATTTTGAAACATGTTTTAAACAATTCTTTAGGTTATTTTACATAATAAAAAAATTATTCCAAACCTTCATGTTCTTCAATAATACCAGTAATGATCTGGTATTTTCAATTGATAAAAGTTGTAGAGAATTAAATTCTGGAGAAAAATATACTGGTTTGTCTGGTTTCCTAAGCCAATTTTTTATCTATACTCCATTCACGATCACTTGAGATGGAATAAACAAACTTTGTGAGTGTGTGTGCATGTAATGGAAGGTCTTCTACTATGCGAAGCTTTCGGCCAGATTTCAACAGCTGTAGCCAATTACAGCTCAAGACAACAGTCTTGAGACAAGACAAGTTAAGAAATGAGCAATACGAGTACTTCTCAAACAGATTTCTTACACCAAGTAGAGAAAAAAGTTCCATGAGATGAGACAAACCCCCCCTAATGCTTTGTTATCAAGATAACAATGGCAGAAAATTGATATTTTTCAAAAAAAAAAAAACAATCAGATTCCAACAGCTGTAGCCAATTACAGCTCAAGACAACAGTCTTGAGACAAGACAAGTCCGACTGTAGCCAATCTCAGCTCCAGACAAGAGTCAGCTGTTTGACTGAAGCCGACTTTTTTGCATAGAAGAAGACCTTTCATTACACACACACACACACGCAAAAGGTTTGTTTATTTTGTCTCAAGTGATCGTGAATGGACTATAGGTACAGTACATAATGTGGAATAACCATTTTGTACCTACATGATGCCTTTAGAAAATTCTGCAATAATTGATAATTTGGAAATAAAGCATTTATGGGTCAGTGGCGGATCCAAGGGGGGAAGAGGAGGCACTTGAAGAAACCCAATTTTGAAGAAAAGGTTAAAAGGGTGTGATTATGTAAAATCCTACCCAAATTTCAGAAATCAAAAAATAGACAAAACAGCACAAATAGTGAAATAGTTTAGTGGTGATTTTTTTTATTTTTAATCACGATTTCTGAGATTTGTTTAGGAATTGAGATCTCTTCATCTTTAATCTATTAAAAATTAAAATTTATGATTTCATATATTAATTGTAGAAAAACGGTGTTTTTTAGCATATTTCCCCAATTAAGCCTTGCACAGACCAATGCGTTGCAAATTCGTTGCAGTGGTTCCAAGAGTTTGGACTCCAATTTCAAAGCAAAGGTTTTGGTGCAAAATATTTGTAACGCTGGGGCACGCACACCAAAGCAAAATAATTGTAACTTAGAGTGCAGGAATATTTGAGTATTTAACCTAACCAACCTAATGTTTCAATAGTAGGGTAGAAGAGATACTGAAATTAACTATAATACAATAATAATATCCTGAGTTATGATATAACCTACTATTAAGGTTCCTAATAACTGCTCAATAGCTCAATTAGCCTATTAAAGTAAACTGAAACTTACCTGGAACATGGACAGCTTTTCCAATATCACACCAAATCTTGTATTTTTCTCTTATATTCTTGTAATCTTTGTGATTTAAATCATACATATTGGTATAATAACAAATCATCATATTTGGTATGTGAAAATAATCGCTAACAATTGTTCAGTGTTCATTTCCAAAGTGCCGAGAGTTGACTTTCTTCCTTTTTGGTTATGTCTGTCTACTTGCAGACGAAAATTAGAGTTAGTTCCTGAACAAGCCACAATATTCGCATGCAAAAGGCGTGACAAATGCTGCATGCAGCATTTGCTGTGAATATTTGCAAGCCAAATATTTCACAACACATTGGTCTGTGCTAGCTATACACCGCAATGGTTTTAAATTTTTGTCTGGCAAATTCTCAGAATTGAATTCACACCGCAACAAACCTTCGCAACAGAATCGTGTTGGTGTGCGCCTGGTCTTATAGTTTTTAATCGTTGGAGTTACAAACTTCTAACAGGTTTCATTGAATTCCGCAGCTAATTTTACATAGGATTTAAAAATTGTAGAACCCAAATAAAGCCTCTAAAAAAATATATATATATATATATATATATATATTATTTAAATATCAATTTTCCACCATTGTTATCTTGATAACAAAGCATTTTTTTGGAAGGGGGAGTCTCATCTCATGGAACTTTTTTCTCTACTTGGTGTAAGAAATCTGTTTGAGAATATTGCTCATATTGCTCATTTCTCCTGAAACACTCTGTATATTTGATCTGTATGGCAATAAAACCAATTAATACATTTTTCAATTAATACATCACCCACTTCAGATATTCTGAAGTGAATAACCAGTGATTCTGAAATAACAGAATATTTTTAAAATATGTATTTTCGTAATTTTTCAATTTTATAAAATAATACTTTTACCCTGAAATCTCTTCAATACTAAGGTACCAGTACCGTTCTGTAAAATCGGTGATGAAATTTTACATAATATAGCCTAAGACAGAACTTTGGTCTAATTATTGAGAATTTGAAGACTGGCATCCTCTGAATTTTTGATATCTGAAAGCATACGTTCACAAATCTTTGGTATCAACCTGTAGTCATCAAAAAATCTAGGCCTATTATATATTTGATGGATTCCTTAATTCTCAGAATACAATACAGTTACTTATTATTTATATAAAATTTTGTAGGCTATGTCCTGTTATAAATAAATTGATAATAACCAAATTGTCACAGCTTAACTGGTTTCAAGAAGTACGTGATTAAATTTTATATGTTTAATAAATTTTATTTGCTTCAAAATAAATGTATCAAGAATATCATGGTTTACTGCCTATTAACAAGTTGTACAGGTCCCTGACAAGACCCGTCTTACCTCTCTTACAAGCCTCTCTTACGAGGTAAAAAAAAGTGTTGGCATTATTTGAATAAGTTTTTTTTTCTATCTATTTACATAACTACATTACTCATCTTCACAATTTTCCGATTATTTTGCTCCATCTGGTTCTGTCTCTCGCTACAGTGAGCCACATATTTCCGACTCGCTGCGAAAACTCATCTCTCCATCGGACAGGTGGACGTCCCCTTGCTCTGGTCCTGTCACGCGGTACCCACTCGGCAATAGATTCGGATGAAATTTGACATGAATGTTCCTCTTGAAATTGTGCGTCGATGTATATGTAAGGTTTCTTGGAATATTGCATTTTAAGGATAATATGAAAGGAAAAGGAATTCTCCATGCTAAAATATTACTATACATTTATACTTCTGAACATAGGAAAATTCACACTATAGAATTATTCATGATGAACCAGCTGTCGAGTTTATTATTAATTGCATTCAATGACGCATGCAGATGCAATTAATGAAACTTGGAACTCAACATAACTAAGTATTCTTCATGAATAATGCCCCATCCATGGGTGACTTCGTGAGGTCAACTGTTCACAGAACTACTAGTAATAAACAGACCCATACAACCGTACGAATGATAGTATCATATTGTAACCTTGAACATTGCATGTGAATCTCTGGCAATTAATCATTAAGGACAGAATATTGACAGGTAAAAATTACATGAGCTAACTACAAATGCACCAATCTTGACGAATGGCAGTTGAAAGAATAATAGTCTCTATTAACGAAACATAAACATTTTATTAAAAAGCAATAAATTTTATATAATCCTAAGTTACATAAAACACTAGTTTTTGTAGTTATAAAAACAGGAACAGTCTTAAAAAAGTCATAGCCTTTAAAGAATATTCCATGACCATAGCAAAGTTTTTCACATAAGTTACAAACTGAGGATGCTTTCAAAACAGATGACACAAAACTAAGGGTAAGAACATGTCAAATAAGGTGAGGCTTAAGAGTGAGGCTGCGGATGCTACATAGTTCCAATTCATATGATTAGTATGTCATAGTATAGTAAAAACCCAAAGCCCAAACCTCACCTTATGCCTCTCCTTTTTGACATATTCTTACCTTTAGGCAGTGGTTACACCCATCCCAACACAACACAATAAAATGTTGGCTCCAAAATAACGAGAAGGCATTTAAGTAGGCGAGACCGATTCATAACAACACAACACAATATACACCCAACATTTTTTACATGCAAAGTGGATTGTAGTTTTGGGCTGTGTTGTATCGTGTCGTGTTGGGTCGGCTGTGACCGCAGTAGGAACAAAACGTTTCGTTTTTACTGAATCATTACAAAACTCACATAATATAATAATGTTTGCAGTGGTTTCACCTATTTCACTAGTAGAGAGGACATTAATGTCCAGATTACGCTACCGTATGTCATGAAATTAAAGTTGTCTTTCAATTATTTATTCTACTGGTTTGAAGCAAATGTTTTCTTTTGCTTCATTTCATAACTCATATGAAAGCACTCCTATTTCGAACCTTGACAAAGCTGGCCATGGATATTACTTTCAATTTCAATTCTCATTGAACTAATGATTCTTATGTATTACAGCCATAAATTACAATCAATTTAATTATAAGTACGATTCTATTTTCAATTATTGTCCTTATCATCCTCAAAGGATGTGTTATTGCCATGAACAGAATCGCTGTCGTCTTCATAAATGTAGAAGGGTGGCTTAGGCTGCACGTGCTGGGTGAGCTCGATGTGTTCCACGCCTAGGTTGTTCTCTTTCTCCCATACTTCCAATTCCAGCTTTCTCACTTCCAGCTCCAATTTTCTTCTTTTCAGAATTTCCATTTCTTTATCAAAATCGTTCAGCACAACACTATTTTGATGTTCTCCCGCTACTTTACATTCCTTTCTATCTGTATGAGAAGATGGAAGAAAGCAGAGTAATTAAATGTTCAATGTAATACAATATAATTAATTTTAATGTAATGTAATGTAATAATGCGACATTATAATGAAATTACAATAATAAAAACCTTTTTGAAACCTGTTTGTTGGGATACATTTTTCAATTCTTCATGAACTTATGATTTTTGTTTCTCACTTATAGTTTGATGCCATATGACCATAATACAGTGGTGAAAGGTAGGTAACTCAGGAATAATACAAATAGTTTTATATCTAATCATTTAGTACCAAACAGTTTAGCAACGTGCACAAAGCAGTGGCGGATCCAAGGGGTGGCAGAGGGGACAGTAAACCCTCTTTCCATATTTTCTAAAAAATTGGAAAAATTGTTATTTTTAAAAAAATGCCATTTTTCCGCCATTGTTATCTCGATAAAGTTTTGGGTGTTTTGGGGGTGTCTCAAGAAACTTTTTTCTCTACTTGGTGTGAGGAATCTGCCTGAGAAGTATTGCTCATTTCTCCTGAAAAACCTTGTATATTTAATAAATAAATCCTATTAAAATCTATAGATTTTAATTACAAAAAAATGAACAGGTTTTAAACACTAGATTGTCTAAAAACACGGGTTTCCAGTTCCTTTTTTCTAAATTTTTCCGGGTGTGTGCTCCCGCAAGTTTCTTCTCCCCAAGCAAGAAACTTTCTAATCAGGCATGCATTGCCTCTGTTGGTACTAGACTACTGTAGGTACTAGAAAGAAACGGTATGATAGGCCCATCACAACACAGTTTTCTTTTGCTTTAACTTATAAGCTAAAGGAACTTGAGAGCTTCAAACACAACTGACCAATACCTTTTTTATGTGAAGCTAATGAACTAGTCTCAATAGTGGAGACATTAACACGTTCAAGCAGGGTTTGTGGATCCACATAACCCTCGTCCTCAGCAAATGGATTTTCCACACTGCCATTCCATAACCGGCGAACAAGAGGTGAATCTTTCCCGAGTATTTCCAGAACTAGGTAATCTGTCTGGTCCAAACCTTTCTTTGGCCCCCCTCCCTCACCTGATTGCAGCTCAAGTAACTTAGCCTGGAAAAAAATAAAGTTCCATTGCTCATAGATTCACTCCAAAAATTAAGTTTACAGAACTGAGTAATATAGAGTGATCAAAAAGACACAAATCCAAAAAATCCAAATCATGCAGTTTAATTGCGTGATATTTCAATATCCATTATGGGGGTTTTCTTTACACGACACGATGGTCGGCCGCAGTCAAAAAGCTGTAGCCATTCACAGCTCTTGTTTTGTTCTTGGAAACTCCACCTTTAGTAAATTATTGGTTACAGAAACTAGCTTATGGTACAAAGGATCAACGTGCTAACCTTTATCCTGGTTGATTATTATTCACCTCTGCTAAATAGTGGAGTGAATATGAAACTAGCAACCAGCTGATAGCCTAGGCCCTTCATGGGCTATTGAGCCATTGACAGACAATGTAGCCTAAATGAATAAATATCCTGTATCTTACTATTTTTCTTGCATAAACAGACAAAAATACTTTGATAATATTAATGTTTTGTCTCCTAAATCCTGAAGTTTGGGTAGGTTTCAGTCAAAAACGTTACTGAACATAGGCTAGGTAGTACTAGATTCAAAATGGTACCAGTCAATAAGATATACACCTACCCTATTTTTGTCTCTTAATGAAAAATCCATTTTTGCTCATCATCTTAATAAATATCAAAAAGTTACAATTCACTAACTTCTCCAAAGGGTCCACTAAATTTCTCAGCTTTCTCATTGGGCCTGGTGAATAAAAACAAGTAAAGACTTTACTAAGGGTTTTTTGAGTATTTACTAGCTTTGGAGTGAATAAAAACCTGTCTAGTAGAGGCTCGACTCGAGCGTTTACTAAGGGGCCTAGTAAGCTCTAGTCGACCTTTAATTTTCCTAGTGTTTACTAGCTTTCGTGTGAATAAAAGCTAGTAAAGACTTTACTAGGCTAGTATTTACTAGCCTTTTTGCAAGGTAGGGTCAGAGCAGACTTGCAAGAGAATACTAAGGCAATTCCCCTCTAACATATTCAAGTTTATCAACGAAAATTAATTATTTAGCCTATTCTATGGAGCTATCTTACTATCTATTGAAATTATTTAATTATACAAATATTTAGGAGCTTACAAAAATCATTTTTCAATCGGCTAATGTCTGTCAGGCTGGTCTTAAACGGTAATATTTCTATTATCAAGTAAACTCATATAAAAAGAGAGAAAAAACGAAATTATAATTTCAATCTCTTTTCATATTATAATACTATAGGAATATTAACATGTATCTAATTCCGGCTTAAGCCTTGCGCAGACCAATACGTTGCAAATTCGTTGCGTTGGTTCCAAGAATTTGGACTCCAATTTCGAGGTGTAGGTTTTGGTGCGAAATATTCGTAACACTGGGGCACACACACCGAAGCGAAATAATCGTGACTTGGAGCGTGGGAATATTTGAGTATTTAACCTAACCAACCTGATGTATCAATAGAATAGAATAGAATGAAATTTATTGTAGCCTTATCTGAAGGCATCAGATAAAATACAAGTGTCAAATAACAAATACAAAATTTCATAGGCCTACAAAGTACAAAGATATTTGAAAGTAGCACTGTCAATAAGCTATCACTATCCTAAATCACTTGAATTTTCAACTTATAACTTAATATAACCTACATATTCTTAGCTAAAGGGTTGTTGTACAAAGGGTTGGTAGCAAAAAACGTTTGATTTGAGGTTTTAACGTTCTATTCTCAATATTCCTGAGGCTTTCTGGAAGTGAATTGAACAATTTGATGGAAAAGAATAGTAATGTTTTTTGTGTACTAGAATAGGTAAATCGATAAGTACTCAAATTCCCTCTATTTCTAGTGTAATGACTGTGGATTACCCCCTGTTCCACAAACTGCTCCTTACATATTCTCCCAAATTCTCATTAATTAAGCTCTGTTGAACAAACATTGTCTGATAGCCTTCCTCTGAATACTAAAAAGTCTGCTATTGTAAGCTCTAGAACCCCAAAGTATTGTGCCATACGACAAATAATGGGAATGGATATGAGCAAAGTAGATCACCTTTAAAACTTCTAAGCTAACACAAGACTTTAACTTTCTCATCAAGAAGTGGGTTTCTAATCTAGACTTTAACTTTCTAATTCCTTATTCAGCTTGCCAGCAACAATGTCAATATGCTGGGAACAATTCAGGCATATGTCCAGGGTGAAGCCCAGAAACTTTGCTTCTTTCCTCTCATTCATAGTGAGTCTTCTGTTATAGCTGATAATCAAGTCCTGAACCTTGTCAGAGTTAAACCATAGTAGGGTAGAAGAGATACTGAAGTTAACTATGATAATGATGCTGTAATACAATAATAATATCCTGAGTTATCGTATAAATACTATAGTAAGGTGCCTAATAACAGCTAATAGCCCAATTAAAGTAATCTGAAACTAACCTGGAACATAGACATCTTTTCCAATATCACACCAAATCTTGTATTTTTCTCTTATATTCTTGTAATCTTTGTGATTTAAATCATACATGATGATATAATACCAAATCACCATATTTGGTATTTGAAAATAATTGCTAACAATTGTTCAGTGTTCATTTCCAAAGAGCTGAGAGCTGACTTTCTTCCTTTTTGGTTATGTCTGTTTACTTGCAGACAAAAATTAGATTCAATTCCTGACCAAGCCACAATATTTGCGACAAATGCTGCATGCAGCATTTGCTGTGAATATTCGCAAACCGAATATTTCGCAACGCATTGGTCTGCGCTAGCTCATACACCGCAATGGTTTCAAAATTTCGTCCGGCAAGTTCTCAGAATCAAATTCGCACCGCAACAAACCTTTGCAACAAAATTGTGTTGGTGTGCGCCTGGGGTTAACCGGACTGACAACATTTCTTGTTCATTTTTAGGCCAAATTATTGCCATTAATATAACTATACTATGATATGGTACAGTATAACACTTATATGGATGAAACAGATGTAACAATTTAACTAGCTAGTAAGTTTATACAAATATAATTGTCCATACATATAGAACAAGATATAGTTATATATGGTACTATGATATTATAGATATCATAGTCATACAATATTTTCGTGTTGGTTTGGTACAAAATAGAATGGAATGTTATATTTTGGTATTCGACCAGGTCTTCCCAAGAATTCTTTTTGTCTATGGCCTCGACTATGCTACCGTAATTCTATAATTAGTAGGATGGCAGGAAGTGAATAGCTCATAGCAGATGTCCTCTATATGAGCATTGAAGAAAGTCAAAGGCTATAGAGAAAAAACTGCATGAGAATTGTGATTGTCCCTCTTCTACCTAGGAATCAATGAAAGCAGTACCGTAAAGGGCAATTCACACATATAGTGGCGTATTAGTGTTGTACTAGTGGCGTACTAGTGTCTTACCGTTTCAAATGGAATCTCTCAAACAGTCTTTCCATTTGATTAACATGGAAACGGTCAGTGCTGGACGATGAAAGATCGTTTCCAAAGTGATTTCTCAAGGACACGGTCTATGGCGGTCTGACACGGCCTGCGACCAGCATGAGCACAGTCCTACATGTGTGAATCAGCGTTGGACTGTGCTCAGACTGTGCTGTTTTGGTTCTGGTGTTTCCAAATTCTTTTAAATTTGAGATAGAAGAAATCTGATTTCAGATTTGAATTCAGCATCTGCAAATTAGTTATTTTACCCACGCAGGCTCAAAAATAAGTAAAATTAAGAGGCTTGTTCCCATTTATATCAAATCACATTAGAAACTGATTATTTTGTTAGTAGTTGGTTCAACTCTGTTCCATAAAGTATGGGAGTTTCATAATTATTATCCCTTGAATTGAAACATTTATACTTTTGGGGAAAAGAATACTATAATTCAATGATATATATTTTATACTTGAGAAATTATTTGTACTAGAGTTGAAATTGAATATGAAATGGAACTGGAAAACGTTTGAAAAGTTATAACAAGAACTTATTTCAAGTACTTTGAAACTTATTTGATTCAATTTTGAATTCTTATCATTATATTAGGCTTCAATTGATACATAGATGTTCATGTATGACACAACAAAAAGTCACTTTTTAATATTGGTGATGATATATTCCAATAAAACTAGCTGATAACCGATAAATTAGATAAACTATATATTTATAAAAAAATTGATAATTCACATACATATATACTCGTATCTACTACTACTACTACTACTACTACATATGTACTTGTATCTACTACTACTACTACTACTACTACTACTACTACATATGTACTTGTATCTACTACTACTACTACTACTACTACTACTACTACTACTACCATTAGTTTTACTATACAACTCTTTCCCCTTTTGTCTCATAACAAATTTGAATGTTAATTTATTATTTTGTTCTGAAACAATTCATAAATTAAATTATTTATAGATAATAACCAATGAGTTCAATAACTTAAAAAGTCATCCATTAATGACTATTATAGAATTGTTTAAAATACAATTTATGAAAATCCCCAATTTTGATTATTTTTTAGTTCACACAGGGATTATTACTAATTTGACGTTGCTGAATTCAAATCTGAAATCAAAATCTATCTATCTCCAATTTTGGAGAAGGTGAGTAGTCGTGGTTGAGCATTGCGCCAATCAGTCCGACACTAGTATGGTCCTATATGTGTGAATGATAGCGGTCTTACACAGTCTGCGCACGACACTAGTACGCCACTAGTACACCACTATATGTGTGAATTGGGCTTAATTGGGTTGATAGCAGGTAGGTAACAAATAACTTGTACCTATCTTGTACAGCTCTTCACAGCTATCTTGTGATTAGAATCCACAGCTATTCATTTCATTTTCTGAGAAATATGAAGAATAGGCCCACACCTGAAGAATACCAAAATGGTCAAACAGAGTACAAAAATAGATTTGTTGGCCTACTCGTTGCACGGTACCTATTCTAATTTTGCTTTGTTGTCCAGCCTATTCATTCAATGCATTAAATGCGGTGGTTGGATTCCACCATGAAAGGATTTGGAAATTCAAATATCCAAAAGCAAAATAGTGCTAGTTTTCAATGGCCTGTATTTTTAGAAATAGAATAAGTTTTGGGGGATTGGTTGTTTTTTTTCTCTCCTCACATTGTTTATTTGTACTCAAATGAATAAACCAATCAATAAATTGATATAAATTTCAAGAAAATTACTATTATTGAAATAGATTAAATAATTAATTCTATTTGAGAATAGATTTTCCCACCTTTCCAACCCATATAGTGTTGCATATCAAAAGAAAGAGCAAAGAAAATGCTGCAAAATGACACCTTTCCCAGCCCTCTATCTTGATTGGGACAGCTGCTAGAGCGATTTCAAAAAAGTATGTTTACTGATTTTTAGCGTTTTTTTGATAATTTGACATAGTCATATTTTGGAAACCGTTTGTCAAAAAAATTCAAACTTGGTATTTTTCTTAGTTTTAGGACCCTCTCTGAGTATACCAAATTTCAGCAAAATCTGAGATGGTAAGGTAAAATTTTAATTCATAGTGTGTTGATTTGACATGGAATGACCCATAACGTGTGGTTAGCACGTTGATTCTCTCAACCATAAGCCAGTCTCCGCAACCAATTGGCGGTGCAGAACACCTCTGAATAACATGCAGTTAAACAGTTAGAGTGTAATGCAACAATTACTATTCCTCAAGAGGAAGGAAACGACAGACTGTCTTCACTAACAACAGCCAATCTCCCAAAGGAGATTAGTTCAAGCTTAGGTTAGGTTAGTTGAAGCTCAGGTTGAAATAGTTAAAGCTTAGGTTAGGTTAGTTAGAGTTAAGGTTAGTTGAAGCTTAGGTTGGGTGAGTTGAAGCTTGGGTTAGGTTAGCTGAAGCTTAGGTTTGGTTAGCTGGACATTGTGTTTGGTTAGTTTAACCTCAGGTTAAGCTAACTTGAGCTTAGAGAAGATTAGTTGAAGGTCAGGTAGGGTTAGTTTAAAGTAACTGCAGACTAAACTTTAAACTTCATTTATTTAAAAACTACTGGACAGCAACGGCTATTTTTCTGTCATCAGAAGGCCATAATTTACTTAATCGATTGCAACCGAAAATTTGACTTCTGGAAGCGTGGCCGGTAAACTTCACA